>KK113031.1:0-131488 GCA_000611955.2 Stegodyphus mimosarum | reverse complement strand
CGGGTAACGATATGGAGAGAACGTGGAACACGTTTTGAACCAAGAAACATATCGGAAAGACATCATTTTCCATCAAGGGGAGTAATGGTATGGGCAGGCATCATGATGGACGGCCGCACAGACCTCCATTTCTTTGACACGGGGTCTGTGACTGGTCAAAGGTACAGAGACGAAGTTTTGAGCCTTATGTTCGCTTGCTTCGAAGTGCTGTCGGTCCTGACTTCATATTCATGGATGATAATGCGCCATGTCACCGAGTGGTGCTGGTTGATGACTTCCTTGAAACGGAAAACATCCAGAGCATGTCGTGGCCTGCGAACTCCCCTGATTTAAACCCTATCGAGCATGTATGGGATATGCTCGGGAGAGAAATTGCAGCCCTTTCGCACCCACCAAGCTCCGTTACAGAACTGAAGAGAACTCTTCAAGAAGCTTGGAATCGTTTGAGCCCACAACTCATTCATCATCTCATAGCAAGTATGGTAAATCGCTGTGCAGCGTGCCTGGCTGTCAGAGGTGACCACACGCCTTATTAAACTGCAACATCAGTAATTTATTTAATGTTTTCTTTCATTTTTTTCTTTAAAGTGTGAACCCTTTTTATTCTCAGTTTTCTTTCAAACTGCTACTTTGGATAATAAAATTAATTATTATCGTTCTTTTGATTTGCTTCATTATTTCATAACCATTTTACACTCGCATATCACGTTTCCCGCCATTCTGATTTACAGTTCCTTCTTTATTCACATAATTATCAATTATGCTTAACTTTTGGACGCCAGTGTAGTTTTAGAGTTACAAACTTTTCTGAGTCAATAACAGACAGCTTAAACTTTAAAGATAAATAAAAGTTCTTGTTCTTGTAGTCGAATGACAACATTCTGAGAATGTTTGTTCGTTAGGGATGGTCGAAGTTTAATTACGATCTTATATTTCGCACACTCGCAGCACTTGCCAAAGGTTGTTCCATGATTATTTTTGTTGATCTCATCCCTTAATTTCTGAGGCATGATCGTGTTTATAGATTTTGTTTTCCAAGGACACTATTTTACATCAAAGATATAAATAATGCTTCTTCGTCAAGGTGCACTAAAGAGCCAGTACTGTTAAATTTAATTTCAATAATTATATTATAATTATAGTTAATACAGATGCAAAGTTATTTTAACGCTTATAAGTTTGTTATAGTTTATTATAGATATATTGCAAAAAAGTCATATGAATGCTATGGATTAGTATACTTTTATTTATTGAAGCACAATATTAAACATTTTTATACCGTCGGTATCGAAAAGATGTTTCACTACTCTAATGAAATATAGTATATTCGATAACATATTCTTACTAACGAACTTCTTATTATATACTTGTATTTTCCTGCTTAATTCATAAGACTTTGCAGTGGAAATACATTATACTGAGACATAATGTATGCATTATACTGAGGCTATTTTAATACTTTTAAATTTTCGTGAAATAAGTTCCATTAACGTTCACGTGAAGCAAACTTTCAGCGCAAGCACTTAAAAAGAAGTTACACTTTATTTATATACTTTCAAATGATTGGAAATACAGTACTTTCTCGTAACAATAATGCTCAATGTATCTTGTTTTCTGATAGAATGCATGTTTTGCCTAAAATCGGGCGTAAATGACCGTTTTCAGAATAATTGTCTAAAAAAATTGTAATTTTTAAAGCATCAATCGAATTAGTGGATTTTATTGAAGATAAAATTTGTTGACATTAAAAAGATATTATTTCTTGAACTATAAAGAATGCTGGGAGACTTCGGCAGACCTGATAGCTCCAGTAAAATTCAGGGTTTGGTAATTGTTTAAAAAATATGATGTGTACACCACATGATTTGTACGGAATATTAAGTTATACGCATTTTTTCTTGACACTCTGCCGCTAGGTTCACTTAACAGCGTTACATCTCATTCATTTTAGAACTCAGAATGAACTAAAATTATATCATCTGAAGAATTATTTAATCGTTGCCACACGTTCTATTCAAATACTATAATAAATCTGAAACGATGCATAAAAGAAACTAAACAAAGAAAAAATAAGAAACAGTTTTTGACAGACGATTCAGTATTTTTCATTCAATTAATTCAGTTCTCATTTCGTGACAAGTCAAAAATAGGTAAAAACCCGAAATCAAACATTTATTTCCTAGAATAAATTTCAGAATGGATTAAGCATGATTAAATTCGCAATAATAAAAGAAGACGTTACCTTTGTGGTTGCTAAGCTTAGTTTTTCTAGATTGGCAACAAAACCACTATTCTCCTAAGTTTCAAATGTAAACAAATATGGCTACCATGGGAAAAAATTATTAGGCTTAGCCGCACTTAAACAACTTTTAAATTGTTGATAATTCTACAAATCTTGCATGCATATTTACTAAAGGCGTAAAAAGCTTAATCGGAAGCTAAAAATAACTTAATTCAATCATTTTTAGAGCAAAAAAATGCACAATTTAGCAACATATAATATATATTTAGATACTTTTGGTGCGGCCGATTGCAACCCAAACGGGAAGTGCACATCTACATGTTATAGCATTTCTTTATACAAAATTTCAACTTTCTGAGGCTACTCGTTTATGAGTTATGCGAAATACATACATACATACTTACGTACGAACGTACGCACAGACACCATGAAAAAATCTCTTCAGAATCCATTTTAAACTAGTTTTACTATTTTTTTTGCGAAAAAAGAATCCTTTGTTCTTTCCTTACGTTCAGATATCACGCAAAAACATAGTTAAATTGCATTCGATAGCGGTCAAAATGGATATTTTCTTTGAAATATGATACCTGAAATTTTTTGCGATTACAATACTAATTTTTGATTTTGTACAAGGAAGAAAAAAAACAGAAAAAGAAAGTGAAAATGGAGAATTGAATGCAAGTAGGAAAAGAGAACTTGCTATGGTGAAACACTGGAAACGTGTAGACAAAATGTTAATACTATGTGTACGAAAACACTGATGACAAATTTAAATATATCATGGTTATTTACAGTGTTTTCCGTATTATCTATATCATTACTGATATAGATAATATGGAAATACTTTAAATAGTCTCTGAAAATACTTAAAATAGACACATTAAAAAAATTTAAAGAAATTGCAGACTGAAAAAGAAAGAAACCTTGAGTAAAAATGTACAGAATAGAGAAATGTTAACTTCGATTTAAAGGTTTCAAAAAAGCAATTAAAAAGTTTCGTTACTAACTTCAAATTTAAAACGTCTCGGCTGTTGTTAAACTGTGCCTTTTCCCACAAGAAATTCTATTGCCAACAAAATTTCTTATGTATATAAATGCTGATTTACTGCATGCCCTACATTATCAAAGAACTTTCGAAACCAATATTTAAACAAACAAAATGTTTTAATTCATCTCAAATAGAAGAGAATAGCTTTAAAAAGGGCGGAACTTGTTAACTAATTTGGTTCATGCCGAAAGAAATTTCGACTGTATGTTTGCTTTGACATTTACATGCAATTTATAACTGTCAGCTTTTAAAATTTCACTGTCTGAAAAATAATTTCCGTGAATGGCGATGTATGGATCTTCCTGCCCTTAGAATAAAGAACTCATAAGGGAATTCTGCAAAATCTATAATCCTTTTGATATATATATATATACTCATATATATACTCATTTATTAACAATAACATTTCTTCATTTTATTAGTTTTAAACATTCAGATTCAGTAAAAGTCAGAATATAAATACTATGCTTAATTCAAAGTAACTTACCTCAGCATACGAAGGGAATTATGTACTGGCGGAACAGCTTCCCAAGGTTCGAAGACTAAGTAGCTTCTTTCTTTTCAGAAAATTTTCTCGGAAAGCAAATCATCATTTATGAATAGAAAAAGGTGCTAAGAATTATCGGATAAATTTGTAACGGGAATAAAGGAACAAAAGAAATCGGAATAGTTTAGTAATTATTTCACTCCTCGAAAGTTGGTTTCAATAGCACCTTAAAAAAATGACAGATGAAAAGAGTTTTACGAGTAGATATACAATCTCGAAATCGTCAATAGGTATCGAATATTTTGTTCTTGTAAATATTTATTTAATTTTCATTGCAACCAAATGTTGAAAAGTAAGCGGAAAAAAACTCCGTACAAACGGAAAAAATGATTCTCATTCTTTTACAGTGATATTCTCTTAAATTATATAAGAAGATCATATCACTGTTGGATGGAATAATCATTTATTTCAGACATTCTACTTATTTATGAATGTAACTCTCTTTTGACAACTGAACACTGATAGTTCGACCTAGGTTTGAATTCCTGATATTGCTTTTGTTGCATGGTATTTTGGTGATTTTTAGGTTGTAAATATGAACCAATTTCCCTAAAAAAGTCATCTAGAAAGGCATCTCTGTATGTTATCTGCCTAACAAATATACAAGATTTTTTTTTGTCTTTAACATAGCTTTCGTAACCGCATGTTATTTTATTAAATAGTCTTCATTTACAAAACTGTAAGTTATGGAAATATCAATGACATATTTATCGCAATTAATAAAAAGTAAAAATTAAATGCACCTTCGGCGTCATTACCAGTATCATTATACAATCGACTGTATTTGTTTTTAGTATACTATGGAATTAAGATAAAGAAGATATCTCTAACGTATTGTATTTTTGCCATTAACAGCCATAAGCATCTGCTACCCTGTTAACGCCATAACAGCCATTAACATCTGCCGCCCGTCCTGGCCTGTTTTTCGATGCCGCAGATGGCTTTGAAAAGAATAGAAAAATGCGGATTTACAAACAAGCTTTCTATTTTTTATCAAATAAAGTTCATGAGTTCAAAGTGCTGTGGGAGCATTAAATCACATATGTAATAAATATGCAAATTTTTCAAGCGCAATTTTTTCTCTTTCCTGCGTTTGACTGCCTTCAAACTTGATTAAATTTTATTCAAAATCTAAGTCCAAACGTGGCCTAAACATTAAATTTTACATTGGCGTGTTTCTCTCTTTATTCGATGTTTCACAAGATTTTATTCAAAATTAACTGCTCGTTTTTTATTTTAGAACAAATAATTTAAATGGAAATTCTCATCTTGCTTTTATTTACTTAAATTATGGCATTTGATAATGTGAATTGAGATATCTAGATAATTTGCGATAAGAACCCTAAAAAATGTGAAACACTTTGAGAGCTCTTATTTCGGCTTGGTTTATTTGATTATTTCAATGCAAGTGAGGGCTATCTGTTTAAAGGGAGGAATGCCTCCGTGGAGGACTTTCTAAGGGAAACTTGCTCGCATCCACATTAGGCGCGGGGAAAACCACGAAAATTACAATTTGAAAGGTTGAAATATCTTACATTCTACATCTATATTTTTAGAATGAGATTTTCATTACAAGGAATTTTAACAATTAAATACAGGTGCTATATTTAAGTTACGAATTAAATTAATCTTCTTTTATGATTTACATAAGATAACTCTTTCTGTTAAATATAATCATGCGAAAATGCACCATATTTTACAACCATGTAATTTACTTCCGAAGCTGGGAGTTTAACTGTACGCAGACATTTTTTTAACAAGGTTGTCACTTAGGAATGAGAATGAAATTGGTTTTAAGATATTCGCTATTTTATTACTTCTGCCAAACAATAAATGAAAGACAAAATTTGTGTTTATAAAAATTTTGAAACGAAATAAATGAAGTAGAGTAAAATGAATTAAAAACAATTTGCCGAAATGACCGATACTAAACAGTTATTCATTATTTTCATAATGTATTAATTATCACTTGCATGTAACTTTCAATAGCAATTAGGTATTTTGAACTTCTTATAAATTTTAACTTAAGGTAAAATCTTGACACCCCAAAAGAAAAGCAGATAATTAATTAAATTATACTGTTTCACTAGTTTTCAAGATTTTATTATTGTGATATGCATATGTATGCAAATTAAAATGAAACCTTTATGAGTACTCCACTTAAGATATTTGCACTGGATTAACATTCATTTCTGTGACAGTATTCGGACACATGACAGTACCATACAAATCGAAAAACGGGACACTTCCGCACTAAAGAAGCATTCATTGGGCGGTGGATAATAGCAATTTGTATAGTTTAGTGACATTTACACAAAAATCACATCTTGGTTACTTTTCGATAACTAACAACAGCGATTTTGATTATGAATTTGTTGAAAATATAGATTTTAGCAAAACTGTTATGGCTAAAGAATGAAAAATACATTGCGATACTTTTAAAATTGCATACGTCTTTCGATACCGTTCACAGAGTATTCGTTAGTTTTATTTTATGTTCCAAAAGCCAAAGTGTTTTAAATAAAATAATTTTTTTTGTCATCCACATACTATTGTAACACGCACTTTTTAAAAGTTTTTAGAGGAAAGTCTCATTACACTAGTTGCTCATGACATTAGTTGCTCATTTTACACTAACCATTTCATTTTTATATACGCTTTTTTGTAAAAAAATCGAAGCACTGTGAAGGAAGTGGTTGTTTTTGATGAAATTGAATATGTGTATAGCTCATACACAGATAATATAATGATTAAAAATCAAGGTCTGTTCACGCTCACAATCACATATTGAGTGTTCAAATTAGTAGCTGGTCAAGCCGCCCCTGTCGGCAATGCGTGCTTGAATTCGGCGAGGCAAGGAGTAGTAGAGGTTCCTAATGTAATCCTGCGACACATTCCGCCTGGCATTCATCAGTTGTCGCTAAGGATCTGCGATATTTTGTGGTGCCCGAATCTGGCGGCCTACCATGTCGCAGGAATACTCGATTGGGGAAAGGTCTGGTGACCTTGCTGGCCTGGCCAAGGAAGAGTATCAACCGCACAGAGAGAGTCCAGAGATATGCGAGCGATATATGACCTGGCATTATCTTGTTGGAAAATGGCCCCAGGATGACGTGCCATGAAGGATAATGCAACCGGCCGCAAGATGGTATCAACATATGGTTGAGCTGTTAAAGATGTACGGATAATGACTAAAGATGACCTGCTGTCATAAGAAACAGCGCCCCCCACCATCACACCAGGGGTTATGGCTGTATGCCTTTGTAAAACAAAGGCTGATTGGGACTGCTAGCCCCGTCCTTTCAGACACGAACACGGTGGTCATCTGCTTCAAATGTAAAGCGGGATTCATCGCTCAACACTATACGATGCCAGTCTGATGGCAGCCATGATGATCGGCTGCGACACCACTCCAGACAACTCATCCGATGTTGTAGGGTCAGAGGCAAACGTCTTAAAGGTCCCTGCGAGCGTAACCCTGCCTCAGACAAGCGCCGTGAGATGGTGGACGGTACCACGGGAGGTATAAACGTGGCTGCCATGCGTTGAATATTCGACAATGATACCGTTGGGGCGGTTCGGGCCTGGCGAACAATCATCCTGTCTTGCCTCGCATTTGTGCCCCTTGGCCTTCCAGAGCCTTCATTTCCTCTGCAATTTCCTCGTAACAACCATTGCTGCCAACATTTTTGTGCAGCAGTGTCTATACGCTGCAGATGGCAAACTATTGCTCGGTATGACCACCCAGCTTCACGTAACTGTACAATGCGACCACGTTCGAAGTCGTTTAGTTGTCTGTAAGGTTTTCGATATCGTCGTAATGACATCTTTAGTTGCTTCTTTACTGAATTACAATGACAGCAACAAAAAAGATAAATTTTTTGCCTCTGTTACTGGTTTTATACTTTGCCAATTGCGCACTAGAAATGCGCGCTGTGATTGTAATTCCAGTTCATTTGCCTTGGAACGTTGACTATTTGCATGTTCGATCAAGATGTTTTTGCATACCAAATTGAGTCACGATCTCAAAAGTACTTCTTGGTGCTTCGATTTTTTTGCAAAAGAGTGTAACTGAAAAATAATTATAAAATGTATCTAAAACGTGTTTTAAGTCAAAAGATTGAACCCTGATGGCTAAATATAAATATAAAATTATGCATGTTAAAAGATTTGTAATTAGGCACATAGGTCAAGTTAAGTTTTTATTAAATAGAATAAGGCATGCAAGGGTTATCTGCCTAAAGGGAAAGATGCCATCATGGACAAATTTCGAACGTAAACTGAACTTTGTGTGGGTATTGAAAATGATGCATGTAATTTTCATTCAAATTTATACGTATTTCTTATTTAAAAATTTCTGGTATATGCTAAATTATTGTAAATTACTTCACTCGAAAAATACTGTGAACGCATAGGAATTAAAGATTTACAACTCTGAAAATGAAAAATAGGAAATATCTATGGGTATTTATGCATATGCTTGCAGAAAGCATGTATCTGCCGTTAGCAAAGTACGTAAATATTTATAAATTTTTAATAAATGCATTTGGAAATGAAGGATTTACTAATTTATAAACTACTGTGAAGGAATCTAGTTATTAAATATATAAATTTATAATGATTATAAATATTATCTAAATTAACATTAACATTGAATTACAGACATAAACTCAACTTCTGTTAACAAATACGTTTATAAAACTATTAAGCAAGAATTGTTCGCACTGGAAAGCAATCTGTTAAAAGTTATTCTAAAGCAAATTTTATGAGATGCGTACTTGAGGAACTAGTAAAGAAGAGTTCTAGAATATGTATTGTTGAAATTAAGGATAAAAAAATCTCATAAGTATTAAAAGAATTATTCCATTACATTAATTAATAACTCAGTTACAAGTTTTAAATAATATTCAAAACATCCTTTTTTGTTCCCTTTCAGAAATATTCAGAGAAAGTTACGTACACGGAAATGAGCACCAATATTTAATGTATTTCAATACTAAAATATAAAAGGTGCTCTAATTTGAAATGGACCGCATACAGTCTTAGATTTCGAGAAAGTATTTTAGCAAGAAGCTCTGCAAATAGAAAAGAAATAATGTGCAATATTAATAGTATTAATAAAATGAACTTTGATCTTAATTTTCGTAATCCTTAACCGAATTACTTTAATTTTTTTCTAATGTAATTAACGAAAACTTGAGAAAGTATTTCAAACTCTTCGGTGAAAATGTATAGCATTTAATTCCGTTCAGAATGAAGTGTTGTTTAAAAATGTATGATTTTCACATACTTAGGACCCTAAAATATTGTAAAAAAGGAAATATATCCATTTATATATACATTTACCACGTAATTACAAAATGTAATCCGATTGTGTCAAAAACCATTGACCTTAATGGTCAGTCACTGAATGTTCTGGTCTCCATGTAAGGATCGCCAGTGCTAAAAGCAGTGTATGGGGAAAATCAATTAGAGCTTGTCCTCTTACTTCCTACCTGCATGAGTGAAACAACTTTTTGATTGTCCTTCAAGAAGGGGAGAGGAAATCTAACAATGGTCGTTTCCAGAACTATTTTAGTTCAAGTAGTTTACGTAAATAGAATAGTTATTAAATACATATAAATCAGTGAGTAATGTCCCACTTCTGACACCAAAAATTTTTGCGTGCGTACGGGTTCGTATTTGATTCAATACACACAGGTCCGATAATAGCTTAATGAAATTTATTGTACCAAAAGAAACACTTAACAGTTCTGAAACGTTCACAAAATCAGTTGTTGTTAGTTATCAAAAAATAACCAAGATAATATAATAAAGTTATATTACCATCAATAATAAAAGATGTGAATTTTGCGTAAATGTCACTAAACAATACAAATTGCTATTATCCATCACACAATGAACACTTCTTTTATGCGGAAGTGTCCCGTTTTTCGATTTGGATGGAACTGTCGTGTATCGAAAAACTATGAAAGCGCAGTGAAGGGAGCTTCTGAATGTAAACAAAAAACACCCCATATGGAGACTTCGCCTCGGAGCAGTGCTTCAATTGTAGGGCAGGTTTGACCCTCCCTCCTCTCTTATCTCCATGTGAGAGAAGTGGATACCCCTCGGCTGAACTTTCTCCCCTCAGAATTCTCTGTGCTGGATCTTGTCCAGATTCCCTTAGGGTGGTTGTTGATGGGTAACTGTGAATGTTTGACAAGGTATTCTTCGTTGCATCCAGAACCCCTCTCTGGTGGCATTCGCGTAACTAGTTTTCCGTTCGTCGACATTTTCCCCTTTATTGCTGGCCGTGGACCTCGTTTTGTTGGAACTTGCTTTACTGGTCTTTCATTCGAAATTCTCCTCAGGCTTCCTTTTTACCGCTGGGGAAATCAACCGTGATGTTTGCCCATCCGATCTCTTGGCATGCTTCCGGGATGATGAAAGAGATCTTTCAAGACTTCAGAATTAGTTCGACTGTAATACTGTTTAAGTTGGTCAACGTTAGACACTGTTTTTCTGGCGATTTGTGACCATATAACGTTGTGAATTTAATTTTTTTAATCACAAAAGGTCCTTCTAACCTGGGTTCAAACTTTGTTAATTTATTTTCTGTTGCAACTGATAAAGAATGTTTCAATTTCAGTACTTTCTGACACACAGAATATTTCACCTGCCGTCTATTCTTGTCGCAATCAACCTTTTGCTTCTGCCTAGCTGAATCCGAGTTTCTTACTGCCTCAATCAAGGGCTATCTGAATGTCCTTTATCTTAAATTCTTCTTGCTTTTGTTGCACAAAGAAAAAGAGTTTATCTAAAGGAGTTAAATTTTTCCTCCCTGATTAGAGTTCTGCGGGAGTCGTTTGCGTAGTATCGTGTTTCGCTGTTCTTAAATTATTGACAGAGCTACCCCAATGGTCATGATAATCCTTAATGTATCCCCGAATAATTTTAACAATATTTTTGTTTACGCGTTCTGCTATATTCGATTGCGGCCTGTATGGTACCAATTTCAGATGGGGTATGCCAAGTCCTGTGCAAAGATTTTCAAATAACTGACTCACAAATTGTTTTCCGTAATCAGATATTACTTTTAATGAGATTCCGTATTTTAAGATATATTTATTTAAAAACGAACCGGACACGTTTTTGCTGATGCTCGTTTAAAGGGAATTATTTCCACCCATTTTGAAAAAATAATCAACGATAGTTAAGAAATATCTAATGTTATTTAATCTTGTTCAGGGATAAGGGCCGAGCAAATCTATGGCCATCAGTTCATTGGGATAAAGTGGTCCTTTATGTTATTTAAGTACAAGACCAGGTTATAATGAACGTCGTTAATTAATTGGGGCATATGACATGACATGGCATACGCCGTTACCACCCTCTGTAACTGCGGAAAATAAACCGCTTCACGGACCTTTTGCAATGTTTTCCTGGTACCTAGATGACCCGATGTAGGTGAACCATGCAGCTCTTCTAAAATATTCAATCGTAGACTCACTGGGATCAATGGCCGTAACTCCTAATTATCATTAGTTAATTTTTTGTAAAATAGCAATTTATTAATGATTTTATAGTGGGCTGCAGTATTTCTAATTGTCGTTGTGTCCACATGCTCGAAATGTTCGGGATCTTCGAGATATGCAAAAATAACTTCGAATTCAGGGTCCGGCTTCAGTTCTGCGATTTATTTCATGGCACTCAATTATTTTCGAAATTAATATCGGACATCTCACTGTATTTCCCTCTTCGACAATCTTAATTCTTGATAGGGCATCTGCGACAACATTTTCCTTTCCAGTCGTGTGTTAAGTTGAACTTTAATGTCCAGCGTATAAGACGTGATGAAAGATTTTTTTTCGGAATACAAGTGAAACTTTCGCATGGTCTGAACAGCTTATTACCTGGACGCTTCCAAAGTAAACTCGGAATATCTGCACTGCTAATAAGACAGCGAGGTTTTCTCTTTCCGTCGTGGTATAATTCCGCTGAATTTAATTCAGAGTTTTACTTAAGTATGCAATTGGCTGCCCATTTTGGGAAAGGACGGCGCCATCTGCCAAATAAGTGGCGTCTGTCGGCATTTATAAATTTTTGTCCCCTTTCGCGAATTTGAGTACTGGGCCGTTGATTAATGCGCGTTTTAATTCTTCGAAAGCAGTGTTAGCCTCTGCGATCCACGCGAATCTAGTTTTGTTTTGCGTTTGAGAATCAGTCAGGTTTCAACTATCTTTGCAAAGTCCTTACTGAAGTTAGCAGATCTTTTACTACAAGAAAATTCACTTTCTTTTCTTCATTTTTTATCTGTATGTGCACCCCTATTTTTCCAATATACACACACTATTTACCTTGGGCGGCATTACTTTCTGTCTTGGCCTTCTTAACGATAGTATGAGCAAATGCCCCAAAATGGTGCTAATTTTTTTGCTATGATAGAAGGCGGATAAGTCTTGGTTGCTAAAATTTTAGAATTATAAGTTTGGATTCTTTTTTCGAGATTTTGTATCCCAGGTATCTAAGTTCTTTTGCAACAAATTTAAATTTATATTTCTTGGAATTCACCTTGAGGCCGGCTTAATTTAACAATGAAAACACTTCTTTTAAATGCTCTATATGTTCGTCAATCGTTTCACTTGTTATTATGATGTCATCTAAATAGATCAGCGTACTTTTACCTAAGATGGGTCTTAATACGATATTATTACTTTCTAGAACATTACAGGAGCTGCGCTTAAGCCAAACGGCACTCTGAAAACGGCATACACCCCTGACCTCGTTATAAAGGCAGTTTTCTCCACAACTTCGGGTTTTACTGCAATCTGAAAATATACTGACGTCAGGTCAAGCATTATCATACACTTAGTAAATCGAATTTTCCTGATGATCTCATCACTTATCGACAGGGAGTATGTAAGATATTTCGTTAAACTATTCAATTTACGGTGATCAACAGTAAATTTCTACGAACTCGGATCTGAGGGTGGCAGGCCGCTTTTCTTCTTACATAAAACTACCGGGCTTGGGTAGGGGCTACTACTCGGAGTAATCACAGTATTGTGCAGCATCTGTTTAATGTGAGGCTCAAATATATATTCTTTGACCTGGTTATAAAGAGACCGAACTGGGGGCGCATTTCGCATGTTAACTTTGTGTTGAACTACTTGGTAGAAGCCTGGTTTCTCATCAAATAATTTATAAATATTATTTTCCAAACTCTCGAATTTTTTGCTTTCCTCTTCCTGGAAGTGGATAAGGTCTATCTCTGGTGTGATCTCCTCCTTTTCGTCTACAGCGTCTATCTGAACCTGTTAAGTGGAGTTCTTAATATTTACGAAAATTTCAAGACCTCCTTAGTAAAGGCCTTCCCAGTAGTAAGAAATCGTGCGAAATTAGAAGCTGAGTTCTTCAGCACATACCAGCAAAAATTGAGGAACTCTCAAGCTTCATTTTAAGAAGAATACAATTATTTAAGCTTTTGTATGGAAGCCTGCCGGATCCTGAAATAAGACAAGTCATCTTACCTAGGTTACTTCCCCAGATACAAGATTTTATAGAAATAAGAAATCAGACGACGGAAAAGTTATTTGAGCTCGCAATTCAGTTTGAAAGCAGAAGAACGGTGGATATTGAAAGAAGACGCCAGTACGAGCAACGAAGCCAATTTGGTGCGCCAAGACCACAGTAGAGGCAAGACCGCGGCTACAGAAGCAAGTCGAATCAGTGGTCAAAGAAACCTGAATATTCAAAAACAACCAGCGAACGTCGAGAGTTCAGATATAATTCAGATAGAAAGTTTGAAGACCAGCGGAAAGGCCCGGAAATGAAGAAAGAAGATTTAAACCGAAACGGATTTCTGCGGACGGGAGGGTGCAGAAATCCGAAGGCCAAAGAAATCCCTCTACTATTAAGCTCAATGCAGTTGTTGTGAAAAATTTAGTTCTTCAGAAGATTGAAGTGTTAGTGAACAATATTCCTGCTACCGCCCTCTTGGATACAGGAGCTCAGTGTAGATTTGTGGCAGAAGAATTGTTTAAAAATATTTTCGTCGGTATAGAATCTACAATTCGGATAAGGCAACGGTTATAGCAGCTCAGGGGGAAAAGTGCAAATGTGTAGGTAAAGTACCACTGTATATCCCCTTTAAGTATGAGCAGGTAAAATTTATGTTCCTTATTGTAAGATATGTTCAAGCAAATATAATATTAGGAGTAGATTTTCTTTCAGCGTCGAAAGCAACACCATATTTTAGTCAAGCATCTCTTAAGCTAACAATGAAACCTGTGCCTGAAGTGAAAGCGGACCGCCCTACACTGAAGCTCAAATATCTGTCAACTAAAAAGCTAGAAAAACTAAGCCAAGTCGTAAGTGAATTTTCTACTTTGTTCAGTGACATTGCCGGATTCACGCAAGTGTCTAACCGTGAAATAAATACCGGAGATTCACAGCCAATTCGCAACAAGGCTTACCGCTATGACAAGTCTTAAGAAAAAATCATAGAATAGCATATTAGAGATATGCTAAGTAAAAAGATTATCACGCCCATCTCCCGTAGTTATGCGAGCCCGGTTGTTTTATGTAAGAAGAATAATGATTACCCAGTTACACACCCCAAACGGTGGAATTTTGCAATTGATTACCGCAAACTAAATAGCGTTACTGAGTATCCAGTTTATCCATTGCCTATTATTGAGGAAATCTTGCGAAACATTACTTCCACTAGATACATGACTACACTTGATTTAACTTTGGGTTATTTTCAAATCGGCGTAAAAACTGAAGATGTACCAAAGACCGCTTTCATAACTGTGGCACTTACGCATTTTTGCGTATGGCGTTTGGCCTGTCAGGCGGGCCAGCAATATTTCAACTTTGTATGGACATTGTTTTAAGACCCGTCCTCGGGAAAGGCACTTTTATTTATTTGGATGACATTATTGTTACTAGTGATAATTTAGAACAACACATTAAAGATTTAAAAGGAGTGTTTTCATTGTTAAATGAGTCCGGTCTAAACGTTAATGCTGAAAAGTGTAAGTTTACGGCAAAGGAATTACGTTATTTGGGGTATCAAATTTTCAAAGGCATTAAAACCGACATATAATTCATTCAACCGACATTCAGAATTATCCACCGCCTAATACGGCGTAGAAACTAGCTTCTTTTCTAGGGCTCTGCTCATACTATATTTCCTTTATAAAATATTTTGCCACAATTGCCGAACCGCTATTAAAGTTAGAAAGCAAAATAACAGCCGAAGCCGAAGCTTTTTAAAAATTAAAACAAGCGTTAACACAAGCCCCTGTTTTGAAATTTCCCGAAAATGATAAAAATTTAGAAATCGCGGCCGATGCCTCGGATTATGCCGTAGGGGCAGTTCTTTCCCAAAATGGGCAGCCCGTTGCATTCTTTAGTCCTACTTTAAATGATACTCAAAGAAATTATTCGGCCACAGAAAGGAAACACTTGCAGTTCTGTTAGCAGTACAGAAGTTCAGGGTCTAATTTGGAAGTTCTCCAGTAACTGTCTACTCTGATCATGCGGCGGTCGCTATATTATATTCAGGAAAGAATCTATCGCGAAGACGAATAAGATGGGCTCTTAAATTACAAGAATATAATTTGATAATTAAACACACGCCTGGAAAGAAAAATGTAGTAGCAGATGCCCTGTCAAGAATCAAGATAGAAGAAGAGGGGAATAGTGTTAAAGTGGCAATGCTCACATCCCATATGATATATTCCAGTCAGACCGTAATAAAGGCACTGGGCAAGGATCCAGAATTTAAAAAATGTAATATGATTATTTAAGAGATCCTGAAAACATTAGCCACCAAGATATTGTGTCGATAAGAAATAGGGCGGCCCATTACGAACTGGTAGATGGTCTATTATGTTATACGAAAGCTACGAATAATAACAATGAAATACGACCTGTTATCCCAACTAGTCTTAGATTAAATATATTACAGGAATTGCATGATTCGCCCCTGGCAGCTCATGGTGGCATTCCGAAAACCATCCAACGCGTATGCGGAGCAGTTTACTTTTCCTAAACTGCAAATTTAACAAGGGCGTATGTCCAGTCTTGCCCAACATGCAAGGTCGTTAATTATGTTAATTTCCGCCCTGCTGGGTTTCGAAATAGCATTAAATCTGTATGTGCACCAGAATGTGTTCATTCAGAATTTCCAAATGCAATAATTGGGCCCTATTCCGAAAGGTCAGCTAAATAAAAGACGGTATCTACTTATTATGGTTGACAATTTTAGTAAATGCACCGAAATTGTTCCCCTAAAACTAGCCTCTGCGAAATTAGTTACTGATTCTATTTTAAATAAATATACACTGCTGGCCACCCAAATTGCAACACCAAGAAAGACAAGAGATATCACAACAAAATTTATTTAGTAGATAACATGTTGACCAAGTATCAAATGATTAAATTTATAGACTTCTGTGAACTGTGGTTCCTTCTAGAATCAGTAGCCAGAGTAACGGCCATTGCTGGAGATCACCGCTGCCACACGCCTTGGCATTGATTCAAAGAGACTTCGGATGTGTTCTTGGGGTACAGCAGACCAAGCAGCTTCCACACGTTACCAAAGTTGATCTGGTGGGGCAGCTTGGGATGTAATCTGGGTCAATCGTTCATCAACCATGGACCACATGTTTTCTATCGGCAAAAGATTCGGAGAGCGAGCCGGCCAGGAAAGCAATTCAATATGGAGATTGACGAAGAACCCTTGGACAATGCATGCCACGTGTGGTTGCATATTAACCTGTTGAAATATGGCTGTGGGCAAGCCCTGAAGGTAAGGAAGGACAACTGGCTCCAACACTTCAGAGATGTAGCGCTGGCTGTTTAAGGAACCGGCAATGCGTACTAAAGAAGTGCGAGAGTGATATCCAATACCGCCCCATACCATAATACCCGGTGCAGGACCAGTGGGGCGGTGCATAACGCAGCTGTTCAGCATCCTCTCTCCACGGTGTCTCCAGATTTGAATCCGACCATCGTGGTGTTGCAGACAGAAGCGTGACTCGTCAGTAAAGTTAATTTCATTCCATTCTGCCGTTCACATCCTTCTTTCATCGCGCCATTGGCGGCGGAGATGTCTGTGGTTCTGCGTCAAGGGTGGACGAAGCAATGGATGTCTTGCGGACAGACCACTCTGCTGTAAATGGCGTCGTTCGAACACGTTGATCCGTCGTACCCTCCTGCATCCAACGGTCACATATCCGCATTACAGTTGCTTGGTTTCGTCCAACACGACTACCGATTTCCCTGAAAGATAATCCACACTCACGGTAGACCACTATCCTTCGTCTGTCGAACTTGGATACTTGATCAAACGATGATCACTGTTTACTACGAGGCATAATTGATCGTTTTTTTGAAGAAACCACAAGAAAAACATAATTGCCGAATTCGAAATCGCCGAAAACTCCAAGCCTTAAATGGCGCTTTAAAGTGGCACCGCAGGCGCGCGTGATGTGCGTCTGTGCTGAAATTCTAATCATTTGCATATCTCACCTCCGCTATGCATGTTGTAAATTTCATGTTATTTGCATGCTTCCTTCAGGGTGTTGCATTTACGGTGGCCAGCAGCGTATTTTAAAATATGGGGCGCCTCTAAAAGCTATATCGGATAATGGTCTTCAGTTTATAAGCAATATATTTAAACACATGTGTCAAAAACTGGTCATACGTCATTTAAAAACGGTCCCATATCAGCCGTAATCAAATATAGCGGAACGGATCAACAGAAACATAGTTAAAATTATTCGTAGTTATGGTAAAAACTTTCATAAAAGCTGGGATAACTATGTCAATGAATTAGCTTTCGCCCTTAGGACCGCCAACCACTACAAGCCAGGCATCCTGCTGAGTTATTTTTAGGCAGGAAGATTATAACACTACTGGACAAATTGTTTTATGTTCAAAAAAAGACTCCTGAATTCCGAATGGCGAATATACAAAAGTTAATTAAGGAGGCAAAAGAAAACACTGAAGTATCACAGAGGAAACAAAACATTTACTATGACATTAAAAGACCGGAAGTAAAGTATAATGTGGGGGATGAAGTATTTAAGCTGAAGCATTCACTTTCTTCAGCGGCGGAAGACAAAATAGCAAAATGTTGCCCACGGTTTGAAGGGCCATACATTATTCAGAAAGTAACCCACGCTGTAGTAGTCTTAAAAGCCAAGAATGGTGAAAAAATTACGGCAAATATCGACCAAATCGAGCCGTATTACAATCGAAATAAAATGAAAAATTTCAAGATCTTTTGCAGTATCCGGCACGGCAGGCATCATCTCATCACATGGCACAACAACGACCTGCAGTGTCAGCCACAAGTAAAGATATGAACAAGAAAATAAAAGCTGCCGATGGAACACTGGAAATAACAAAAAAAGGAAGATATTCCCACGATCAGAAAAGAGAGGGCGCGACCGGCTCCAACAGCAGGAAGAGGGAAGAGTGCGAAGAAGGCGAGAAGAAATGGCCGCATTCATAGCACCGATGAGAAAAGAAATAATGAACCCTCAAAAAAGATTCTTCCCAGCAAGTGTCCACGAATTGAACCGAGAAATCCAGCTGCAAACTCAAGGCAATAACAAAAGTTCCAACAGCAAACAGCCAGAACTCGGCAACAAGCAACGAGAAATGTCCCGACGCACCTAAGGACAGCACCTATTAAGCGACGCAGAAATTAACCAAAGGAAAGGAAGAAGTTTTTCAAGAGCCATCAAGCACGCTCAAAAAGGAAACGGACTGAGGAGTATATTGAGGGTCGGACCCTCAATATCCTCCTCAGTCCGGACAAGGAGTCATCAGTCAAACCATGGTCTTTGCTACCTTCTAGGAGTAGACGGCTAAACGAGTGTCTGAATATCAAAAAGATAAGTAAAACTTTATGTTACTTTGAAATTTTAATTTAATTTTCGTTCTTACTGCAAGTTGCAGAATTTAAGCAGTTTTACCTCATGTGAGGTCTACTTTTATAGCCGAAAAGGCGAGAAATGAGTTTTACCTATTTGTTACTATGTTTTTTAACTACTCGGGAGTAATCTGATATTATTGCATAATAGTAAAGTGTAAATACTTCAGTATTGTAAAAGGTTTTGTAACGGATATAAGAAAAGTAGCTTAAGACCATTCTAAAAATATGGCATAAGCTTTATTTAAAAGATTCTGTTAAGAAAAGACATTTTAGTCTGAAGGACTTGTGAAATGTAGTTGCTAAATATAAAAGAAACATCACTTCCTTTCAGTATTAGAAAGTTAACTGTATGTTTTCAAATGTGTAGAATTAATGGCATGTTAATGTGTTCTTATATACATGTGAACTGTTCGGTTAAAATTTGAGAAGTACAGTGATGTGTTAAAAGTGAAAGCATCTTATGAATGTAAAAGTTTAAAACCGCTGAGTTAAAAGAATGTGACTGCATAAATGTGATTTAACGCATGGTCATTATGTGATAAATTTGGAATCAATGAATGTAGTTAGGTTCTCTGACGCTACACTGGAGAACTAGCCACTTGTTTTAGAATAGTACCTCAGGGTTTAGAGATGAATGTAAGATGCGGTATGAGGTCTTGTTATGTTGAATAGTAATACGTTAGTGTGTTGATTGTAGGTGGTAGTGTTGAATACTTGTACATAGACACGCCCGTGTTTGGTGTTTCTCTCTTTACAACACATGTCAGAGAGCACGAGGAGATAATTAAATAATGGTATGAATGAAATAAGAATGGAGTTTTAAGAGAAAAAATACACGTGTTCATGTTATTTGCCATTTAAATTACCTGACAAATTGATTAAACCAGTTTTCCTTCCAGATCTCTGGAAGGAACCGATAAGAGAGAAGAAATTCCCCTTTTTAGGTAATGTAACAGATGAAGAATAATTGTCCCTAGAGAAAATGAGGTAAAACTGCTTTATACATAATTTCTAGGTTAGATAGTTTTTGTGAGGCGTTTTTATAAAAGATTGGCTTCGCGTTAGACTTAGAATTTAGAATTAAAAGTTTTCAACAAGGTCGTTTACACCTTAGTTTCAAACTTATTAACTCTGGCGGGAAGTATGTAAAGATCTTAAGTTCACTAACCTTTATTTTATTTTAAAACTTTACTATAATCTCTTATTTTCCACTTCGGGCCAGAATTAACGCTTGAATATGTTTATGCAAATTGTACTTGCTAACGCTTAAGTATTTAAGTTGTGGCTTTTGGCCAAGAGTAGGGTAGAGTAGAAGGAAGGAGAAAGAGCCCTCTTGCTACGAGGCTTCACGCGAGCTTGCCATCAGTTACTGTCCGCCTTTAAGGCCAGAGTTTTGAATCCTCTTGAAAGTTAAAGACGTATTGTAGTTTTCCGCAGTTTGCGTATTACAGACGTAGTAATTTAAAAGGCCAGTCTTAGTGCTAGTCATCTGTGTAAAATATTAAAAGTTAGCCTTATTTAAATTTTAGTTAGTAGTCTTATATTCTTTTACGTTCAGACCACAAGTGGTTGGTCTTTGTATCCCGAAGTGCGGGAACATCTGTAAAATCGATAAGCAAATAAAGGGTAATTTTAGCCCCTCTTACCTCTACACAAGCACGAACACAGCTTTTAGTAAGCTTCCTGTTCCTACTCAGGACTCCAGTTATGTTTGTAAAATCAGTTAGAAGAAACAGTAGTTCTGATAAACTGATAACTCTTTTAATACACTGGTGAAATAAATTAAGAGAATTTTCATATTTGATCTACGATCTCTAGAACTACTGGACACATTTTAATAAAATTTGGTGTGAACATAGGTTGATATAACACAAACAAAATAAACATTGAACAGTAATAATAGACACACATGTTCGTGTGTAACACTCATGGGAGTCTGTAGGTCTGAAACAGCGAATGCAGAAGACACGAAAGGAATGTATTAATAGGGGGTAAGTGTTTCGTCTTCTAGCCATACAGACCTCGCAGCGTGATGTCATACTGAAGAAAAGGCAGTTTATCAGTGCCTGTGGCAACTGGTCCAACTCATTCAGCAACGCTGTTTTCAGTTCGTGGATGGTTCTCGGAGGGGGTTTGCTAGTTGCAATTGCCCTGCCGAGAGCATCACAGACATGCTCTATAGGCTATACACTTGGCTGGCCAATTCATCCGGCGAATATCCTCAGTCTCTAGAAATTCGTCGACCAGAGGAGTTCTACAAGGCCTTGCGTTATCGTCTTGTAAGATAAATTCGGGGCCCACTGCACCCCGAAAAAGGCGAACATGTGGCTCCAAGACCTCATCCCTATACCTCACACCAGTCACAGAGCCTCTGTTAAATACGCGGAGAGGTGAGCGGCCATCCAACATGATCTTGACCAGACCATTACACCGATACCGCCATAATTGTTGATTGCACAGACATTGGAGAATAGGTAGCGGGTGCTTGGCTCTCTCCATATGAGAGTACTGCCAGAATAGGTGTTTAGGCTAAAGCGGGACTCGTCGGTGAACAGAACGATCGCTCATTTCTTCTGCTCCAGTCACTATGCTGCCTGCACCAGGCTAATCATTTCTCCTGTCCGTAGACGTGAGCGGGACGCAAACAGCAGGTCTTCTGGCAAACAACCCTCTCTCATTCAGTCTTTTGGAAACAGTCACCCTTGCTAAACGGGTTCCTGTGGCTGCATACAGATCCCGAGAGAGCTGAGAATCTGTAATCCCTCTGTTACGCCTCGCTGAAATGGACAAATAGCGGTCTTCGCTGCCCGTCGTGGCTATTGGACTGCCCTGCCCAGGCTTTCTCTCCATGGATCCAGCATCCTGCAACTGTTTCCGTAGGTTATATACGACGCTGGGGGTTAAAATAAACTCTCTGCATATCTGGACTTGCGATTTGTCTGCCTCTAGCCTCCCGAAAATTCGCCACCTCATTACATCATCTAAACGTTGGTGGTTACTCATTTTTACTATTCCGATGTGAATTTAAGCGATTCCTGCAAGATAACACCAAGAAATTAGCCGAGGTGTGCCAGCGAACGGAATTCGTCTTACCCTGCAAGCTCTTATAAAGCCTGTTTTTCTGCTGGCTCCGTCTGCGCACACGTGTACGCTTACGTATTTGCCGTACAAGATTTGCATTTTTATCTAGCAATGGTTTTTCCTTCAGTTCAGTTCTTTTCATGAAATTCGATAAAATATGCAGTTTCTCTAAATTATTTTCACCAGTACTTTCTGGTTTGTATTCAACGCGATTCTAAAAACTCATTCTGGTAGGAAGCTGTAACTTTAAACGAGGCAAGATAGGAAAGTTTCATTAAATTAAAATAAATGGTACAAAATTAAACTGTGCCTTACATATTTCCCAACCAGAATTTAAGTACTCCAAGAAAGAGGTCTCAAAACGACCTTGTTGAAAGTTTTCAATTCTAGAAAAACTTTCTAATAACTTCAAAGTTTAGTTTCTAACACTTTTGATTTCTCAATTCAGTTACACTACTGAAATCGAAGTCTTAACTTCTTTTTAGATCCAACTTTACAAACGATCTAAGCCTAAGTTAAAACTAAGATAAATAAACTTGTTTTTAAAATTTTTCTTGGTTGTCTTGAAGAACACACATTTTCTTGATCTTGAAAACATCATTATACATAATCTGGTCCTTTCCAAATATATGGAAAAAATATTAGTATTTCGTATAAGGAAAAAGTTTCCAAATTCCCTTCCAATTTACATTTTATTACGTTTATTTGGCCATCAGATAGATTTCATTCACTCACATTTTAACTCATTTTCCCGAACTCTCTCCAGAAGTTTGTTCGGTGACGAAACATGCGTGTAAGTGTTGTGCTACAGGAAACAACACTACCATCTAACCATCTTCCTAACAATGAAGTCTGGACACACTAGACATCAACTGACACCTTAATATTGATACTATACCTGGTGTGCTACACTCGCGAAAGTGTTTACAGCTTTCGTGTTACTGGAGATTCTAACTTAAACGCCTTCATTCTATTAACTTTCTTACCAATCTTTCATTTAAAGAAAATTTTCAAATATTCTATTTAAACAAAGTTTAAACTTTAAAGCACTTTCATATTCATCATATAAAATTTACTTTCAGCACAAACATTTTTATACATTTAATATATAAAATGACAGAATAATTTTACATCACAACGTGCACAGTTGCTATCCATAGTTTAGAATCCTTTCCTACAATTTAATTTTAACTTATAGTTTACGACAAATTTTCCTCGTAAATTCAAGTTTTTCCGGCTAAAACATATTTACAATACACTTTCTGGAAAACTTTCGAACTTTAAAGAAAAAATCTTGCTTCTAGTACCATCCAACAATTATTCTCGCTTGAGAAAAGCAACTTTGAACAAAATAATATAAAGTAAACTACCTAAATGAGAAAACAAAGAAACGTTTCACTTAGCTTTTTGCTTTCAGTAATCCTCCATTACAGCGAACTATTAGTGTTCTAAATAGACATAACTCTTTTCTTTGTCAAAGAATGATATTTATAAAGCATTCAAAATGCATTAGATTTTGGTACCGCAAGCAAAGAATTCTTAATGCACCGAAGGCGGAATTCAAAGTACATGTACTGTTCATATTGATAAAATTTACTTACCGTATTACTGGTAAAAAAATGTCAATATACCGGGAAAGCGTTTAAGCTATTTTTCACGATTATTTAGCATTGCAACCCTTAATACGCGTGCCTCATTCAGCGTCAACTCGTACACCTACCGTGTATTGCGTGCGCAGTGAGCAGAAGTTTCTAGAATTTGGGAGCTCAACTGCGTTACTGTAGCTGGCAAGACTGATCTCGAACGATATAAATATGTGAGCGGTTGCATATAAATGGAGCTTGAGAAGATGAACTAGCGCATACTTGTAAAAGGATAAGTCAAGGAAGGAATTAACTTCGAAGACAAGCTATTCGACAGTTTTGCGATGAGAGAATGAAAAGGAAAGAAAGGTATTTACGTATTATCCTGTCAACCATAAAAGTTGACAGATAGTCAGTGAAAGTTGCACCAATCGTTCCTGAGGAATTGTGAAGGAATTCATGTCTCTTCGTTTAATAAACAATCCGTATTCTTTCCGCTCTGTTTTTTGCAGTTATACTAGGGCTTTCTCCGATTTTCTTTTATCATCATCACTTTGAACTCTGAGCTCTTAGAGACGAGTTCAAAGTTGCACGCTCTGCTCTGTTATGACCATTCTGACTTTTTGTAAGTATATCTTTTGTGGTATTAATATGTGACTCGATTGGCATAATCAGGCTTAATCACGGGACATGATTACTAGGCGGGGCGCGCAGAGCTCTAAGTCGAAGGAAAATCTTCTGGGATCTCCTTTTTTGGAATATCAACCGTATCACTGAATTAACTGTAAAACGTAGCAAATATACAGAAATAAGCAAAGGTACAGGGCTTACCCCTGAAGACAGCCGCAATCTTCTAGCAATCGATGGCGAAATAGAGATGCATAACACCATACTAAATACCCCAATCCCAGATGAGCTACGCCAACTAACAAATAGCAGCCAATAACAGCTACGCCAACTAATAATCAGGCTAACACAAATGAAATAACTCCAAAATCGAATACGCCTTCGGGTAGCACAAAAAATAATCACGAACCAACTCCTACCAGTTCCACGCAATTTACGAAAATCTCCAGAGAAAGATGGAAAACCATTCTAGTACAAAAATCCCCTAAGAAAATTACTACTCAGGGCGATAAATCGGCAAATGTGGCTCTCGCCAATAAATTCACAGCTTTACAATCATAAGTAAATTTAAACTCAACGAATAATAATGACAACAATAGCACTGCTAATAATGAAAAAAATAGAATTACCGAGGAAAATAATGAAGATAATTTCCAGAAACCAACAAAATATGCCAACAAAATTCCTCCGTTTGTAATCACAAACTATCAATAAGCTGGAAAATCTTATGAAGCGAACTGAATGAGGACTTAAAAATTGAGCAAATCGACAGTAAAGTCAAAGGAGGAAACTTAATTATAAAAGTATTCGATTAAAATGATTATCGAAAAATTCAAAAACTACTTAACGATAGGAAAATAGTGTATCTATCATACATTCGTTTTAAACACGAATAAAACTGTCCGAGTTATTGTGAAAGATCTCCTTAACGATTTTACGAAAGAAGAAATTGCAGAAGACCTTAAACTTCAGAAATCCCTACAATAAAGGCCAAGCACCTTACAAAATTTACAGAAGGAGTATCAAATTATATTCCAGTATTCTACATAAAAGCCCCTCGTACTGAGGAATGCAAGAAGCTAATGCATGTGCAGAAAATAAAGGGTCAATGGCTTCGGGTTACGGGATATAAAGGAAAATCCGGCCCAAATCAATGTCATAATTGCCAACGATATAAACACACTCAGAGAGCTTGTCACAACGCTTCAGGTTGTGTTCGTTGTGCACAAAACCATCGCTCATATGAATGCCCTTTTAACGGCACCTTATATTACAATGCCGTGTCTGTTCGTTGTAGCGGATCGCATTCAGCATCATCTAATATTTGCCAAAGACGCCCTGGTAACTTTAATGCAAATAATAATAATACTACAAAAATACAATTATCAAGAGCTCTCAAATGGGCGCCATTATTTCGGCGGAAAACACTATTTCAAAAGAAAATCCAACCACTGTCACTTCTGGCCAGTCAGGAGAAATGTTCAACTAATCAAATGCAAACAGCGTAAGCTATGCTTCGGCTCCTAGGAATAAATCAAAAACAATTTCTAATGAAAATAATAGTAAGGACTCAGCTCATAATCAACAAACAACTAATCAAAACTTCAAAGAGAAAGCTGGAGAAAGTTTAAATAAATTTATATCATTTATGGCCTCCATATATGACCTCTATGATGATTTCCGAAATGCCAACTCCGTCACGAAAAAAAAGGTCGCTTTCGAAGCATTAAAGAGTAATAGTAAAGTATTAGTAATGATTAATACACCAAACAATGTAAATATAGCAAATATGCAGCGTATTAACTACGCCAAGATTGTTTTCTTCAGTTGTAATGACTCTCAAGACAGCTTCTTCAATTTACGGAAATTATATTCAAAAATAATATTCATATTCTTCTTCTGGATGAAACCCACCTTAAAACCAATCAAAAATTTAAAATTACCAACTATTCAGTATATAGGCAAGACTGTCTGCACAACAGAGGCTGCGGTATTGCAGTCATCATAAAAAATTTCAAAAACAAGCAGAGTATCCTCTTCCTGATTTTTCAAGTTTTGAAGCCTGTGCATGTATTGTATATAACAATAATAGCAACCCTTATTTAATAGTTTCAATTTACAAATAACCTCATAAAATTCTAAACATGTCAGAATTAGAACATATATGAAATTTAGGTTTGTAAGGTTTTAGTTAAACTAACAAAGGTTTATTTTAATTTAAATCTTTCTATCTCTTCTCAGTTTCAACTTCCCGTCAGAAGAAGCGCGCGCTTTCAGCTTATGCTAATTTGAAGTAGAGCCAAGTACTATTTAAACCAGTGGTAGAAACCTCTCAGTGTGAGAGAGCTTTAAGTCTCAGATCACGGTCATTCTGTTCGACGTTCGCCTGACCAGCTAGCAGCTAAATTCTAAGCCATAGTGCTTACTACGTGTTTGCTTATTGAAATAAATCCAAGTGCGCTAGTATTAGTAATTCTTGCTACGCACCATTTAGTTAGAGGCCAACTCCGCGATTAGCTCTGTGAGCAAAGCTTGATTAAATTTCTATTTAGTTTTAGTTTAAATTTATCTGATTGTTCATTTAGGCCCAAGTGTGGTCTTCTACTTTCTGTATCTCTCCTGAGTTGGGAAGTGATTTGTAAATAATATTGATTTAATAAAAGAGGATTTTAAATCCCTTTCAAGTGCAGTTATTCTACCACTAAAGCACCGTGTTTACAACCAGAACATAGCTGCATTCAGCTCCCCGTTCCAGATCAGGACTTAAGGACTTTAAGGAGTTACTTTAAGATGTTTGCCAAGACTATGCACAGGACACTCAGTCCTGACACTGGCGCCCGAAGAAAAATAAGAGGATGGCCTGAAAGACAAGAAAACGAACCTGAGGTACCTGCTGGACCTGTCCAGAATCCTGAGATAGCACCTCCTGGCCTAGAAGGATTTTGCTACATCGTACAAACCATGCGGGTAGCCATGAAGCCGGCGGCAAGTTTTGACGGCAAGACCGCCGTAATTAATTTCCTGGAAAAGCTAGACTCCCACTTCATGCTATATCCAGTTCACGAATTTTAGAAAGTCGCTCTTGCTACCAGCGCTTTGAAGGGCCAAGCGCTAAGTTGGTTTAAGTGTATTGGAAAGAATCTCTTGGGGGAACCATGAAGCCCCACATATACGTATGAAAATTTCAAAAATTCTTTGGCGAAAGCATTTCCTGTAGTACGAGATCGAACCAGACTGGAAGCGGAACTTTTTAGCCGGTATCAAGAAAAAATAGATTTGTCTAATTTTATTTTGAGAAAAATTCAAGTTTTCAAGCTTTTGTATGGAAGTCGCCCGGATCCTGAAATTATTCAAATTATACTTCCTAGGCTACTGCCCCAAGTTCAAGATTTCATCGAACTAAGAAACCCAACGACGTTAGATAGATTATTTGAGCTCGCGGTACAATTTGAAAGCCGAAGAACAGCCGACAACGAACGACGACGCCAATTTCAGCGAAGAAGTCAGTGGAGTTCGCCAAGACTGCAGCAAAAGCAAAATCAAAGTGACGGGAATAAGGCAAAGCAATGGCCGAAGAAAGATGTGTCTCCTAAATCGAGCGGCGAACGAAGGGAATTCAATAGAAGAACAAGCAAAGATTCCGAGAGCAACCAGAATTAAGATGAATTTAAATTAAGATGGATTTCTTCGAGGAAGGTGAAGAAGTCCGAAGCAGCGCAAAACCCTTCCACAATTAATTTAAACACCGTGGTCGTGAAGAATTTGAGTTTTCGGAAGATTGAAGTTTTAATTAACAACATACCGGCAACGGCTCTCTTAGATACAGGAGCCCAAAGCAGCTTTATATAAGAAAGATTTTTCAAGAAGCATTTTCGCCGTTGCAGAATTTTTAGTGCAAGAGACACGGATGTCATTGCGGCCCAAGGAGAGAAGTGTAGCTGTTTAGGCAAAGTACCGTTGTTCGTGCGTATCAACGACGAGCAGGTAAAAATTTTATTTTATATTGTGCGAAACCTGCAAGCATGTGTTATTCTGGGTGTGGACGTTTTTAGTTTGGCAGAAGCAAAAATTGATTTCAAAGGGGGAGAGTTGACGTTAAATGTAAAACCAATAGAAACCAAGAATGATAGGCCCCCGCAGCTGGACTTGCAGTACTTACCGGCAGAAGAAAAACTCCAGGGCCTGGTAAGTGACTTTTCGAATTTATTTAGCGATGTACCGAGTTTCACACAGGTCGTAAATCATAATATTGAAACGGGGAATGCTCAGCCAGTTAGGCAAAAGTCCTACCGCTACGATAAAGTCAAAGAAGAAATAATTGAGTATCATATTAAAGAGATGTTAAAGAATAAAATCATCACGATAATTTCTAGCAGTTATGCTAGCCCAGTAGTCCTGTGTAAGAAAAATAATGATTATTCGATTACGCACCCGAAGCGGTGGCGTTTTGCTATAGATTATCGCAAGTTAAATTCCGTCACAAAATATCCCGTATATCCGTTGCCGATAATCGAAGAGATAATTCGAAATATTTCGTCTACAAAATACATGAATGCATTAGATCTTACTAGTGGCTATTTTCAGATTGGGGTAAAACCCGAAGACGTCCCCAAAACCGCGTTCATAACAAAGTCTGGCACGTATGCATTTCTTAGAATGCCTTTTGGTTTACCCGGGGCGCCGGCAAAGTTCCAAAGATGTATGGACATCGTCTTAAGACCGGTCCTTGGTAAAAGCACGTTCATATATTTAGACGATATTATAATTACAAGTAGTAATCTAGAACAACACTTACTAGATTTAAGAAAAGTGTTTTCATTGTTAAATGAAGCTGGTTTAAAGATAAATGCGTCCAAATGTAAATTTGCCGCAAAAGAGTTACCCTATTTGGTACTTAAAATTTCCCAAAATGGAATCGAAACGGATCAGTCAAAAATAATAGCTATTAAAAATTATCCTGTTCCTAAAACAGCGAAGAAGTTATCGTCGTTTCTTGGTATGTGTTCATACTATCGGCCCTTCATTAAAGACTTTGCCAAAATAGCTGAGCCGCTGCTAAAGTTGAAAAGAAATAAAGCTAGGTTTTCGTGGTTAGCAGAAGCCAACTTGAGGTTTCAAAAATTGAAAGACGCATTGACTCAAGCTCCCGTCTTAAAATTTCCGGAGGGGGATAAAGGATTAGAAATTTTAGCGGACGCTTCACATTTTGCGATTGGGGCAGTGCTTTCTCAAAATGTGCAACCCGTGGCCTTTTTCAGTCGAACATTTAACGAAACCCACAGAAACTATTCGGCAACGGAAAGAGAAACTCTCGCAGTGTTATCAGCAGTACATAAATTTCGTGTTTTCTTTGGAAGTTCTCCAGTAACTGTATATACCGACCACGCGGCGGTCACTAGACTCTATTCTGGGAAAAAATTATCACCCAGATTAATAAGGTGGGCTCTCAAATTACAGGAATATAACCTAATAATTAAACATACGCCGAGAAAAAAAAATGTTGTGGCAGATGCTTTAAGCAGAATTAATTTAGATGACAATGGAAATACAGTTAAAATAGCCATGCTTACTTCCAAAGTATTAGATTCTCGTGAAACAGTAATAGCCGAACTCTGAAAAGATCCGGAAATAAAAAATATATACAATTATTTGGCCGACCCTGAGAATTTCAGTCATTCGGATATTGTGCCAATAAGAAATAGGGCCGCAAATTACGAAATAATTGACGGACTGTTATTTTATACGAAAACGACTAATGAGAACAATGAGTTCAGAACGGTTATCCCTGACAGCATTAGACTGATTAGAGGAGTTGCACGATTGTGCCATTTCGGGCCATTTAGGCATAAGAAAAACTGCCCAAAGAGTTCGCGAGGCAGTTTCCTTTCCAGAACTGCAAAAGTTAATTAGGGCGTATGTCCAGTCGTGCCCAACATGTCATTTAAATAATTATGTTAATTTCCGCCCGGCCGGGTTCCTGAATAGTATTAAATCAGAATTCCCAAATCAAATAATAGGCATCGATTTATTGGAACCTTATGCTAGGAGTAAAGTCAACAAAAGCCGATATCTTTTAGTTATAGTGGACCATTTTAGCAAATGGTTAGAGTAGATTCCGTTAAAACGCGCGTCTGCAAAAATTGTAGCAGATTCAATTCTAAATAAGCATGTTTTAAAATACGGGGCGCCTCTAAAAGTTATTTCCGATAATGGTCCTCAGTTTGTTTGTTTTTGAGGAAATGTGTGCAAAACTGGGCATACGTCATCTAAAGATGGTCCCGTATCGTCCGCAGTCAAACATAGCGGAACGGGTTAATAGAAATGTTGTGAAAATAATTCGAAGTTACGTTAAGAATTAACACTCTACCTGGGATAGCCATATAAATGAATTTGAATTTGCCCTTAGGACCGCCAAACACGATACTACACAAAAAACACCCGCTGAACTGTTTCTTGGAAGAAAAATTTTGACACCCTTAGATAAACTTTTCTTTGTCCGGGAAAGGCAGAAGAATTTAAAATGAGTGACATTAAAAATTTGATACCAGAAGCGACAGGTAACATAGAAATGGACCAGAGAAAACAAAAATTATATTATGACCAAAAGAGAAGAGTGGTCAAGTACAATGTGGGAGATGAATTACTGAAAATCAAGCATAACTTGTCAAACGCTCCAGAAGAAAAGGTGGGAAAATTTTTTTCCGCATTTGGAAGGCACTTTTATCATTGAGAAAGTTACACAGGCAGCTGTTATATTAAAAAGAAATGATGGGCAAAGAATTACTGCGAATGTTGACCAGATTAAGCCCTTTTATAATCGTAAGAAAATGCAAATATTTTTTCCAGGATCCGAGGCAATCTATTCGCATAGAAGATTTACCTCAGCGAAAACAGCAGGAACCACCAAAAATGGCATCGAAAAGTCAGAAAAAAAGCTCCCCCTCAACAAAGTAGAACAAATAAGAACGAAAAATGTGGATTTAAAAGGAAGACTGACGATGCAGGTGAGCAGACCTACGAGCAGACCAAGAGACGAAAGCAGAATGGGCAAGGGAAGCCCAAAGTAACCAAGAGAAGTGCGGAAACATCGGAGAGGTGCCTGAAAAGCAAGCAGCTTCGGAGCCAGGAGCGAAGGGCCCAGTCCAGCAAACGCCCAGTTGAGCAACTTCCTCCCCAGCGCAAATACCCTAGAATGGAGCGACGAAATTATAAAAGAAAAAGAGATGAGGAACAAGCTGGCAAGTACCAACATCCAGAGGCAACGAAACTGGCCCAAACTTCAACTTGCTCATCTTTCAAAGTTTGGGCCAAGAAAAGGATGGCTGACCACAACAAGATAAGTAGTATTTCTTATTCCAAAGTTTAGTTCATGGTTCAACAACCTGTTTGTCCTTAAGGGCGCAGTACTAAATTTGAAAATCACCGAGGGCGCATATTTTACAGATAATCAACAGGTATAAATAGGCATTAAAAAAACAGATTTTTTATAACTTTATTTTGTTGGTGTCACATAATGATACGTATAATTCAGTGTGAAACTTGGGTGTCCATATTTTCAGCTAATTTCTTATAATTGGGGATATATTTAGAGTTCCCGGTCCTTAAACAATTATCTAAATGTGAGTCATTAGGCTTTGTTCGGTATTTTGATTTCAAATATTTCATATTTGAGAACAAAGACTCGCAATTGTATGTTGTTTCACAATATGAATAAATTTTTAGCACATATTTCCTTAAAATAGGATACTTATTTTCATCGACTAAGTTCCAAAACATTTTATCATTATTATGTGCTTTTAAAATAATATCACTTTGCAAGTTTATTATTTCTAATTCTAGGTCTTCGATATTATGAAAATCGAAATACACTCAAACTATTTCAAGGACATCATCTTCAGTAACATTGAATGGATTTATGAAAAATCTTAGAACGGGTTCTAATCCTGCAAAATCTTCAAATCTAGAAAAAAACTCTTCTATTAGCTTATCTATAATTTCTAAATATGATGTAGCAGTAAAATTTTCATTATTCAAATTTAAACTCTCAACATTATATTTTATATTTGGGAAATGTGATAATGATTTTTTTAATAGATGGGATTTCAACAACATTAACTTCCATTTGATTGCATTTACTGCACTAATCATATCAGCGATATGCTGATTTTTCCCTTGTATTTTTTAATTTAATTCATTCAACTTTGCCGTTATATCTGTCAGAAATCCGAGGTCGATTAGCCAATCCTTATTTTCTGATTGCTCTTAAAATTCGCCTCTTGATGCAATAAATTCCTTTATTTGTGGCAAAAGCATGATAAACCGCTCAAGTATTTTACCTCTGCTCAGCCACCTCACTTCAGTATGTAAAAGAAGATCTGTGAATTGAACGTCCTCATCTTCTAAAAGTAATTTAAACAATCTGTGTTGCATAGCTCCCGATCTTATGGAATTAATAATTCTTGTTACTATCGTAAATACGTGTTTAAAACCGATTGCTTTTGCGCATAACATTTCCTGATGTATGAGGCAATGATAAAAAATAAATTTCGGGAATAAGGAATCCTGTCTACATTAGGCAATAAATCCTTTTTGCTACCAGTCATCGCTGGTGCCCCGTCTGTTGTAACTGACGATAACTTTTGTACAGGTAATTTTACATCTGTTATATACTTTTTAAAAGTAGAAAAGACATTTCTCCTCTGGTGCTTCCCTTTAATGGCAGAACTTTAAGGAATTCTTCTTTTGTTGTAAAATCAGAAAATACCATCTTCACGCAAATTGCTAATTGGGATATATTTGTCACGTTTGCCGATTCGTCCATCTGTAGCGAAAAGAAAATACAATTTTCCATATCATTTGCTAATTCTACCTCCAAATTCTCCGCAATTACTTCAATTCTTCTAGTAACAGTTCGTGATGATAATTGCAACGTGTTTATAGCTGAAACTATTTCCTTTTTATTTTTAAATTCTTCAAAAAGTGAATCAGCAGCTTCCAACATGGCTTCTTTCACTAATTCTCCATCTGTAAATGGTTTTTTATTCTTAGCTAGCAAATGCGATATTTTATATGACGCGATCGTTGCTGCTTTATGTTGTTGCAGTGGTTTAGTAAAAACACTTTGCTGGTTAGTTATTGCAAATTTTAAGGAAATAATATTTTTCCTTCTAATTTCAGAGTTCATTGGATAGTGACTATCCAAATTGGTATGAACGGTCTTAAAATGTCGTTCAATATTACTTTTCTTGGGAATCGCAACACTATTATTACACAACAAACAAATACACTTCCCTTTGTAATCAACGAAACAATATAAATGTCCCATTCATCTAGAGTTCATTGGATAGTGACTATCCAAATTGGTATGAACGGTCTTAAAATGTCGTTCAATATTACTTTTCTTGGGAATCGCAACACTATTATTACACAACAAACAAATACACTTCCCTTTGTAATCAACGAAACAATATAAATGTTCCCATTCATCGTTAAAATAATATGTTCTTTTTTTTTTACATTTATCTATGAAGGGTTTTGAAAGAAAAGAATTATTTTGGATAACTTGGTAGTTTTAAATGCACGGTCTACGCGTGGTCTATTCGAAATACGATCACACGCTAACAAAAAATGCGTGCGTATTATTAGATACGCTCAAGGTTAGCAAACTGCTAATCTATGTATAATCCTAAACTCAACTGACTACTGTCTAACCACGTTAGCGAGAGCAGTTTGGCTGAGGGCCAAGATGGGTCAGTTTAATTGAAGGGGTGTGTGGGCGAAAAGCGTGGGTATTTTTCCCTCTCGAATGTCGAAGGGGTGTGGGTGAAATCGAAAGTCAGGGGACATTTAGTGTCTACCGGTCTACTGCACTCACCCCTACATAACTGATAGATGTGCCCACTTCCACCCCAAACCGGATGTTTATATAGATCTGGAATACGTGGTCAGACAGTACTTGCTGTATCGCTGTTTGACAAGAGTAAGTAAATCGATCTGGCTATCATGCATTTGCATTAGTCCAGCGAGGGCGCATTAAAAATCGATCGGGGGCGCCATGGCTCCCACGGGCGCCGCGTTGCCTACCCCTGGTTTATTGATTTTAAATCGCTTATTTTGTTATTTAATAACTTTCCAGATTAAATCTGGAAGTTAAGAATCTGATGTTTTGCTGAATGGCAACACATTGAGGGGTAGAAAATAAAAGTATTTATTTCCGGTAGTGATAGCAAATTGCTTTGAAATAGCCATTGTTTGTTAAATAAAACTGAAGGAGAAATATCTTACATTTTGCCGAATGGCTCTAGCCTGGTGCGCCGAAGATAAAAGTGTTTTGTATTGAACAGTGTTGCCACTTCTCGCTTTCGATGAATTTCCCTGGGAAATAGCCCTTGGATGGAGACTGAGACTTCTGAAGAAAGAAAAACCCCACCCAAGTGTCTAAAACTTGTAAACTTGTAAACATATTTTTCCCCTGATAGATGGCATCGTGATTATTTTCTTTTTGTTCCACATATAGACTTTCCTACAAATACGATTGAGTTCCTTCCATTTTTACAAAAGTTTTTTGCTACTAAAGAAGAAGAAACTGTGTCTAATTTTCGAGTGTATTGCAAGTTTCAGGGTCGATTTTACCTCAAGCGAGGTTGAGTTTTACGCCAAGTGGGCGATAAACACTTATCTTGAAAGAAAAATGTTTTTGTTTAAAAATTGTAATTCTGCAAAGACTTAAAATTGCTTAATATTTGTAAAGTAGATTCTGAAGCGTTGTAAATAGATTAATTTTGTAAAAGCAATGAATTGCTGAAAAAAAATGTTAACTAAATGATTTTGTATTATGCTTTGTCGAAAGACTTGTAAAATTTCTAGAATGAAAAGTCGGAAAATGTAAGAACACGATTTAGTCTATGGACTATTATTTCAGTATAATGTGTTATTTCAGGAAAGTAACTTGAGAAAAGAATAGGAAGCACTTGCTGTAACCTTAGAAATTTAACCTACATTTGTATTTCATAATTGCTATGAAATTGTTAAGTTTCATAAAATGTAACAAATAATATTATGCTAGCAATGCACGTTAGGTGCAAAGCCAATGTGAATGAAGCATTCTATGTGCAAACTGCGAATTGTATGCATGAAAAGTTAAAGTTTGAGTAATTTTAGAATGCAAGTGCTAAATAGGCTCTCCACCAAATACACTTAAAGCGTTAGACATAAAGCTAGTGAGAACCTCAAGTTTAGCTGGTTATAGGGCGTCTTTTGAGGTTTCGTATGTCAAGTTCTAACTAATGTTAGTCGATCGTAGGTGGGAGATTTGAACACGCCCGAACACAGAAAGCCCGCAATGGCGGTTTACTATTTCATCCAACACCGGTGAGAGAGCATTGGGGGAAGAATTTAATGGTGCTTGAATGATAAATGTGTGTGTGCGCGGATTTACACGGGTAAGAATAAAGAATGTTACCTAGAAATTATTGTTATTATGTTGTACTAAAATTCCTTTCCTTCCAGATTTTGCTGGAAGGAGTAAGACTTGGATGAAAAAAAATTTTTTTTTGAAGAATGATGTACAAAGCAAGTTTCGTCTGTAAATATTTTTCGCCAACGGATATTGTCTTGTAAGGGTTGGCTTAAGTTTAGAAGAGTTAAATTTTGACTATTTGTTTAGAATTGCGAGTTTCAACATGGTCCTTTTGGACCACAGTAGTTTAACTACCGCAATTCTGGCGAGAAGTATGTAAGGTTTTAGTAAAACTAACCAAGTTTTATTTTAATTTAAATCTTTCTATCTCTTCTCAGTTTCAACTTCCCGTCAGAAAAAGCGCGCGTTTTCAGCTTATACTAATTTGAAGTAGAGCCAAGTACTATTTAAACCAGTGGTAGAAACCTCTTAGCGTGAGAGAGTTTTTAGTCTCGGATCACGGTCATTCTGTTCGACGTTCGCCTGACCAGCTAGCAGCTAAATTATAAGCCATAGTGCTTACTACGTGATTGCTTATTGAAATAAATCCAAGTGCGCTAGTATTAGTACTTCTTGCTACGCACCTTTTAGTTAGAGGCCAACTCCGGGAAGAGCTCTGTGAGCAAATATCAATTAAGTTTCTATTTAGCTTTAGTTTAAATTTATCTGATTGTTCATTTAGACCCAAGTGTGGTCTTTTACTTTCTGTATCCCTCCCGAGTTGGGAAGTGATTTGTAAATAATATTGATTTAATAAAAGAGGATTTTAAATCCCTTTCAAGTGCAGTTATTCTACCACTAAAGCACAGTGTCTACAACCAGAACATAGCTGCATTCAGTTCCCTGTTCCAGATCAGGACTTAAGGACTTTAAGGAGTTACTTTAAGATGTTTGCCAAGATATTTCATTAGGATATCGCACCGACCTGCACATCTTTAAACGGGGTTCTTTGACGGCTGTCGGTATTGAGATGAAGTCCTAGAACCCATTGTGAGATTGTACGCTGCAGCAGTTGGACCTACTTTTGTTTTAATGGACGATAACGCACGTCCCCATAGAGCTGACATCGTCGATGACTACCTGGAGAGTGAAGAGTTTGCGCTTATGGCGTGGCCAGCATATTCGCCCGATCTTAATCCCATTGAAAATCTTTGGGATGCTCTCGGCGTGCTGTATGTTCCCATGTCCCACCTGCAGCCACTCTTAGTAAGCTGAAAACTGCTCTACAAGAAGAATGGCGATTGTTTAATTCTGCGGTGGTTGACCACCTAATTGAAAGCGTGGTCGCAAGGTGTAAACTTTGTATGCAGATGAAGGGGGATCACATATCCTATTAATGTCCTTTTTTCTTTTATGCTGTTTATTTTCACTTTATACATAATTCTGTTTAAGTCTGTAGTATGTCATTATGTGATAACTTAGAAAAATTAATTATTGTTTTCATTTCTGTATATAATTATTGATTTTGTTTTATGCATAAATATATGTGCTACTTTCCTGCCGAATTTTGTGTCAATAAAAGCAGTATTTGTTGATTTGCTTGCATTTTACATCTTCGTGCTTAACTTTTGGAAGTGAGTGCCGTTATACGCAGTGCTGAGGTTAATCGCGATGCGAAGGTTGTGGAAATATCTGATGTTTCTTAAGCGAAAACAGATTTCTGCGTATGTGGAGAACAAAGCGGGGGGGAGGATTTCACAAAGAATATGTTTTATTTTTGTAATGCATTACCTAAACAATAGAATTATTTGCGCAGAAGAACTACGTAGTACTGAAGCTTTTGAAAGTGAAACTGTAGGTACAAGAAGGGAAGGAAATAGATTTCTAGAAACATTATATTTTGACTGTATTAAGGGAGTATTATTCTGAGATAAGAGAATACCATATATTGCGGCGCATTACGCTTATATAATTCCGAATTACATCTTTTAATTGTTAAGCATATTCGCCGTATAAAGCACACCCTTTGATTTACGATGAAACCTGAAGATAACATGTGCAGAGCTAATATCTTTTGAAAACATTCATTCGAAATTTCTTATAAGCTTTGATTCTTTTGAACAATGATTGAATGAAGATTCTTTTGAACAATGATACACTTAAATGACAAGCGATGAGGAAACAAAATGCGTGTGTGGGTGCGAGGGGAAATGCTTGAGGGACTAAATAATTCTGGAAGCAGGGTGGGTTGTATTCAATGCAAGTACGCACAAGAATGTTATTCTAGGATTTTAATAAATGGTCTGCGTAGTTTATTATACTAATATATTTCCGACTCAAAGGAATTCGTAGAATTATGTGTCAGATGCTTTCCCTTTCTGCAGTCCTGTGAAGGCTGTTTTTGAAGTGAACATCGAAGACTTTAGTAAATCGCATTTGCTTTAGTTGAAATACGGTTGATATAGTGTTCCTTTTAGCAGTAAATGTGATCTTGTCAAACGAAACAAATAGAGTGCTGGTTCAAATGTAAAGTCATTCAGTTTGTGAATTAAAATGCAGTCGTGCTGCAGAGATGATGTTTGGTGTTGGTGCAAACTCCATACGTGAATGGAAGAAAAATGTAATTACAATAATTAATATGCCAAAGAATGAATATGCTTTGAATAAAAGAGTAATGAAGTGGTCTGTCCTGAAGGAAAGTTTTGCGAACTGGGTCTTACTAAATTGCCAGAATCGCCAGAAACAGCATTTAAGTACATGTAGAAATCTAATTTTTGCATGCTCTTGTTTTTTTACTCTAACTGTTGCGGAATTCAAAATCGTATTCCTCTTTTCTGTAAAATATGAATGTGTCATTCTCTTTAGCATATCTTCACTAGACATAAAATATCCCCTGTACCCATGAAATGATTGTCGTCTTTTTTATTTTATTGGAGTCCCATATGCATTAGGAAATAATGGAATTATTTTAAAATCGTAGAAGTCATCTCCATATAAAGAACTGCTTTGAGATGGGATGATACATATTATTTTAACGGTCTTCATATTTCGAATGGAAATTTCATTAGGCTCTTTCTGTAGTTGGGAGAAATAAAGCACGCACATTTCCACCTATATCCATTTAACACAGCGCACAGGGTAATTAATTTAAAGAAAGAAACTAATTATAAAATTTATAGGAGTGTCACGCTCTGTTGTTTCCTCCATTGCCCTTCCAACTCGTTCTCTCTAATGTATTGTAGCTCCAGAAAATCAGCTTTTGACGTTAAACGAAAAGCTTGTAAAATAGTTCGCTTTCTGCCCAGATGAATCCTGAGACTCTTCCTATCGGTTCGTTTGACACGGGCAATAAGAGTGAGTGGCAGATTTGAGAAAATTTGAATATGGGGACATAACGAGTGTACGCGTCAAGAACTACCCCACTTCTTAAGATTATGTTATTACGAGGAAAAAAATGAAGTGAATTTAGCCTTTCATTATGTCTTCTACAGCTCCTTACGCCGCACAGAAAGTTTTCCTATCTTTTAACTCAATAGAGATGTTGTCAGGAGAAGCTTCATTTAATTTACATTTTCACTGACAGCATTCTTTAATCTTCGAGAAATGGATGTGGACAGGATAGCTTTCGTATTCCATTTCATTGAATAATTAATAATGTCTTTCGAAACTTACATTTCGAATAACAATAATTAGCAAAATTCTGCTTCTCGTCTTCTGGTCAGTAATAATTGTTTTGCAGACTAATAATTAAATAACACTCGTATGTAGCAGTTAATGCAAATCACACGCATGTTATATTTTTATTACTCTAAATAAATTTCACTGAGCATAAATTTATTTAATTTCCCTGCTAAAGTTATATTAGATTCCATTTTCAAAGCTGCGATTGAAAACTGCGCTGTTGAAGAAGTACGCTTCTTCTTTAATTATAGCTTCAGTTTTCATTTAAATAATACACAAGCGATCCCACAGTTCTATCAAAGTTGTTTGCATTACGCAGCTATGTTGAATCATTTTAAAATCGCTAACTACGGAGTCGAACTACAAAATATTGAAGCTAATGAATTTTTCTAGTTCGTCAAGGGATAGAATTTCGAAATGATTTCGCTCATAGAATAAGTATTGGATGATCCAAGAGTCCGTTAACATTTGAAAAGTCAATAATTCACTGAATAATGTAGGTAGAGAGGTAAAAACTGAGAGACATGCTTGAAAGTGATTGGGTTGTATTGAAAGCAAAAGAAAAATGCTTAAAACGGCCAACAGATGGCGCATATGATAACAAACGCAATAATTAGCATAACAATTGATTAATTTGAAAGGCTATGATCCCTTGTTCTAATGACAAATGTTGAACATGCCGGCCGTCATTCACCAACTATACCTGTAGTCTAGGGACAACGTTGTGAACAGCACTGCATACCATATCTGCAGGTATGGAGAGAAAGAGCCGTCGGATGTCGTCTTTTAGCCTCCCTATTGAGGTAGAACGATTGCGGTAAAGTTGCGATTTAAGATAATTCCACAACCAATAATCACACGGACTGAGATCTGGGGACCTACGAGGCCAAGCATGACGGAAGTGGCAGCTCAGCACGCAATCCTTACCAAACGATGAGAGTGCAGTAATATGAGATGGACAGCAATCTTGGATTAAAGTCACACCCTACATTAGGTGTTTATCAGTCAGACTAGGGATGATGCTATTCTGTAAAATAATTCAAAATTCTGTAAATTTGGGCCTCTCTACCTACATTATTCCTGAATTGTTGAATTTTTAAATGTTAACGGATTTTTGCGTCACTCGGTACAGCAGCTTATCAAACTCGCGAAGATGACTACTAGGGAGGAAGAAGATAGAATGAATAGAAAAGAATAGATAATTGAAAAGAATAGAATAATGGGAGATATGGAATAGAATGGTGAAAGATATAGAATAGATAGAAAAGAATAGAATGACAGAAAAGAATGAAACGGCCAAAGGATAGAAAAGATTTAACCCAAAAATTAACTGGTGATGAAGAGTGGAAACGAATGAGAAGGAACAACTTACAGATAATGAAAAATGGAAGTTTACAGTTCAGTTAGTTAATCAGACTTCCGTCGTTAGTTTATTAAAAGTATTCCCTGTCTTTATTTTTTTATTACCTTCTTATTAATCAGTTAATTAAAATTTCCTTTCCTTTATTATTCAAACATATTTCCGTTTTTATTCCTTTCTGTTAAATGTGTTCTTTCAATGAAAAAAGATTCTCTCCTGAAAAGAAACCTTCTCTCTTTTTTAACGCAACGCATTTATTTAACCTCTGCCATCCTTTAATATAAATACAGTAGAAAAGGTAAAGCAAGGAGAAAATGTGTTCGGAGTCCCGATTCTTTGTGCCAACAGCCGTTTCCATGGTAACAAACGAAATCAGGAAGGATTTGATACTTAAGCCACCGCACCGTTTCAACAAGTTGATTTGGGCTTCGCCTTATTTGCAGAGTGTGCTGATAAACAGTGAGTTATTTCATTGCGATACAATTTAAAGTTTCATCACGGAATCATTTAAATGCATTTTCGTTTTAAGAATTCCTTTAAGCTGACCTTTGAATACAAACTTCGCATTTTCCAAATTATGTTTTTAATATTTCCCCTTATAACTTAATAATACGGGACAAACACTGCTAAAAATAAAAGTGTTATCCTTATTTCTTATAACAGCATTCTTAAGAAATCATTAAACGTTACATGTTATTCGAAAACAGAAGTGAAAAGTTCATAAAAAACTGCAACATTTATTACTGCAGTTCTAGAAAGTAGAATCAGAATAAAAACAGAACTAGAAAGTAATTGAGTACTAGAGGGTCGAGTCAGAGTATGCAACAGCTCTATCAGTCTGAAGGAAATTACCAAAAGCACAGTAAAAACAATGAAGGAAGTAGTATATAAGGAAGTATTCAAAAGGAGATGCAGCACAAATGCTTTTAATTGAAATTGTGGACAAAACAGCTATGCACTCAAAAACATGAAATTTCCGCAGTAAGACCAAAGCTAACATCAGCAACGAGAGATAAAGATCGCAAGAAAATATTACAACAGTTCCAAACAACGTGCAGTGTGTAAAAAAAGGAATAAGAGAAAAACAAAACTATAAGGACAGCAAGAGTATTGCAATTACAATTCAGAATGATATCACGTAAAAATTGTCTGTGACACGATCTTTAACCCACTCAGATTCAATTCCCTCAAACCTTTGAGTTATGTCACAGTATGACGAAAACAAAGACTTCATTTGAAAAAATTCTGCTGCATTCTTCAAAGACACTGAAAACGTTGCCACAGGTCATCATGAAAATTACCCGAAAAATTCTCAGCCCTAGACAAAAAGTAAGACCGAGAAATATCACAGAGAGCATTTAGTTTAATAATCCATAACTAAAGCAAGAAAAAAACGTCCAGGACCTGAAACTAATGACAAGGTAATAACCATACTTATGTCCAAGGCCTGCCCATAATTTTTCACAAAATACTTCAACAAAAACCTACCACTATCCTTTCCAGATTTTCTGAAAGTTGTGCAAACAATGGTATTTGCAAAGAAAAGCCAAGATCTTTCTAAGCCCAATGCTTATTGTCCCATTATCTTCCTACCGTCCATATACAAAAGAATCGATGATTGTTTTATAATAAAACATATTTAAAAGCAAACCATTATTAGATTGAACCAGTTAGAGTTTCCCCAGAGATATTTCTCCTTCTATTGATTTTCGGAAAGAAATTGTTCAAAAACAACAAAGCTAATAAACTTCACTCCGCAGTCCTTTGTTTAGACTTTCGTAACACATTCATCAAGTCGTTGTGATAGTCGGACGTTCTTGGTGCATTCAGGAATTCATTCATCCAACTTATTCTCGCTAATAAAAAATATCATTCTTTTCACAAATAGAGCTTACTTTACCCAGCAAAATAACACCTACATAAAAAGACAGAAGACCATGAATGGAGTGGTCAAATCATCATTTAGACTTTCGGCTGTTGTGCTCCATCGACGGAAGCTATCTATCATCTGCTACACCAAGCCAAAGAAGTGGCCTGGTGATCAACGGCTTTTATTTGAAATAAAATTTTACAAAATTACAATGGTTGTACAAATATGCATATGAGATACAGAAACATCTCATTCAGGTTCTGCAGTGTTTACATAGATGACAACGTTTACAGTAATGCCCATAACATACTGTATCATATGTTGAAAATTTGTGTTTACAGATATTTTGTATATACTTCCGAAGAACAACCAAATAATGTAATTTAAAATATCCTCATATTTAAAGAATTAAGATATATATAATTTAGAAATAATTAAGCAAAATATAAAAATAAGAAAAAACGCCAAATATAGAATCAACATTAAATATATTTAAAATGTAAATGGAAAATGTAAAACGTAGACTGCGTGTAAAAATTATAGATATGCTAAAAACAAATAATAAATTACTAATAATAAATAATAATAACAAATTAATTAATTTAATAAAATATCAGTTATACTACAAAAATATCAAAATTTTCTATTTGGAAAGAAGTTATATTGAGAGGGAGAAATATCGGATAGAGGAGTATGTGTTAATAGAGATAAGGAAATATAAATGGAGGATAGAAAGAAAGATAGATAGAAAAGTGATTAATAATCACCCAAAGTTCAATTGTAACTAATACAGCATTAAAACTAAATTACTGATCATAAAAATATAAGTAAATGTAATAACAGTAGCAATATCATTGTTTGCTCGGATTTCTTATTGATTGATATACACTGGTGTGCAAAAATTAAGGACGAAGTCGAAAAATTAGCATATCAGCTGAACGAAGAAGCAGAGCGGACATCAAGACCAATCAGGAAATTAAGTAAGGTGATGTACGGTAGCACATGCGCAGATATGCAGGTAGACGTAATGGGGGAGTGTCTGAGTAGCATGAGACAATTTCAGACTACAGGAACAGCTATCCGGGGGTTTAGTAGTGGTCGTCCACGAGGAACCACACCAGCAGATGACCGGTATATTGCCTTACAGGCCTGAAGAAACAGGCCGCAGACAGCGGGAGAAATCGCTAGACACACGACACAGGCGACTGGACGACCGATATCGCGTTTTACCGTGGCCAGAAGACTGCATGGTGGTGGTCTGTTTGCACGACGCCCTGTACGGTGCGTACCTCTAACGCCTGCCCATCGGAGAAGGCGTTCTCTGTGGTGCCGGAAACACCGGAGTTGGAGAGACAATGAATGGGGATGAGTACTCTTTACAGATGAGAGCAGATTTAGTCTGAGTTGCGATTCTAGACACATACACATCTGGACAGAACGGGGAACACGCAATAACCCCTTCAAAATCATCAAAAGGGACTGTTTTGGAGATCGCGGAGTTCTCGTTCCAGCAGACATAATGCTTGGTAGCCGGACCGACCTTCATATCTCCGAATTAGGTTCGTCACCCGGGACTGCTATTGTAACGAGGTTCTTCTTCCTTACATGCGTCTTTTCACAAGGGCTATGGGTCCTCGGTTCCTCTTCATGGAGGACAACGCTCCACCTCATCGCACAGTTACTGTCGAAGAGCTGTTGGAGAGTGAAGATATTGAACACATGAATTGGTCGGCAAGGTATCTGGATCTGAATCCCGTCAAGCATGTACGGAACTTACTAGGGAGACCCGTGGCAGCACGTAACTTATCGCCAGTAACGATTCCGAAACTGCGGTTGGTGCTACAAGAGGAACGAGCAGCAGTGTCTCAACAGCTCATTAACAACCCCATATCCAGCATGCACAAATGATGCCTGCCTAGCAGTCAGGGGAGATCATATCCCCTATTAAAGACCGGATGTTTCTTGCTGGATACCCATCACAGGGATGTTTTGGCCTTCAGTCGCATTGCGCTCCATGCTACTTTTTCAATAAAGCTTCTTTTTATCCCTCTGATTTCTCTTTTAGTAAGTCTTGCTTACATTATTCATGTCCGTACGTATTGGGGATCTTACGGTATTAAATGTGTTGATTTGGAAAGCTTTTGTACAAAGTTATATTGAAAAAACCGTCTCGTCCTTAATTTTTGCACACGAGTGTATTGCACTTGATATATGTTTATGTTAAATTATATATAATGATTAAGGTAGTAAGTTTTGTTACAATAACGCTGATGTGACAAAAAAAGTAACTTTACAGTTAATATATAGGCAAAGTCGTCATGCGCAAGATAGTAATTGAGTGAAATTAAATAATATTAATTACTATAGAAAAATAATGGTAATGATTAGTATTATCGATATCTGAATATTAGATAATAGGGGAATAATCTTATAGTTATGAGAAAAGAATTATTATATAAGTACTGTAATTAATAGAAGAAAAAGAGTATTTTAAATTCATTGAAGAGGAGCTGTACATACGGATACTGAAGTTTTACAGCTATAAATCTTGACAACTAAAATAGTTGTCAGTTGGAGTTAAATATAATACTAATACACATTATACAAAATTATAACATTGATTAGTAAATGTAAATGGTATGATGATTAACAGAATTTCTATTTTCAATATATGAACCAGTATATATAAAAGTAACAAAAATGTTAACAGTATAAGTATTAAACAAAAGTTAAACTACTATCTGACATTAAGATTAGAGGAACTACAATGTGTTAATATTGCAGTAATACAGAAAATAACATAATAAGACAGTTAATACATAAAAAGGCAGGTGACAGGGGACGGAGACAAATGTTGTCTAACAGGAGTTATATTTCCCATGTTCTCCAGTATCTTGAACCGGCAACTCCCTCGAGTCCCAGGACGCCTGTCTCGGAAATGCATTTGCTTCTCTGTGACGTCTTATGAAAAAACAGGGACGTGGATTATATTACATGAATGCGGTAGCTGCATGAATATATAAGCATTATCTGTTAAAATGCATTGGCGTTGCTTATGGGCGCACTCTGTTATAATTTTTAAATACATCAGATACTACTAATAATATTAATAATTCTCAAATACATCAGATACTAATAATAATATTAATAATTCTTAAATACATCAAAAACTTGCAATACTACATTAACGATGATCCGTCAATTAAATACAATAACACATTGGATACATGATCGAGTTACATGGATACATTAGTTATGTACTTGAGAGCTTGAATACAGTAAGACACTTGAATACATTAAATATGTTAACATTCATTGTTTGGAAACTTGCGTTGTTTGATTATTTATACGCGTGATAAAGTAGATAACATAATTATGCTATACGAATACTGTTTATAAATTTGAATACTACTTATATACTTGAATACTTGATTGCAATAAAAACACTTGATTAAGTCATTGCATTAACCTATATACATTACTTATATTTGAGTACGGTTGTTGACATATATATATATATATATATATATACACAACAATTCTTGGATACATAAAGTACCTATGTATCATAGTTTACACTGAATATATAAAATCATATAGGCTTGAATACATAAATTCATATAATCTTGAATACTTTTATACTTTATTCCTTGAATACTTATATACGTTATTGCTTGAATACTTAATTAATTACTTATTTTATTACTGGTGCAATTCTAGCTCTAGTAGCACATGTTGGCACTGTCGCTGGTGGTGGAGCATATCATATATTTGCTCGTACAAACCCTGTGAAACCTAAAGCGTTTCATAAAGAAGATTGACAGAGATCGTACTTTGTTCGTGACCACAATATATGGTCCTGACAACATTAGCAGGTTAATTATTTGTAGATCTTCTGTCGTAAGCCTGGAATTCTCATTATAAACCGTCTGAAAGTGGTGGAAGGCATTCTGATATGGAATCTTTCGGTTAGTAGACATTCTGTACGTAGCAGATGTTCCTTTGTGCTCCGCAAATGCAAAGTCCCAGTTCGTGATGGCTCGGATGAAGAAATACTCAGGGAAAGGGATAACTAGGAAGATGTGAGGCAGAGTAGAGTCTATTCATGCAGACGTTTGAGAGAAAATCGTGCGTACGGCGCCGTTTGTCTCTATTGTCCCATTCGGTTTGCCATTTTTGTAGGGAATTGTTCAGAATACGGCGCTTAAGATAGGATCTTGGTGCTGGGAGGTGGCATTTAGTTGCCCCTTTATTAAAAGACGCTTCTTTGGCTAGAGAATCAGCGAGCTAATTCCCCACATATTATACATGTGTCTTGGTCCAATGGAGCGCGATGTTCAGATGCTTGTTGTTGCGAAGTAATTATTGTATGAACTTTACTGGTTGTGAAGAATGTTAAGGATTGCGGATCGCTTGTAGCGCAGATTGGCTGTCTGAGATTATTTGCATATTTCGGAGATTCTGTATAATGGCATAGCAGACGGCTTGTTCCAAGTCTAAGGCCTCTGCCTGGAAGACGCTGTTACATTCCGCGAGGTGACCCTTTCAGTGATATGTCTGTACGGAGTTGGTGAGATGGACTAGAGCACTTCCTACACCTGCATCAGATTTTGAACCATCTGTGAAGTTGGCTGAGGTCGGCTTGGAGTCGCTGTGCTGCGTCAGTATGACTATGATGCGTTTTCCTCTGTCTGCTGGATAGGTGTGGAATGCAGTATATCGTAGGGCAAACTCTCTCTAATTTCCTGCTACAGATGGAGTAACTTAAGTAGCACTGTCTAATACTCAAAGCAAATGTGGAAGGTAAGCAGGCCTGCTAAAATGTTCAGTGCACCTGTGGAAATCGTTTGGAAGGGGATTTGGCTATGGTGAGGGCTTATGGCAGTTGTACTGAGAGTAAATTTGCGTCCTCCTATAGGCGATGCCTAGATGGCTGCATCATAAGCAACCATTTTTTCAGTTACTGTTTTGTACAGTAATTTTTGGAAGTGAGGTTTCCTTCCACAAGTGGCGCCCTGTAGTTGACATGTTTTGTTTGCAGTGACTTGAGTTTTTGTTTTAAGGTATGCAGTGTGTGGTAGCTAGATAAATCCATTATCCCACACAAAATTTAATACTGTGGCACAGATTTGCGAAGATGTTGCACACTTCCGTACCACGTTGCTCAATTTTGTTTTGAGTATTCCCGCTAATGACAGAGTTGGCGTCATCTGTATATACTACTAATTTTGCATACGACGGCCAGGGGTGACTGATCACTTGGTTGAATGTCAGATTCCAGAGTACTGGAATGCACATGAAGTACTGGCCTGCACATGAACCTTGAGGGCACCCTCTGGCTTGCGGTTGATGTGTGGTGTCATTGTTGGTAGAGATGAGAAGTTCTCTGTCTGCAAGATAGCTGCAAAAGGTCTTGTATAGATTAACTGGACACTAGGCATCCCTTAGTGCCTGCTTCATAGCAGGCCTCCACAGAGAGTCGAATGCTCCCTTTAAATGTAGGAAGATGAGAGCTGAGTGCTGTTTCTGCTCTCTGTTGTTTTGAATTTCTACTTGGAGTTCTACTAGCGCATTGGTAGTATATTTCCCTGCTCTGAATCCAAATTGGCATGAACTTAAGTAATTTGTATTTTCTATGTGGTGTTTGTTATGTGGTGTTACCAGCAGTCTCTCATAATTCTTTCCTAGAGCAGAAAGTAAACAGATGGGCCGTAAAGAAGAGAGGATTGATGATTTATTTTTTATTAGCGAAAAAGACAACTTATCCAGATTTAAAAGCTTTTGGAAGTGATGAAATGCTAGTTTTTCAAGTATTTCAAAAAGAAAGCTAGGTGAGAGAGAAATTCTATCTTGATAATACTGTAGTAAAGACCGTCCGGTACTGGAGCTCATTTCTTGGTAAGATAGTGGAAAGTGGTCTTTAATTGATTTTTAGTGAAGGGCACGTCTGATGTTGCTGGAGTTTCAGGGTCGTGTCAAGTTCGAGATTAGGAATCTGTGTCGTTGACAGCATTGTCTTAGGGAAGAGAGCGTTTAAAGCTGGAGAATATAGCACTTTCTGTGGCAGAGGACCTGAGCTGATAGCTAATTTGAGAAATGGTGAAGATTTCGTTTGTCGTTATCTTATGCAGAGTTCCGTAGGGTTCAGAGTTGGTTGTACAGAACTGCTGCTTGCTTCTGCATTTAGCAGGCAGAGTACTCCTCTTGTACGCTGCTCATGCTTGTTGGAATTGCAATAGTCTTGATTCTTTTTCCTCTGGTGAGCTGCTACGGGTTTTCCGGCGAAGTGCGTGGCAGCGTTCTCGTGGTCAGTAAAATTTCTTCGCAAGTAGTTCGGATGCCCCGTAGCAGGTGATTTGTGTATCTATCCAAAGCATCATTGTGGGTACAATTATGAAGCTTATTTAGTTTTGAGACCAGTAGCAAATGAAGCTTAGTTTTTAGCGGATCTATTTTATTTTTTCGCAATTTATAACATCTGATGATGGAAATTTCCATAGAGGTGTCGATGGTAAAGGTAATACGCTTATGGTTGGACACACGGATATCATATTGTACTGTCCAGTTGTATATGAGATTGGATACCGCCGGTGAGGAAAACGTTAAATCTAGCCAGCCTGCTGTAGTAGAATGTCTGTGCAGAAGGCGATGTTGGAAATGTCTTCTATAGGTGGTGAGTAGAATGAAGAGAGAACGAAGTACTTGTAGGCGAATTCTAAGACAATGGCACAATGGTCCCTACTGGCAGAGAGCACTATCAGGATCCACTTTATGTGGCAGAAAATACATAAAAAGGCAGCAAAAAATGAGGATAACCTAAAGGCTGATGCATGAGCATAACCTTCTGGAGTTTAACGTTTTATTCCATTACATCATACGTTTGACCATCATACACAATAGCGATTGAATTTGCGAATGATAGCATTTGCCAGTGACGGCTCGTGATATTCTATAAAAAATAGCCAAGAACCATAAAAACTTTCAGGAAAATTTTCAAAAAATTAATATTCATCATTTTCGAAAATAAATCTTGAGTAGTTATTTTCCAACGCGACAACCATCGCTGGTAAACCAAGTGGGAGCTGAATAATCTCGAATTGATTAGGTTATGGTAAAGCACACTAGACATGTTTATACTTTCGTGGAGGACTTTTTAAAGAACATTCGCTCGTATTCACGTATTCATGTTACAGGGAAAATCATTAGCTCTCGATTTGAATTTAAAGGAGAAAATAAACTGATTTGCAAGAGATTTTTAAAATTTTAAATATAGAAGTTTTGCCTAGAAGTTTCGTGTCGCGGTTAGAACTCAACAACTGTGCATTATTTTCCAAATTACTGCCCTTCTTTTTTCCATATTTGCTCAATTATCTTTTTGACATTTAAAACTGCTTTCAGAAAAATATATAAAGCACACTGCACTTTCTTTTCCTTTTGCTTAAAATCCCCTGAATTTTTCGACCGCTACTATCCTATCATGAGACTTCTTGCTATATTGGCATATCACTTTATTATTATTGAACGCATTTTGTTTTCTTCTTTTTAAAATCTAAATATTATCTTAATGAATGTTAAGGAAAAACAGGGATTAAAATAATTAATTATGCCGATTTAGCAAACAAATGCTGCTTCCATATAATTCTTTAAAAGCAGATCTAAAAAGAACATGCCATTGGGAGGTTTAAGAGTAAGGATGATTTCGAAGAGATTTGTAAACGAAACTGTCATATATTTACATAAATTAATTAAAAATACTGAAAATATCTATGAAGCCCATTCACCGAGATTCGAAAGAGATTTAATTAAAAAAAAAACAGTTATTTCGAAAGAGTCTAACTTAGAATACATATTTATTTGAATTTTGCTTTTGAGTAAAATATATGACGTAATAAACTGAACAGTTTGAGTAGTGGATCTAACGGGTTGATGAAAAGTCGGGTTACTGATCATTTGCGGTCCAGTCCTAAATTATAAAGAAGGAAAAACAAGGGGACGCTAATAAAATGGAGAACTAAGCGCTTCGGAATTGCGAAAAAATGTGGGGGCCGTTTAAACATCTGACTTCTCTGCATTCAGTTTTATAGAGAAGAAAATATAGAAAAATTGAATTTTTTGAATGAATGCCGTTTGGTACTAAAAATAGATTACTGAATTACAAATAGATCTATTTATAAAGACATAGGAGTAGAAAGACAAACATTTGTTGCATCAACGAATTTGCATTGCAAATAATCAGTTTTGTATTTCGAATGCTATGTTATATGAATAAAAAGCATCTGAATATCTGAGAAATAGTCTGAACTAAAATGTCTTTTAACATTTTCACATCTAAGGACCGTTTTTCTAATTACAAAAATATTGCGTGTTGCTGCTTTTTGCTTAATTTTCCAAAGCCATGTAAACACTCAAAATGTTTTTAATTCGGAACTCATGAATAAATGTGTGTGTGTTATGTATATGTGTGTGTGTGTGTATGCACGTATATATGTGTGTATGCACGTATATATGTATGTCTGCATATATATATATATATATAGTATATACACATATATAATATATATATATATATATATATAGTATATATACATATATATCATAAAATTATATTTACGTGTCATTGATAACGAGTAATTCGTTGCAATTCAATGATAAATAGTTATAAAACATATCCCACGGATTTACTTCGCTTCCAAGATTTTTATAAGCTTCATCATATATCTTTAAAAGAATCTCAGTGCTGATTTTATTTTTAAGCCATTTCTGCATTATATTTTTTCTGTGCCGAATTACATTCATAGAATTATTTTACATGATTATTTCTGAAAACGCAGTTTCATAAATGAAGAGGAGAAAAAGAGGTTTAGATCCTTTTCTATTGATTGTTGAAGCATTTCAATTAAACATAAATTGACATATTAATGTATATGACTGAACCGAGTTGCTCGATAAAAGATATAATAATTAGATAATAAATTTTAGTTTCCATTGAGTAAAAATGATTTCATGTGCATTCTATAAGAAATGAAGCATTCCAGAAAAACCTTATTTTCACAGTCATAATGTTTTCTTTAATATTCAAATAATTCGTACTCAAAATTTTCTAATCCGTTGCAGTTAGTTAGAACTACCTGAAAATGCAATTTTAATTGTTATTTTTCTTCTGTTACACCTCTTTTTAACGTTCAGTAGTAGTCAATTAGCATTTTTTTAGTTCATTTACTTTATAGTACGCTTATGTTATACATATACATTACTCGTACTCGTAATTACAACTTTTAACATCTCTGGGAAAAATCAATATAGGAATCCAGAGAATTATTCTTAGTGATGCTAAGATTATTATTATTATTAAGCATTGCCATGCGACAGCGTTTCAAAAAATACAGTTAGTTAAAGGTAGATTAATATAATACTCATAACCCGGCCTAAATATGAAAGCTGGGACTCAAAATTAAGATGGTTGCTCATAGGAAGTTTTAATTAAAGAGTAGTTATACGAAATAATAATCAGTGCTTAGTAATATGCACCACTTATTTACTACTTGATCAAGTATATGATAAACTGATATTGTGCATTTGACATTCAAAATCATGACCAAATTGTCAGTAATGTACCGAGTGGCCATAATTACACTGACAGTGTTCTGTAGCGCGATCTATTTGCGAGAATGACGCCACATTTTGTAGGAAGATTAAACAAGACAGGGGACGAAGGATTCCGAGAAAAAACAAATTAGTTCCAAAAGTCACCGCTAGGGGAATATTTGGGGCTGTGTAATAGAAAATAGAGTGTTAACAAATGGAAATCAATACGGAAATTACCTTTTATTTTGCATTCAAATGAGGTTCAATGTGGCTGCTGTTGTTGTGGACCACATATTGCATTCTGTGCACAGTATGCACAACAGCAGAAAGTAACATGTCTGCAGGAGTCTCCCGTACAGTCCGTGATATGTTATCCTTCAATGTAGCCAGGTCCTGGACCACTCCTTGATAGACCTTGGACTTAAGGTAATCCCATAGCCAGAAGACGCATGGGGTAAGCTCAGGCGACCGAGGTGGCCATGCAGTTGGAATGTAGCGGCTAATGACTCTTTCTGTTGTGAATTTCTGTCGTAGCATCTGTTACACCTGTACAGCAACGTGTGGAGGGGCTCCATCTTGCATGAAAATGATTTCTCCCAGGCACTGTCTTTGCTGAAGTGCCGGAATGACAAAGCTGTTCAACATGTGGCGATATTTCTCTCCGGTAACAGAACAGGTTTCCGGTCCTGTTGGGGTAATGTTCTCATAGAAGAATGGACCTACGATAAATTCCGCTGTGAACCCACACGAAACAGTTACCTTTGGTGAATGTAAGGGAATTGCTGTGACTGCATGTGTTGATTTGTCATTCCAAATTCGCTTTTTTAAAAGATTTTACGCCTTTTTAAAAGTGTTGCCATATTGCCCTTGAAGTAAATCAGAAAATGTGCATAATAAAGGGTAATTTTATTCCGTATTAATTTGCATTTGTTAACACTCTATTTTCTATTACACAGCGCCAAATATTCCCCTAGCGGTGATTTTGGAACTAATTTGTTTTTTCGCGGAATCCTTCGTCCCCCGTCTTGTTTAATCTTCCTACAAAATGTGGCGTCATTCTCGCAAATAGATCGTGCTACAGAACACTGTGAGCACTGTCAGTTTAATTATGGCCACCCGGTACATTACTGTAAATGTATCATTATCCTTGAATAAAACATTTAGTAATTAATTACATTTCTTAATATAATACTGAATACACATTAAATCAGCGATACCTTCTATTATAAAATATTACGATTTTCCTTCGGCTTTATAGTTAATTTAAGTTATATCAATTAAACATTTTAAAATTCCCTTTCTCATTTATTAATTAAGTAACCAGCACATTTCAGACTTTCATCTCTCGTGTCTTAGTAATAAGCATCGCAAAATCCTTATAATTAATTATTAAGGGAAAAGCAAATGAGGATAAATCACTCACATGATTTCAGAAAACAAAGGTCCATAAATGAGATCGAAGGTTTTCGCCCGCTCAGAACTGTGGTTTCCAGATCTACTTAAATAGGATCCTAGATAAATGATACGATTGGGCTGATATATATAACTCAAGATTAATAAGGTTAAACGGTAAGAGAAATGATCTTTCTTGCCTTTCTTTAGTAGCATCCTAGCTGGTGATGTCTTGACCTTAATGAAAATTTGCACATGTCGCAGGCCCAAATGCATCGTCTTCCAGAATACGGAAGAAATGATTGTACTTAAGATGTTCACAACACTAGAAATGATCGTCCTTAAGATGTTTACAACATTAGGGATGATCGTCCTTAAGATGTTCACAAAATTAGAAATTATCGTCATTAAGATGTCCGCAAAATAGTCAGACAGAACATTTCTATCTTTTCGGCGTTTCAAGAAAGCAAGAAATTTACTCAACTCCTTGAGCCAAAAAACACCCCGAAATTTCAAGCTAAAAAATTTTCGGTGGCTAGTAAGCACTTTCCAAAACGACAGGAACTCATGGTATCAGTTACGAGAACACTGACTCTCTAAGTAATTCATATGTGACTTTGGCTGCAGTCAAATACTTTATGCTCACTCCTTTCTTCTATTTCTAATTTTCAATAAGGTGAAAAAACTGCTAAAAGTCTGCTCCTGCCTCTCGTGCAATAATTTTTAAAACTTCGGTAACACTCAAATACGGACCGCCCCTAAAATCACTATTGGCTCAAAACAGCTATAAAATTATTTCTATCCAATCCAACCCACTATCAAGGAAGTTCATATTACGGAGTTAATAGGCATAATGCCTGTACCTCCACATCATCTAAAGATTAAAATATCATGAGAAGAGGAGTTCATCAAATACGAGAAAATTTTGAAAACGCCTAATAAAAGCCTTCAGATTAAGTGCCTTGTGCACTGAAAACCCCAAAACTTGAACTCCCTCAAACCAACTAGAACGAGGGCAATAATTAACCTCCAAATTTCGAAGAAAATCAGACCCCGCTTTGTAAAGTCACATACCCTTTTCCGCGCGAAGATTCAATGAATGTTTTCAACCGTAATTCTGTCAAGTTGTGACGCCCGATAGAAATAAACGTATCACAATTTCTCTTCAGAAAAGCCGAAGTATTTCTTGTTCCCATATGAGCAACCCACATGTTTAGTTAGGAAGAACGGGGGAACGGGAGCGCAAAGTCTGTCGACCTTTGAACTCCAAACGGGTAGCTCCGTAGAAAACGAAAAAAATCGCTTTTCCGCTGAACAAAACTTTTCGCTGGCTTAGTAAGAGCTTTACCGTATTCAACGAAAAATGGGTTTAAACACTATAATATTAAAAATAATTCTTAAATATTAATATTAAAAATTCACTATTGACTGAAAATTAATACATTCACTATGCACTGCTAAATAATACCTAACAAGTCTCATGATTTTGAGTGCCAAATGTAAAATTGTTAGTAATTTTTAGATAATGTTTTGTAGGGGCAGTGTGGACAGCTATCTAAAATGATAATACTCTAGAAAATTTAATAATTGTTTTAATACTGTATGTTATATTTGAGTTTTGTTTGGTGTTTGGTGGTCTGCGCAGTCAACTATGTGATCCTTACGAAAAACATGGTTCCTTCCTGTTTGAACCTGGGTAACTTAGCGGGTAGTAGAAAAATTAATTTTACCTCTTTAATTAATTTAAGTGTCTTGCAACTATACGATCGGATTAATTATTTTATTTGGAAATACTGACTGACTTTTGGTTGTAGGATTTATCATTCCCGGGTGTTTCGAAGTGCTCCGTGTTACATTTAAATGAAATGTATTTTAGCTATCTCTAGAGTTGTACTGAGATTTATGTGTTTTCAAGAAAGTCAGAGGATTTAGTTTTATTTTAGTAAGAAATAGCATTTTGATGAATTTGATACTGAAATGTATTTTCACATTTAGCATTTTGTTTGAATATATAATCTTTTGATTTTTTTTGTTACACCAAAACACCAGGGAAGATACTTCTTATTATTATTGACTTAAAGAGTTTGAGACTTGAAATGATGTAATTTAATTTGCTGTTTTGATTATTTAAGAGATTTGGTAAAATTTGAATCACCAGTCTGCGGTTTCAATATTTTTTTATGTTTTTTTTTTCCTTTTTTTTTGTTCGGCACCAGGAAAAACAGAGAGGAGTTGATTCAGTCAGTCAGGAGTTTAAAATGTTAATATGTAAAACTTTGGTACCAACAAATTTAAGATACCTTCAATATAACCCTACGTAACAATATTTTTTAATGATAGAATATCGTCGTTCTTCACGGTACTCTTTGTGAGTAATGAAATGTAAGAAATATAAAGGATTTTGCTCAGGGAATTGTATTTTCCTATATTAAAGAAATCTTCGGTACATTTGCTGAACTTCCACCTGACAGTAAACGTGAACATTGATTGAAGGTTCAAAGTACGGATTCGTACTTTCGAACTGGATTTCTAAGCATCATATATTTCTTTCGAGTGTTTTTTAGTACTTGCAGTATTAAAGCTATTCAGGCACTAAAAATATTGAAAACTTCAAGAGAGAATTAAAAGTAATCCTAAAATGTTTGAAATTTCCGCATAAATTTAATACTAGTCAAATATCATAAAATTCCCAAATTAGTAAAAATAAATTACAGATGGTGACAGGTGACACCAGGAGCCGGACAACCGCGAGGCTTACGCAGACTATACATGTGTTATCCGGAAACCGCAACAGTTCAGAACAACGCCCTTCCGCTGTCCCATGAGGACCGCAACGGGAGTTTATTTCAAAACAGAAAGGTTAAACATTACCATACAAGGGCTGGTTGCATCGTACATAAAACATTTTGCTGATACATGCTTTCACACATAAGACGAAGGATAAGTGAATAACATACTAGATAAACATACTAATTCATAATAGATAAACATACATGATACATAATCATACAACTGAATTGTTCCGTGCCAAACATACGATTACTGATACTGATTCATAAGAGAAAAAAATACATGATATATAATAATATTACTGATTTGTTCAGTCCAATACATACAGTTACTGTTTTACACAATTACTGAATTGCATACAAATGCTGAATTATGCAAATCAAGCTTAGTGTGTTTTGAGAGTGATCTGATCTCTTGGCGTGTAACGTGGACATGGCGTGTGTTAGTTCACACTGAACAGGTCATACTTGACTTACATACATGATACATATATGATAATTGATAAACATAATAGATAAACATACTGACTCATAATAGATAAACATACATAATACAAAATGGTACGTGTGATCCGATAAAGTTCGGGGTTGCTTGTATCTCTGCATATGCAGGAATCTGTTGTAGTGATACCTCTTTCCCGATATCACCTTGCAATAAGACTCATAATAATAAATTATGTTTACTTGAAAATAAACGGTAAAGAAATTTCAGAGGAAAGATAAAGCCAGAAATAAAATTTTCGCCAAATCGGTTTTGTATTTTTTTTATTAAATCCCTTTTGTTAATAGCAACAAAAACTACTATTCCGCTCTAAACCTTTCCTTATTCACATACATTTACAACTTCGTTATTTCAAATAACATTAAATATCTTTAGAATATCTTCCAATTCATATCCATAGATCTTTGCTGAGTCCTACTTAATATTTAAATATTCTCTATTAACATCTACTAAGTTATTACATCATGTGATTTCGCAGTTGTAAAATTCTTGAGCCGATCCCACTAAAAGAAAAAAAAATAGAAAAGGTAAAAAAAATAGAAAAAGGTAAATAAACGTCATAAATGAAGAGGTTAACATGCACGAACGGTGCACCTATGTCTGAAATTTCAAACTTCTAATGCAGGCACCTAGACCTGAGCTGGGTAATGTAATAATTGATGGCTCATGCTTTTATCTTGTCTGTTTAGCGTATTACGGCGCAGCACACAACATTTATCTATTACACGCATGAATTGGTACGAAAAGAAGTAGGTGCATTTTTCATACTATCACGCTTGTATAGTACCTTTAAGAATTTGAAACATTAGTGCAGATAAAATGGCAGTTCATGATAAAATTGGAAAGAACGAATTAAATATTCCTGTTCCAATCTTAATTGAAGCTATAGTTCCTAAAATTATAAGCACTGATGTTAAAAAGCTAACGAAAATTTTCTGAGAAATCTCGCGTTTTCTTCCATATTAAGGCAGATTCAGACAAATTCTCATTTAAACAAAACATAGCTTATGGAAACTATACTTCGCCTCTTTTGACGCGTTGTAACGGGAATTTAAAAGCCCTAAATTTAGCAAACGGTTGTAAATCCAGTCTCTCTGTGCAGCTGCAAATCTATTCTTTCCGTGTAGAATTCATCTAAGAATTTGCAAATAATAGGATTAATTAAAAACGTCGTTAACGATTTTTAAATTCGAAGCAGTGTTTTAAACATTTTTTCGTATACGTTCCGTTGAAAAAACTGGTTTGAGATGTGCTAATTAAATTATATTTTTCATTTAATTACTTCTTGCTTTCTATGAAAAATAAACTGGATATTTCATTTAGTTAGAATAAAAAAACATACATATTTACATCTACAGAGATAGCACACTAAATCGCAAAGAAAATGAGCCTTGCATTATAGAATGTTCTCAAATCATTCCCTTAATTGTTCGTAATTTATCGCATATTTCATTTCGATTGCGAAAGCAATGAAAATTTAATAATACACTTCGCTTTCCTTCTAGATTAACTTTCTAATTTTCCTTACGCCATTGAAACCGAAAAGCGAAAATGTCAAAAACAGATTTAGAAAATGAATACGAATCATAAGTGTTTACGCGGCCAGAAATATTTCGAGGATGTACCTCAATTTCGATAATTTTAATTACCGCAGAAAAAATTTAAATTATTTCAGCTTTTCATCGAATGCTGTGGCAGCGGTTCATTATAGCAAACAGTGTAAAATAAGAGTAAAGATGTCTAAACGTCATACGTCAGACGGCTTAACAGGTACATGAATTTTTATTTCCTTGTAATCGAGATAATTTAAAGAGAAGCTCCAATTGAATTCAATTTTCATCCACAGAGGTATTTAATTATTGAGAAACGGACGTGGATAATTGAAGCACTTATTACTTTTTATTGAGTATTTAAGAATGCAATTTAGCAATCTAAACTTGGTATAAAACTCAGCCATAGAAGTATTCCTCTCAACATCTGATCATTAATAATAGCCTTGCCAGTTGACAACTAATTAAAGAACGTTACTCATAACAATTTAAACCTTTTTTGGTATACCTGAAACGGTGCAAAATTGTATAGCAACCAAATGCTTTGTTCTGAAAATACTTTGTTCTGTTCTGCGAAATACATTTAACACATATGTATTCAGTCAACCATCTAAATTAATATTAAATTACATTTAGTCATCTTACAATCGAAAATTGCATCCGCTAATTATTATTTTCAATGAATATTGTTTATAAAAATAGTTATATATGAAATGAAATATAAAAATTTAGTCATGACAATAAATTAGAACTGAAAATGAGAAAAGGTGAGTCATGATATTAATTGCTGTGTCATGATAAAAATGAGTTATGAATATTGTATGAGTCATGTAAAATATATGAACTTAAACCATGAATTTTTGATATGAACTCTAGAATCATGAACATTTTAATGATTCATGAACTCCGCCGAATGACTACTGAAAACTATTTGTGATCATGAACTCTAAAATAAAATATTAGTCTCTTACACATTTTATATTAGTATTCTCTTCTACAATTTATACTTCTATTTTATTAACTTTACGATATGGTGCATCATAAATTATCTTATATTTTAACATTTTATTCCAAATTCTAATTTTATTATATGATGCATTTTGTATTATTCTATACTTTAAGTATTATTCTATATTCTAAGTATTATTCCAAATATGTCAAATGATATATTAATAATAATGATATAGCATTTTATTCTAAATTTGAAAAATTCAAAATTTTATTACATGACACATTAAGCATTATTCTATACTTCATGTGTTATTCTATATTTTATTTTCTATTTTCTCTTTTCTATATTAAGTATTATTCTAAATTTGTCATATGATATATTCTTTGCTAGCTTAATGTAAAACTCGTTTTATTCATCAAATGATATTTAGCATTTATGATGATTAGCAAATATGTTTTAGCATTTTATTCCAAATTTGTAAAATTCAAAATTTTATTATATGACACATTATGTATTATCCTATATTTTATTCACTGTTTTATCTTTTCCATATTAAGTATTATTCTAAAACTCGTTTTATTAGATTTCCCTCCTTTCCCAAAGGGATGTTCGAGATCTTGTCTCACCCAGTGGGCTAATAACTGATTCACCTATTACACAGTAACTGTCATCATTTTGAAGTGTTGAGTCAATTATTTTACAGTAGTTGTCTTTGATTATTTATTGAAAACAATAACAAAACATGATTTAAAGCAAATAACAATATCTTACACGGAACAGTGCCGGACCAATTTATACATCTTATCATATCATCGTTTACTTCCGTTCTGACTGTATTTTCCCCCCGTCGCGGGAAAAACAAACAGCAGTTTATCCCTTTAGGGAATTATAGTTGGAACATCCTCCGGCCCGCGACGAAGGCGTTTATCATAAATTCAAAATCTTACAATAAAATAGTACATCTTATACCTTTACAAAATTCCTACCATATAGCATAATATGAATACATTGTATATAAAGGACATTTTCATAATACTAGCTGTTACTATACACTTTATCTTACTAACTACCACAAGCTAAATGAAAATAGAAAGAAAACAATTATCATCATACAAAACTAACACAAGTAACCGATTTCAATTAGTAAAGAAATACTAAATAGATACCTGAAAATTTCCAAAAAAACAATCATTCATCAACCGTTTCAAGTTCCAAAGGATATAACATTTGGATAGGCCTTTTTATTACACCTGAAGAAGTTTTTACTATGATACTTCTTACCTTGTTATCACGGCCTCTATGCAACTCCATCACCTTTCCCAGCTTCCACAGCTGCCGAGGTAGTTTGTCATCCCCTACCAAAACTACATCATTTATATTAAAATCAGTGGTTGCATTAACAGGTTTGAAACAATTTGCACCTTTTAATTGGACAAGATATTCTCTTTTCCATCGTGTCCAAAAATCATTCAAAATTATTTCTCGATATAAATGTCTTTTGATTAAAACCCTTTTGTTACTTGCAATATGTTCTTTAACATGACCAGCCTGGTGCGGTAAGGATGTTAACTGTTTTCCAGTTAGGAAATGAGCAGGAGTGAGAGGGAATGGTTCTGATGGATCATTGTAAACGTAAGTAAGTAATCTAGAGTTTAGAATAGATTCTATTTCTGTCAAAATGGTTTGCAATTCATCTTCCCCATTCTCTCCCAGTATCCACCCCACCAAGCTGCTCTTTCGACGATAAAATGCCATGTTATTCCCTTCGTACCAAAATAATTTTGTACAGATGGATCAATGATATTTGCATATAACTTCTTCAGTTCTATATCTGCACCTTTAAAAGTTTTGGCATTGTCAGAGTTTATAGTTCGGCAAACACCTCTTCTTGAGACAAAGCGACGAAATGCAGAAGGAAATGTTCAGTGCTTAGGCTAGAAACAATTTCAAGACGAACTGCACGTGTGACTGCACAAGTAAACAAACAGATGTAAACCTTGTCTCCACCTTTCGTAAACAAGGGACCAACGAAGTCGGTGCCAGTGATTTCAAAGGGATTCGCTTCATGAATTCTGTCCGCTGGTAATGGAGCAATTACTTGAATGCACTTTTTAGCCTTGAATTTCCTGCAAACGAAACAGTTATTCAAGAACGACTTTACAGCTTGTCTGCCTCGGATAATCCAATAATTTTCTCGAGTTTGAGTGAGTGTATCTGAAACACCAGCATGAAGCAAGCTCTCATTCTCTCTTTTAATTAACAATTCAGTGAATTTAGATTTTCTTGGAATAATCCATGGATGATTTTCTTGAAATTTAAAATCAGAGTGTTGTAACCTACCACCAAGACATATAAGTCCCTCTGCGGTTAGAATAGGGTTTAGATCATATAGTTTGGAATCGGAACTAAGTGATTCATTTCGTGTCTGTTTAATAAAATCCTTTTCAAATTCACTTCGCTGTTTAAAACAAATCCAATAGCGTTCAGCACTTGCAAGTTCTTCAGCAGTTAGTGTTGCTTTAAACTTTTCAGAATTCCTCTTACAGTTATTAATAAACCGTAAGACGTAGGCAGTGATTCGAAGAACCTTAGATAAGTCACTGTACCTATGCAAATTTAACAAGCCATCGGTACGTTCAGCATATGCTGGTAAGGCAGTACAGCTCCCTTTTATCTCCGTTTCTGCTTCAAATGTATCGATATCAGCATTCGGTATTTCTTCAGTATTTAGAACATCAGCTTCTATTAACCACGAGGGTCCCTCCACCATGTTTCATCATTAATTAAGGAACGTACACTTACTCCTCTAGTGAGTTTATCCGCGGGATTCAGTTTTCCGTTGCAAAAATTCCAATTCGATGGATTAGTCTTTTCTTTGATTTCCAACACTCTATTGCGGACAGATTGCTTCCAATCGTTTGCAACACCTCTAATCCAATGTAGACATATTGTGGAATCTGTCCACATGAAAATGTCACTTTCTTTCAAAGAAGAAAACGTGCATCGTACATAATCAGCTAATCGTACGGAAATCAAGTTTGCTAATAATTCTAAACGCGGCAAGATCACTTTCTTCAATGGGACTAGTCGTCGTACATTTGTCACGGTACCTAATCTTGAAATATGCGACGGCACCGTAAGCTTTTGGGCTTGCGTCAGAAATATATGTACTTCCAGCTGCTGATCTCCAGCTCCTTAAAATATGGTCGAGGTATGACAAGCCTCTCAAGCTCGGTTACTTCATTGCACCACTTCTGAAACATAGACTCCAATTCTTCTGGAATATTTTCATCCCATTTTAAGCCCTTTTCCCAAAGAATTTGCTCTATCAATTTCATTCTAACGCTGAATGGTGTAATTAAACCTAATGGATCAAACAACATGCCACATGCACTTAACACTATACGTTTTGTTGGTGTCGCATATTTAAATTTCGTAAATTGGTTCAGATCGATCTTCAACGTGTCCTTATCATTGTCCCAAATTAATCCTAATACCTTTAACGGTATATCTGTTTGATTCGTTGGTGTCCGACATTCCATTTGGGTTTCTTTCCGTCTTTGATTAAGGATCGCTGAATTGGAAGACCATTGCCTTAAATTCCTGTTCGCTTCACTCAATATGAATTTAGAGTCTCTTGTTAAAGATACCGCTACTTCAAAAGTTGGTGCCCCACTTATTAAGTCATCAACATAAAGGTCTTTCAAAATAGAACAAGCTTCGTTGTGTGAATGTTCATATTTCTTTAAATGGAGTCGTATAGTTGCTGTTAAAATAAAAGGACTGCATTTGACACCAAATGGAACAGGTGTCATTCGTAAAATTCTGATATCACGACCACTGAAATCAAGTTCGGTTCCCCCCTCACTTCTCCACAAAAACTGCAAGAACTTTCGATCCTCCTCAACTATGGCAATCTCTAAAAACATTGTCTAAAAATCTCTAAAACAATCTTTGAATATGAGCACAAAATGCAGTTGCGTGATAGCGAAATCTTAGAATAATCCTGAGCAAATCTGGATTAAGGTTAGGACCACTCTCTAAACAATCATTGAGCGACTGCTCATCTCTAACTTTTGACGACGCATCATACACAATTCTAACCTTCGTACTTTCCTTTGATTCGCGTACTACAGCATGATGAGGCATAAAATACCCAATTTTTCTAACATCATCTCCATGAAATGCAACTGCTCATTAATTATTTCTTTATAACGAAAGTACATATGCGGATCATGCCTAAATTTATTATTTAAGCTTATCAAACGTCTTTCTGCAACTTCATAATTACTGCTCAATGTGTTACAACCCTCCTTCCATAATAATTTAGTTTCGTACCTCCCATTTTTAAAAGTGGTATTTCTTTCAAACATGTCTATGACATCTGCAACTGATCGCGAAATTTCCGTCTCCTGATTTATTCCTGTAGCCTCCAAATCCCACATATTCCGAACTCTTTCAAATTCTGTTTCTTCCTTCACGGAGATATGATTTACACAAGTCTTATCAGAATCATAATTTCCATGATCGTCCGATCCCATTTCCTTACCTTGGATTACAAACCCAAACAAACTATCCGTAATTACTAAACGTTTTCCTAATCTTATGTTTCTTTCATATAAAATTTCTCAAATGTAATCTGAGCCGATCAACATATGTATCTCTTTCGTATTTCCAATGTCGGCCAATTCTATTCCCTTACTTAGAGCCATGTTTCTAACCCACTTTGAAGGAATTTCTATGTGATCATGTGTAATCGTATCAATTACTACTGCTTCTATGCTGAGTTTTTTACTAGGGTTGATTCTATTCTGCAAATCAAGTTGAACTATGTTATACTGCTGTTTAGGTTTATGCTCGCTACCAAACCCATATATTTCAAACGTTTCACATCTGGTAACCTTCAGTCCTAGCGAGTTGGCAGTTTTCCTTCTTATGAATATTCTGTTGCTCCCGCCGTCTATTAACACCCTCAGCATTTCGCTTTTTTTATTTGTTTTTACTATGGCGCTGAATGTTTGCAATAAACCAGGGACCCTCCTGCGCCCTCGGATTTGTTTACAGATTCCCTTTTACTTCCTCCGAAGCAATGCATTGACTGTACGGTAGATAAATTGTTGTCCGTTTCCTTATTTGATTCGACTGAATTATTTGTCGGTTCAGCCTTATCGCATATTAAATAATTGTGAGGTTGTTTACATATTTTGCACAACTGGTCTTTTTTCCAGCAAAATTTTGATGTATGTCTATGTTTTAGACAAATGAAACATCGTCCTTGTGTTTTTAACGAATTTCGTTTTTCGGTTGATGGTAAAGGACATTTCTGAGTTACGTGAGATTTATCCGAACAGAAATTACATACTTCATTCGCTACGGCTGTTAAAGCAGCCGCTGTTGGAATGCGCGCCTTTGAAATATTTCGTTTTGAGTCTACATAAAATTCATTCTGATAATTTTGACTCGCTCCTTTATTACTAAATGGAATTTTATTTCGCTTGAAGTTTTTTGAATCTGATAATAAAGACGACGCTTCTCTTATTTCTACCTCCTTTCTCAAAAACTCAATTAAGTGTTCTATATCAAATGAGTCACGCGATTCGCGTTGTCTATTGTAATACAAATTTAACTCTTCTGGAATTTTCTGTAGTATTACTGGGCAAAGTAAACTACTATAAGTGCCTGCTGCAACAACTAAAGACTTCAATGATCGAATTTGAATTTCAATCGTATCATACATTTTTCGCAATGCTGGAATGTTCGCGTATGTCTGAACGGAATCAATCAATTCATGTGCGAGCTTATAATCAAATCTAGCCTTCCGAATCTTTCTTTTAACAACTTAATTGAGGAATCATAATTTTCGTTTGTTAACAAAAATCCCGAAACTGCTGACAAGCAGTACCTCCTAAAAATGTTTTCAGATATGAAAACTTCTCAACTTTGCTTAAGGAATTGCTATTATGAATAGCCACTTCTTAGGAATTCCAGAAATACAACCAAGAACTACAATCACCATAAAACTTCTCAATACTTAATTTCGGAAGCTTAACTACACTACTTTCGTTTCTTACTACGCGTTGTTCCAACCTAACATTTTCATTAACCCGAATTTCATTTTGCGAAACCCAGTTAGAAGTACTTTCTATTTGCCTATCTATTTTCGTTTTCCATTGAATACCGCGTTCCTGATATTCTTCACTCTCAGCAATTTCGTTTTCTAACTCATCTATACCGATTATTTCTTCTATTTCACTATCTAAACCCTTAAGATTCTTTATCTTTTCAATCAACTGGTTTCTTTGATCACAAAGATCATCAAGCTTTTGTTTTTTTACTATAAATTTCACTTAAAGTTTTATTTATTGCGTCTTCAATTTTTGTCAAAAGATTACAAAAAAGCTGTCTAATGCAGTTTCGTTTCTGCCTTAACCTTTCTACTCTTTTCACCATGTTTGCATAAATTACTTCTGTTTCCAAAACTAAATTTCAAATCAATTTACAATAGCTAAATAATAAAGTCACCACTATAAATTCAAAATTTCCTATCACATACAAATTCATAACACTTCAAGAACTGAATCTAAAGGGACCTACTTCAATTCCATGGTCGTGAATCAGAAACTTTCAAAACAAATTAACATTCCATCAGAAGGTCCGCGTTGGTGTCATCACGTCCGGGTCACCACAAAATTGTGGTGTCATCGTTTTGAAGTGTTGAGTCAATTATTTTACAGTAGTTGTCTTTGATTATTTATTGAAAACAATAACAAAACATGATTTAAAGCAAATAACAATATCTTACGCGGAACAGTGCCGGATCAATTTATACATCTTATCATATCATCGTTCACTTCCGTTCTGACTGTATTTTCCCCCCGTCGCGGGAAAAACCAACAGCAGTTTATCCCTTTAGGGAATTATAGTTGGAACAGTAACCCTTCTAATAACCCTTCTTCTAGTTTTCTTCTTTTTCTTCTAATAACCTTTCTGCATTTTTTTCCTCCCTTTCTCTTAAAAAATTCCAAACCTTCCTCTAAAGAAACTATCATCACCTTCATTCTCATTCTTATAGACGGTTAGTGATTGGGAGCTATACTTGTTCGAACTTTAATGAAGTTTCTGGTGCTCCCAAACCTTTACCTGTACCTGAACCTGTAAAAATAGTTTTCTGTCCAAATCAAAAGTACAACTTTCGTTGTGCAGGATTATTTTCAAATCCTGAGTATCAGGTTAGGCTTAAACTAGTGATTTGCCGGCACGAAAATTAAAGCTATATAGTGATATCGATTTAGGATAAATAACTTAACAATAGTTTTTGATTCTTTATCCCAACTGCGTCACTAAAGAAATAAAGAATTAAATTAAAAATATTTGAAGACTAACTTAAAGGAAATTAAGCAACTAAAGAGAAGAAAAAATTATTAAAGAATTTCTTCTTAATTTCCGCCTTTTTGTTACTATTAGACTATAAAATCGAATTCGACGAACCTTGATGTTTTGAAAATTTGATTTTTAGTCCAAATTACAGATGGAGTCTACCAACGACTGACCAGTAAAGTCTCTGAGCACTGGTAATTCCGACGTGGGTTCGATTCCAGGCGAAACGTTCGGTTGCATTGGCGTTTTGGTGGTTTTCCCCAAGGGTAATGTGTCTATGAGCTAGTTTCCCTCAGAAAGTACTCCACGAAGGCATCCCTTCCTTAGGCAGATAGCCTTCACATACTTTGCCATAATTAAATAAAAATTTATAGTTGTAATTAGAAGCATTTTAGCGTGTTTACAAAATTACATAACAAATAGCAATTGGGCAGAAATCTGCATTCTAATATATAGTCAGAGTGTCAAACGTATTTTCACAGATATAAAAATTAAAAAAAAATTCTTTCTAGAAATGCATTTAAATTGCTATTTTTATTTATTATGAGTATATTTTGATTTAGGGAAGTAAAATAAAAGTCTTCATAGTTTATTGTTTGCATTAAATATGGAATATTATGTTAATTTGTTCTACAGGTGAGTTCCAAAATTATCCGCACACCATCTACTGTGACGTAAAATCAACTTAAAGCAACATGTTATTGCCTTTTACTATTGCAATTAATTATTTTGTAAACATTTATATGTAATTTTCGCTTTATTTTAATTTATTTCGTCACTTTTGACTAAATTAAAGGAAACGAGATCAGAAGAATGAAAATTAGTGATTAAGTTGGCGAAAAAAGAGAAACTACTGCGAAACCGGAAACGTTTTAGGTAAGAAATTTGCTACATTTCAAAGTATAATAAGAAATATAAAGTAAGCAAAACGCTTTTAAATAAAGCTTAAAGTCGATATCGTCAAAAACTAACGCCGGGTTGTAAATAAATGAAATAAAATAAAAAATAAAACAAAATCCTCACATTTCAGTACCAAAACTGAGAGCTGAGCAGAACAAGAACCAGGGTATTTTAGTTTTTCTAGCCCAGAAATCAGAAGGGAGGTTAGGTTATTCAATTATGGCAAAGCACACGAGGGCTATCTGCCTAAAGGGAGGGATGCCTTCGTGGAGGACTTTCTAAGAGAAACTGGCTCGTATACACAAATCAGAAGGGAATTAAATGAACAAGATTTTTACGGGCTATCAGCTTGGAAATGTGTTTCTTCGCAACGCAAAGAAAGCTCTTTAAAATCGATCTCTAAAATTTCGGAATAAGGTTATATTTAAAGATGAATCTAAAAATAATATTTTTGACCTGATGAAAAATTAAAAATATTACTAGGAATGGTACGCAAAAAGGCAGGAATGTTACGTACACGAAGAAGCTTACGAGCCAAAGTAAAATATATAAGGGCAGTATACTTGTTTGGGAATGTATATCTGCTTATGGATTCGGCAAAGTAATATTTATCTAAGGGAAAATGGATGCATTTCAATACATTGTGAAGTATATAGCTTTTACTAGTAGTTATTTTTATTGCCTGCCTTTTCTGTCCTTTCTAATTTCCTTCACGTTTTCTCGCCAGGATGTAAATGAGTTACGGTGAACGAGAGCGTATTTAAACTGAAGTAGCGAAAAGGTTAGTCAGAGGGTATTTTCGCTTTTGAGTGCTAACATTGTTACTTCTATCAGCTGTTTAAATTCCGAATCTCGGCTTCGCATTCTTGCCCCCGCACTAAATATCACGCCGGCGTAGGTTTCGGAGTTAACCTGCTAGTTTAAAAAAAATTATGTAGACTTGAACTACTAGGTTACTTTTTAATTTAGTTGTAACCAAAATCTTTAAATTCCTCATCACAAGTGGGTGGAATATTCCTCACCACAAGTGGTGGTGGCGAAGTTATAAGGATGTAAGTTCATGCCGTCTGTAAATAACTGAGTTCAATAAAAGGGTCTTCTACACCCTTCCCCTATTATATTTGTTCGAGCGAAAGTCACTATGCAAAATTTCACGGAATTCTAGTGGCTGTGTATGATTCCTCAGAATGCTAGAAGTTACAGCTTGTGCATATTTAAAAGAAATATTAAACATCATGCTCAAAAAAGGGAATTGGGGAACGATTTAGTATTTCAGCACGACAAACGATCCGAAGCATATTGTTTTGAACCACAGGCTGTGGCTTTTGTACAATGAGCGCAGTCAATTACACCTCCTTAGTCACCAGATATAAATTTCATACACAACATGTATCAGCACATTTGCAAGAAAAAAATAGAAATTCATCGAATTTTAACAAGATGCAATTGAAAAAAAGCTCTATAAGAGGAATGGTAGAAAATTGCACCAGAAGTTTGGAAAAACATAATTAATTCAATACCTACAAGATTCACAGTAGCCAAGAGTACTAAAGGTTTTAAAAATAAAGAGATTATGTGTAATTAATTGTTTGAATCTTAAGTATGAATATTTTTGATTCGTTCAGTTAGAATCGAGATGCTTATTTGTTTTTCTGTTTTTCAAGTGGAAGTAAAAAGAACGTTTTTATATCTTCTTTCACTGTGTAATATTTCCAGTATATGAAAACAATATTAAATACTCATTAAATCATTTCCTTAACAGAAAACAAAATTTTAAAATTGTTTTTGAGTAGTTTATGAATATTTTTGATGCTAACTATAAAGTATAATCTTTAAAGGTATGCTACATAAACTGCAGGGATTAATTTGTTGCTTCGTGAACTGATTATTAGCAGAGCAAGCAAAGGACACTTTGATGGAAGCTATCTCATTTTCATGTTAGACTTGAGAAAAATGTAAAATTTTCATGGTAGTAGTTAGTCTATTCTCCGAAAATCGAACTTACGGCAAACTACAAGTTTTTATTTGGCGGTGTTATCTACTGGGCTTTTGGTTTCCTGGAATGGCATAATATCATATATTTCTTGAATCCTGTTTTTATTTGTAGGCTCTTTGAAGCTTTATCAAAACACAGCCCTGATACCTCAACTTCTTGCCCTTATTAGCATTCCAGAAGCTGACTAACGAAAGGGAAAGGAGCAAAAGCCATGTTTCGAATTTGCTCAGTTCTTTCTCAGAGAAATGAGATCGATAGTTACTTCATGAAATTTTGCAAACTAGTGTAAGACGAGTATATCTAATAACTAAAATTAAAGGAAAAGCGATGCATCTCTCATTTTAAAGCGAAACTCAATAAATTTTATTTTTAATTAGTGAGACGATAATATAACCAATGCTAAAATAAGCTGAAAATTAGGTTTGCGTAATCGAAATTTTAGGGCCAAATTGCGAAACAAGCGAGTACCAGAGAATCATATATAATTAAGCATAAATTATTAATTTCGATTTTTAGTCAAAAACCAAAGTTTGACCTAAAACTTGTAACGTCGTGTATTCCTTTCTATCATAAAATGCAAACGAAGTTGAAAGACTGTTTAGTGAATTGTTACTAAGTCATTTTATGTGCTGCGAAATTGGGAGAAAGTTCATTAACTCAAATAAACTGAAATAATGTTTAACAGTCCGCAATAACTCGTACTTACAGAACCCATCACTTTTGGTTTAAATAAAAAGGTAATGGATAAACTTAAAATTTATGAAGTTAAGTACAGCATTTCGCCTTTACAGTTTAAAGATCGCGCAAGTTGGCTGTGACCGAAGTCGGCGTAAAGAAGCCTAATTTGCAAGAAGAACTCAATGCTGCAGAATTTTAATCGTTAAAGAATCAAAGTTAGGAACGTAGCCTTCAAGTAGGCAGAGCAGACTCTGATTTAAACCTTCCAAACGTTCCTATAAATACTTTCTTCTTTCTACCTAATTTGAATACCTTCTTTCTACCTAATCGCGCGTGCTGGAAATTTGTATTCTGGCAGGGAAATGAAATGAGGTGTGATAGGAAAGTCATTTAAGCTAAAATTAACGGGTTAGAAAATTAAAATGAACATTACAAACTACTTTTAAATGTACAGTATGTACTTATTACAGACGTAATGGTGGGTTCTGGTTGTAAATTTGACATGGAATAATCACTTCAGCATCATTAAAATAACATACCTCCACACTAGATGTACAAATCCTTTATTTACACAAATCTTTTTATTAATAAATCGGCCGTAGCTGCTGGTCAGAGCTTAGCATACACCTGAAAATGAACACATCCATTCAAAGCATCCTGCACACAATGCCCCTGCTGTACAACTTAAACGTTGGTAAATGAATACTAAAAAAAACACGCATACAAATTAGCGTAAGTAATTCTTTACTAAGAATTAAGGCCCTTTACCAGTCGGGCTCTGATGGGTCTTATAAGAATTAAGGCCCATCAGCGCCCGACCGGTAAAGTCGCTGAATACTGGTAGTTAGGTCCCGCTAATAGGTTGGCTGCATGGGAGCTTTCGTAGTTTTCCCCAAGTGTAACGGGTGTACGATCCAGTTTCCCTTACAAAAACCTCCATCCAGGCATCCATTCACTTAGGCAGATAGCCCTCAAGTGCTTTACGATAATCAAATATACCAAACTTCCTTACTAAGAATTTCTGAGTAAGAATCTGTAATAATCCTGAGACAGCATAAGCTACTGAACATAATTCTTTTATTTTTAATATTATTGTATAATAAAAATGTATTTTGGAAATAGTAAAGCAAAAGATTTAATTGAAGTAATGTTTAGTTTTAATACACTCTCTCCATACAATATTCTCTCTTTTTTGTATGCGTTTATTCGTACACATAAACATCACGGTGAGCTTAAATACTGCAACAAACTCAATGCCCCTTTGCACAGAGTGATTTCTTCAAAATTGTAATCTCATTATGACTTCAGTGTGGTGCGAACGTTACATTTAAAAAATTCTAATAATTAGGAATCACTAACCGGATGCATATTTATAAATTTGTTATAAAGGTTTGCATTCTATCCATATTGAAAAGATTTACAAAAAAACCGCCTTTAATTATGATTATAAAAGTAGAATTAGAGTATACAATACATTTAGTTATGATAATGCATTCCCTAAACGTCTAAATACTTTATAAGAATGACAAGAATAAGAAAATAATATTTTAGTATGATCTAAAGACTGGCATGTTAAGGTTTCATTTCAATGGTGACTCCTCCCAAAATACAATCAATATATATAAAATTTGTTTTTAGGAAACTAGCACCAATAAGTGGAAAAGTAAAATTATCTTATTTTTAAATATTTATTATTAAATCTGTGATTAATAATAAATAACATCTTTTTGGCAAATTATTCTACTGTGAATATGCAATTATTTCCTTTTCTGTTATAGAATTCTATATATATTTCTGCTGTAGAAGCTACATATATTTCTGCTATAGAATGTATTTTCTACTTTATTCTTTCTATAGAGAAAAGCAAATTTTTGTTCTTTTTTGTAGGAAATATTTTTTACTGTATTCTCTCTATATATTTTTGCACTACTCTCTAGAAAAAGCATGGGCAATCAAATGATGCAGCAAAATAATTTGGAAGAGGAATTTGAAGACTATTCTGAAATAGGAATGAATATTTTACTCAAATGACTAGATAAAAGAACTTCTTAATATTTACATGCTTATCGCTAAAATCATTCATTGCCTGCTTAGAAACTACCAAAATTATGGCTTTTTAATAAGGATTCTCACTCAATCCGGTATCATAACTAGTCATATTACAACTGACGGAGCGAATCCCCGTTTTTGGCATTAGAGTAGTCCGATGTAAAAGGAAACAGTTTCAGCCGGTCGGATTACCGCCCCTCCCCCCCCCGACGCCAACAAACTTTATTGCGCTGATAGTTTGAGTTTCGGCTACAATACGGAGCATTTCACGGAGCATGTTTTGAGGGTAGTGGATTTCATAGTATAGAAAACTGTAGAATTCTCTTGCAACCAGACCATGTTTTTACCAGGAATAGTACTCGGATGCAAGTACTATTGTTTTGTGGCTTTAACCACTTGGTGACATATGAACAAAGTACTTACACGTTGCACTTTTCATTCGAACAATCAGTGAAATGTCCTTGGCACTTAAGATTAAAACGCAGTTCTTAAACTCCAAACATGTAAACAATAGGAAACTTCAGAGAGATATTTTATTCTTTTAACATCATATTTATAAACGATGCAAAGTTTGATCTGATTTTGAAGTTTCATTAAATTGCCAGTAAAATTTCTTAAATACAAATGTATGAAAAATAAAATACTTCAGAGAAATAATTCATTTAACAGTTTATCATTTTTATACCCTCACTACTATGTTTATTACTGATGCACAATTTGATCCGATTTTAACGTCAATTAAACTACAAGCAGTATTTTTAAATGTAAATATTTCAAGAATAATTTATTTAAATACTTGTCGCTTTTTCCTGTAATATTATGTATGTACGAAATTAAAGATTACATTGGCGTGAATGATCATAACAATTACCAAAGATTTTAATAAAGGGTCACCAGATACTGGTAGATGCATTTAAAATCTGAATTTTCTTACACCAAAAGGGATATTTAAAATGCATAAATTATATTCCGTTGAACAGTCGATTTCGTACTTAGGATGAACATAGGTATTCCGTAACTGTTTGAAAATACGTTTATATTATTAGCTAAAATTAAAATAATTAATTTCACTAATTCTCTTCTTGAGTGTCTGAATGTAGAGAATTTTCAAATACACGAGTTTTTTAAAAACAATTTCACAGTTGAATGACTTCAGAACAGTCGGTCGCGGAACTTTGCTTACAATTAAAGATACAAATGAGGTAGACTTCCAGACTACCATAGTTTTGTAATGGAGTTCGAAAAAAAGCTGATAATAAAAAAATAGAAAACTTAATCTTTTGCTTAGGCCGTATAAAAATGTATAACAAACCCAAGTGCTTTCCATAACTATTCATTAATACAATAGAAGCTAACTCATGCAATAAAATATATCCGAGATATCTTTAGTAAAACTGTTTGGGACCACTATACAAATATTCAAGTAATAAATTTAGAGGAACGTGCTGTTACATATTTTGTATTTATTTAGAATTCTAATTAAAAAAGTGTTTTATTTTCTCGTGCAACGCAGACGAATTTGAAGAGAAAGCTACACCGGAAAAGTAAAAATGCAAGAGCGTGTGCATTTAATATTTGATAAATAAATATCTCGTAATTGCTGTTGCCATCCAGACAAATCGAGAAAACAGATTTTACCAGAACGTTCTCGTGAAAAAGTTATAAAAGCCGAATTAAAACACCTCAGCTCATTTACCGTTGTTTTAAGCTTAATGTATGTTTACTTAGCGCTGTCATTGATTGTAGCAAATTCCCTGTTAACTGTTTTGAATTGAGTTCTGTTTAACGTTTGAGATGTTGTAGGAATATCTGAGGAAATACTTCAGCATTTTGATTAATTTCTTGTGAAAATAATAAATTTTATTAACTTTTTATCGACTTGTGGATTCACTCCATTACGAGCCCGTACACACGCAACAGTACGCAACGCTACAGTTTATAATTAGCATAAAATAAAAGTTTGGACTTTTAAACGCATAAAACAGACATTCTCAATTGTTTTTGCTCCATTCATCCTTTTTATCCATTGTTAGACGATGAACGTCAACCCATTCTAATATTTGGAAAGTACAAATGAATTTATTTAAATTTAGATTATTTTAAATATTTTTTTATGAATTAAACAAGTATGTCAATAAATATCAAAACTCGAATAAAAGAAGCATTTTTAATTCATAAAATAAAACTAATTACGTAAAAAGCAAATAACAGGTAGATGAGATCCCATCGAAAGTATGATATTCCCCCTACGGGAATCCCCTTCCCCCCGTAGTGGAGAACACCGGGTATAAAATAAGACAAATATTCATGTTAAATTTTTAGAGATTTGTTTCTAAAAGTGTTCTTTCTTTGCAAATAAAGTGAAATAAAGAAGAATTAAAAAACAGGTTTTTATGCAATAAGTTTCTGTTTAAAATTTATATGATAATCAATGCACTAAAAGGAGAAAAATAATTTATCATATAGTATAAGAGGAATAATCGATTAAATAAGTCTATTTGCAGAATTCATCTACAGTTTTGTATCAATAATAATAAAAGTGTTTTTAGCCCATTATAAATTAAAAAAAGGTAATACTAGCTTGTACTACATTCGGCAATGCAGTTAAATTAATAAATAATTAATTATTTATTAATTTAACTGCATTGCCGAATGGAATTTAAAAGGATTTAAAAGGATCATAACTAATACTTTTGAATATGTAATTAAATAAAAAGTTATTAAGATGCTCCACACTTTTGGTATTCGCTATATAAATTTATAGATGAATTCTCGAAGTAGAATGATTAATTTGTTATTCCCCTTAAATTGTATGATATTTATTTTCTTCCTTTTAGTGCATTAATTATCATACCATTTTTAATAAGTGCTTTCATTATAAAACCTAAAATTGTACATTAGTTTCTGCTTTTTTAGTCTCAATTACACGCTATCAATGATGAAATTTTTAGTCGTTATTAAAATACAAGCATTAAATCCTAGGTTGGTTGGTTTATGTGATTACGGCAAAGCTTCGAGGGCTATCTGGTAAGCGAAGGGATGTTTTCGTGGAGGAAGTTCTAAGGAGTGGCTCATAAGCACATAAACATCAATAAACTGTAGGAAAATTATAAAAATAGAAAGTAAAAAAAAATCTTAAAGCTTTTAGATTTTATATTACGCCCAAAGCGGCTTTTTTTAATGCATTTTGTTTCTTACAGTATTGCCACTGCTCGCTCTGAAATCGTTGATTTTATTAATCAGAAATTCGTTAAACTTATTCAAAACGTGGAGTAACAATAAAACAAATTCTAGACTCAAAATTTGGACTTGCAAGTGAACATGTTCTGGTTGTGGATTATGTTATTCAAAATTTTATGACTCTAGATACTGTCGTTTTCCACAATGCGAGAATCATACGCATATTAATGCAGATTCTACATTACTTAATTTTTTAAGTATAATATAGGGCGATAATAATTGGTGGCATCAATTTAAAAGGGGATTCGCTGTTCATAGCAAAACGCCACAAATTGCGGTTTTGAGACTAACAGCTCTTCTGAAAAGTCTTCGTTGGGAGACTAATTCCCCTTCGGGCTAATAAAGAAAAATAACTGAATGTGAAGAAATAGAATTAGAACAGAATAGAAGAAGTAGAATATGAATGAAGGAATAGAAGAATATTTAGTTTCGGAAACTGGACTTTATTATAATATTACTTAACCAGTATTTTACCTGAAGAGAAAATGAGCAAATGAAATTCGCTAATCATCATTAAATACGCTAAGACGGAAAAATGTTTCAGTAAGTGCGGGGAGATAGCAAATTCAAAAGAAATTATTGTGTGACACATTTTCCTCCGGCGGGACGAAGAGAAACTAGAGACTATCGGCATTTCTCCATCCCAGATGCTCATCGGTCGTGATCTTCGTCTGCCTTGTGACCTCCTGTTTAGTCGGCCAACGGATGCGCTTTCACAGGCTAAGAAATGCATCCAAGATGTTCAGGCGCGGTTTGAAGTGATGAACTGTTCTGCACGAGACGAGTTCCCTTGGCGACGGAGGAGATGAAGATCTGATACGACACAAGAGCTACTGAACATCGATTCAACGAAGGAGACAAGGTGTGATTGTGGAATCCGACTCGATGGAAAGGGCTCTGTCCTAAATTACAGTCACCTTGGGATAATCCCTACATTCCTAAACGGGCTGAACGACGTCGTGGCTCGGATTTGTAAGTCATCGAACTCTAAGCCCAAAGTCATTTATTGCGACAGGTTAGCTCCTTACTATGGCCATAGTACGTAGTGTATATAATTGTAAATATTATAAGACCATGGTCCTTTTTGTTTCTAAATTTGATTTTATTTGATTTGTATTTAGTATTTGAGACTATTGAATTTCTTTTAAGTTACTTATTTCAATTGTTGTTTATGCTTTTTTTTGAAATGTAATGTTCATTATTGCATTGATACCTTAGTTGTAAATTTGTCTTCCTGTCCAGGTATTGTACTGCTTGGGACGTTCTGTCCTTGGGAAAGGGACAGTGTCTCGGATTTTGAATTTAGTTTCTTATTTTTAGTAGAATTGCAATTAAATTGTTTCATTTCCTCGTGCAATGCTACGCACCACGAAAAACGTTTCTTCAAAAAAGTAAAAAATATAGGAGCACAACATTTAATAAATAGATCTCTCGTAATTGTTTTGCTATCTAGAAAAATCGATAAAATACCAGAATGCTCTCATGCATGATTAAAATGCTTATAAAAGCTGGAGAAAAGCATCTGGGCTCAGTTGTTTTAATTGAACTGTAGTTGTTTACTTAGTGCTGTTATTGATTGTAGCGAATTCGCAGTCAGATCGGATTAGCTTTCTTTGTATCTGAATTGAGTTTTGTTTAACGTTTTAGTAGGTTAAATTATAACTACTGTGAGATATTGCGATATTGTACGAATACCTATGAGGAAATTTCGGCATTTTGTTTCATTTTGGGGCTAAGAATAAATTTAATTTATTTTTTTATCGACTTGTGCATCCAATCCATTGCAAACCCTCACACACACAACAATATTTTTTAAGGTGTGCTCAAGTTTAAAGTATAATAGTTTCAGAATATGTCTAATTATTTAATTCACCTTTATTTTGTGGGTCTACGACTAATTAGTGAGAATATATTTAGCTGTGCAATATTTTGAAACAATTTATATCTTATTTTAAGATCTTAATATTTCGTATATTTTTAATATTTCGTATACTTGTAAGAAAAATATAAGTCTTTATATTTGACGTCTGTCACTTTCAGAAAAATCTGCCACTTTCAGAAATTCCGAAAAGAAGCAGCTTTTTCCATTTTGTAGACGCTTCTGAAGACATTGATATAATGGCATAGTTTCTAAATTGCTCATTTTGTTTCATAACTTCTCATTTTCATTTTTTAAGTAATCATAGTTTTTTTTTCCACGTAGTCCTTTATTTTTGTTTTCAGTTTCTGTTTCTGCAATCAATAGGCTCTTTAAAGTCGTTTTTTAAAATAATACATGTTTAAGAAGGTAAAAGGTAGTCATGAAGTACGATGATAAGATGATTAATTAAATCTACGATAGTGTTGATAAGTTAATGCTCGAAGGGGTAGTTGTTTATAGAAGCGCATACGAAATCTACTTTTTAGCCCAAAGGGGCAATTTCCCCGGAAGGCCAAAATGTTAAAACGAAATTAGTGAATTTCGTTTTGGCATTTTGGCCTTCCGGGCATTTTGGCCTTCCAAAACGAAATTAGTATAATTTCGTTTTGCAATTTTGCGTTGATTCACTAATAGCGTTGTTCCACTTTTCAAATTTTTACCACCAAATATTATCGTCCTGTATTTTATTTACAGAAATTAAATAATGAAGAATCTTTATAAATGTATGTATGTTTCTCGCATAGTGATAAACAAACGGTACCTAGAGCCATCAAAATTTGAATATTGAACGTTTCCACCCGAATAGGGAAGCCTAAACCCGATGCCAGTTAAGTTAGATTGAGAATAATGTATCTAACAACAATGAGAACGATACCGCTGTAATTCTTTTCTAATAACGATGCAAAAAATAAGATAAATAGTCATATACGTTTCAGTCTGATGCGATATGGAACACACATAAAAAACATTTCGATAGAAAAATAAACTAATTCTCTCTCATTATGTCAGCAACAATGCAACGCCGTTTTTAATGATTTTCGTCTTTCTAATCAAATGGTCGTAAAAACTCAAGTTCCATCCAATATTTCACCGATATTCAATTTTAGTCAATTAAATGCGGAAAAAAACTGATCATAATTTATCAGAAACCAATAATGCGAACAAACACATGAACAGATATTCTTCTTTATATACACAGATTTAGTAAAACTTGAAATTTTTTGAGTAACAAACTGCACGATTTGAAAACCCAGCAGTAGCAACACTTTTCGAAATAAACATTTCTATATTCAACGCTCCAAACTGTTGCCACTCGGAAAAATGAGTGCGAAAATTAGCGCTTTCAGAGTTTTTAATCAATATTTCGGCTGATTAAAGTCGTACGAAGATGGAAATAGCCGAAATGGTTCCCCCCGAAGTTTTGAAATCGGGAATAATGTATTTAATTTTTGGCAATGCTATTTTTATTTCATCGTAAAACTTGGAAATTTTTTATTGACAACTCTTGGATTTTAAAGCTAGCAGTGGCAACAACTTTCGAAACAAAGCAGACAGGCTGTTGCCACTCAGAAAAATGAGGACGAAAATTATCGTTTTTCCAAGTTTTTAATTAATGTCTCTGATTTTAGCTACTTTTTTTTTGAAAAAAAGTGGACCCTTTTCCAAGACACAGAAGACAATTGTAGAAAGTTTGGTGACGATAGCTATAGTAGTGACTGAGCGGTTAGAGGACAAACAAAAGAACTTTATATATATAGACTAGTGGAAGTACCCGATGCCAGGTAAGTTATATTGAGAGTAATGCACCTGACAACAGAGAGAACGATACAGCTGTAATCCTTCTCTAATAACGATGCAAAAAATATGATTCATAGTCATGCATGTTTCAGTCTGATGCGATATGGAAAGAACATGAAAATGTTAATAGAAAAATAAGCTTATTCTCTCTCATTGCATCAGCAACAATGGCACGCAGTTTTTAATGATTTTCGTCTTGCTAATCGAATGATCGTAAAAGCTCATGCCCCATCCAGTATTTCACCTATATTCAATTATATATATTAAATGTGGCAAAAAATTGATCATAATTGATCAGAAATCAATAACGCGATCAAACAAACGAAAACACAAACAAACATTCTTCTTTATATAGATAGATTTTGTAAAACTTACAAATTTTTTATTAACAAACTCTACAATTTGAAAGCAAGCAGCGGCAACACTTTTCGAAATAAGACATGTTTAGCTCTTACGAACGAGACTATTGCCATTTGGAAAAATGTTTGATAAAATTAGCGCTTTCAAAGTTTTTAATTAATATCTCGGCTGATTAAAGTCATGCGAAGATGGAACAATCGAAATAGCTTTCAAGGAATTTTCGGAATCGCAAATAATGTATTTAATGTTTAGCAATGCTATTTTTATTTCATCGAACAGCTTAGAAATTTCTTGTTAACAAACTCTAGGATTTGTAAGCGAGCAGTAGCAAGACTTTCGAAAGAAACATTTTTATATCGAACGCATCAGACTGTTGCCACTCGGAAAAATAGTTGCGAAAATCAGCACCTTCAAAGTTTTTAATTAATATTTCGGCTGATTAATAGACTACGAAGACGTGAAATTGACGAAACGGTTTCCCACTAATTTTTGTAATCGGGAATAATGTATTGAATGTTTCACAATGCTATTTTTATTTCATCGTAAAACTTACAAAGTTTTTATTAACAAACTCTAGGATTTGAAAGCGAGCAGTGGCAACAACGTTCGAAATAAAGCAGATTTTCCATCTCCAGCTTGCGAGATTGTTGCCACTCGGAAAAATGAGGGCTAAAATTATCGTTTTTCCGAATTTTTAATTAATATCTCTGATTTTAGCTACTTTTTTTGGAAAAATGTGGACGTTGACCTCTTGTAGGACCCAGAAAAGAATTGTACGGAATTTGGTGACGATAGCTATAGTAGTGACTGAGTTATTAGAGGACAATCCAACAGTCTTTTTTCTTTATATATATAGATTTCATATTTGGTAAAACCTTAATGAATTTTTTATTAACAAACTCAAGGCGAGCAATGGCAACGTTGTACAGAAAAACGTTTTTATTTCCATCGCACGAGACTCTGTATCTAATCTGTAAATTCCAAAGATATGCTCATTTTGAAATTATTTTGCGATATTGCTCTTGAACTGAGTTTTATAGTTTAAGTGCGAAGAACATTATGTTTAATAAATAAAGGGAGCACACAAAATGTTAAAAAACGCTTCTTTAAAATCTGAAACCTTTCAGATTATTTTTCTTTGCTTTTCGCAAGTTAAAAATGCTTGTGCGGGGTATCGGAGAAAATTATTTTCGTGTTAACATTAGGACGGCAAACTACCAAAAATACGCACGAAGCAGTAATTCGAATAAACGGAACTATTGATCGTTGATGAATAAAATATTAATTAAAATTAACCAAATTAACCAAAAGCTATGTTTCATTTCGAAGCTGGAACGGAAGAAAAGAGATATTAATTCAATCTCAAGTCAACATATGTTTTCTATAAAATTATGAAGAGTTGAAATAAATCAGTACTACTGAAGAAAAATAACTTGAGTAATTGATAAATTTAGAATGTTGGAATGTACTGCTACACTCACGGTTGCGGTTTTCTGAGTTTTGTTTTACTTGGTAGCAATGCAGACATTATCATTTAAGTGAAATATAGTATATTGATTGTGAGCAGTGGAGAAGCCAACCGTTGAGGTAGCATGAGGTTTTCAAGCCTCGACTTTTTTTATCTTTACTTGCGGAATTATCATTAATAGCTAATATCGTCGGGCAGAGAATATCAAGCTGCATACGTGGATATAAATTTTACTAGAAAACCCGGCGGTCATACGAAATAACCGTTGTTCTAGATATTATAAATTGTAATTAAAATGATTTGTGGAAAGGTGTCTGCTAATTCAAACTGAATTACCCAGGGTAGGCGGCGAGGACGCCCCTTTGCTTACTATCTCACGGGGTTGCTCCCTTCTACTTGCTTAATTGCTTAAAGTAGAGTGCAATGAAGGAAACCACTGGCGGCACATTTCTTAAGAGCCACCGCTAGCTCAATAAATAAAGGTGATTTATTTAAATCATAAAATCTTAATTCACATGTCAAAGATCTCTTTGTACACAGCATTTCTTGTGTAGATCTTTATCATTTTTATTAAGCCGCATATAATAAAGAATTTAATATTAAGTTCACGCGCTCTTTTTTTTTACTTTTCCGACGTAGCTTTCTCTTCAAAAATCGTCTGTGTTGCATGGGAAAATAAGCAATTTTAATTACAATTCTAAATAAATAGTTAAATGAATACTAAATCCGTAACAGTATGTTCTTCAAATGATGCTATAAATTGTAAAAATAAAAGAGCGCGTGCATTTTTAATATAAAATAAAAAAAATCTCGTAATTAGTGTTACGCAAGCAACCAGTAAACTATCGGCGACAAACAGACACTTAAGCCGCATATAATAAAGATGTCTCTGTGATGCCAGTTAATTAATAGGAATTAATTTCGGATTTACCCTTGTGTAGGCATTTAACAGCAATCCAAGAGCTTCAACTCGTAAGTGAAGCGGAATCATTCACCTGAAATGCATAAATGAAGTATCACCAGGTGTGTATATTAGGGAAGATTACTTCGAGATAAAATTTGCTAATTATGATCTATCAGAAACCTAATTAGCAAGGAATGAGTAAATTAGCACGTGGTTTGACATCGAAGCGGATCTCTTTACCCCTGAAGCCAAACGGATGTTTAGTTCTTCGAAAGGCGTTTGAAAGGATTTCGAACTGGGACCAATTAAGAGCCTAACAATAGCCAAACAAAGAGGACTAGGAGATTCTTTGTATCTGCGTTACTTCGAAGCTAATTAAGTATGACTTGTAAGATAAAAGCAACATACGAAGCTCATCAAGAGGGTTCTAAGTTTCTAATTCACACAAAAATCGGTTAATTAGACGAATTTCTACCATTTTACCAGCTATTTTCTGGACTTAAGAAAACGCGAAAAAAGATCGAGCACCAACAAGTGGAAGCGTGAAACCCCTGTCACATCTTGCGACTCATGCGGCTAGGCCAGTACACTATAGTCATATCTTCTTCAAATAACAACACCTTTTCTAGGTTAAATATGTACTATACAACTATGTACAGATTACATTTTAGAAGAAATAAAACATTTTCGCTACAGTAGAGTGCGCTAAGCAGCGTCCGCTCTCTTCTCTTCTAGATACCAATTTCCCACTTTACTCCACGGAGAGAAGGCAACTTTTGGGACCATGATCTGATCCTCAGATGCGCATTTCGGTTTGCGCATCATGTGACGTTTTCAGATATGCCAAAATTTGTTTACAGTTCACGTTATTTGACATTGTGCGTTTTATGTTTCATGAATACGTGAATTTTGTTTTCAAATATTTATTCTGAGCGATTGCTTCTGATTATTGGAATATACAACATCAGTTTAAATGAGCTGGATGATGGTACCCATGATCATTCAGGCAATGGATCTGAAATTTACAGTTCCACTTTCATTATGAGTAGTAAAATCTTTCAGAAATCTATAATTTCAAAATCTTTCAACTGTTCCATATGCAAAAGTAGTTTTCAAATGCCAGTAACTTACAACGTCATTTGAAGATATACATTCCAATAAAGAGCACATTTCTACTTCTGAAATATCTAATTCCAGTATAGATCATACATTTTATTAAGCTGTCAATGGTAGTTCAATTTCATATATTTTTGCTTCAAAATCCAGTATAATTTCAAAAACAACTTTTAACTGCCCTGATTACAAAAAATGTTTTTGATATAACAACAATCTAAAATGTTACTGCATAAAATTGCATATGTCACACGAAACAACATTGTTTAAAGCCAGTAAAAGTAATGTTTTCGAATTTAAATGTAGGTATATATATATATATATATATGCCCATTATGTAATGAATGTTTCCCATAGAAAAACGTTTCATTACATTTGCAAATGGAAAATGAAATAGCCATTGGAAAAGAAGAGAGAGAATTTTCTGTGTTTAATGATTTCATGCTGCGAAAGGAGAATTTTGTAATGGAAACATAATCTAAGTTTATTAATTTTACAAAGAAACATGACCAATTACATGTAAAAGATATTTATTTTATATGGCATCATTCAGGGCATTATATATCTAAAACGATATTTAAAACTACAAGGGAGTAACAAAATTAATGCTTACTATCCAATCTCTGTAAAAGTAAGCCAGTTTAACAATGGAAAATATACTGCTTATATCGAAAAACCCATGTAGGCCAAAAAAGGGTATAGGGTGCCTGTCTCTTACAAAATTAGAATGGCAATTAAAAATTGCTGGAAAAGTCCCTTTTGATGCAATTTCAGATAAAATTCAAGAATCTCTGTCTGATACTGGAGAGATTGCATCTTTTGACAAAGAAAGATTTATGGAATATTAAAAATTCAGTACTCTTCTGTTGTCAGGAGCAGATTCAGAAATGTATGTATGTAATGCACTGATGGATGTGTTTATTTATGCTGATATGTGTACATATGAATGATGTATGTTGATACGTGCACATTCGAATGTATGCGCACATACATACATTTCTGAATCTGGCCCTGATAACAGGAGAGTATCGAAAATTCTTATAATCTACAATCAAATGCTGTAAGACACAAAAATGATTGCATGAGTATAGAAGCCTGGGTTAATGAAATGACTAGTGAAGACAACAACTGTATTTTATTTTACAAGCCTCAAAAGAGAATTTTAGAAAATTATTCCGAATTTAAAAATGATTTCACATTAATTAAAGTGAATGGCTCCCAGAGGCACTCAGTAAAAAAATTTGGATCAGACTATGTATGTATTATACAGAGTTTGAGCAGTTATGGATTTGAACTAGTCACACTGCTTGTACTTGATGCTTTGCATCAGGGCTTTGCCTGTGCATTTTTTACTACGAACAGAACTGACCAGGAAATTTTGTTTGTTTTCTTTGCACATCTGAAAGATAAAGTAGGTCAGTTAACACCCAAAGTATGTATGAATATGAATACAAGCTAGTTTTGGCTCACCAGCGGCTGAGCGTTAAAGACATTGAATATTCTTAGTTTGGTCAGATTTTCGAATCTTGCGAACGGGCTGGTTGCATGGATGTTTTCATGGACCCCAAGTGTAACATGCGTACAAGCCAGTTTCCCTTAGAAAGTCCTCCACGAAGGCATTCCTCACCTTAGGCAGATAGCCCTCAAGTGCTTTGCCATAAAATAAACCAACAAGTCTTCCATGAAGGTATTTCCCCTCCACATGATCTTTGCCATATTCCAGTTCCAACAATCAAATCAATACATTTTTATTTAACTACTCAATTTGAAAGTTCTATAGCAGAGTATATGTATATGAAATATTGCATTAATGCAAAACTACATTTTGTACTCAATTCTGAAGGAGGGGCAAGTATTCATTCTCCCCTTTCCTGCAGACTCCTATAGTCTAATATTTTCAAACGCAAAACATAATAACTCTAATTAACATCTCACCATCATTAGTATGCATTAGTGCAAACAGATCACTAGAATTTACATATCTTCTATATCTATTTGCTTCATCATTAAATCTAGGTTTGCTGTCTGTAATAGTTAATGTGAAAGACTTGATATATAGCAAAGTAAGGTTGATCGTTTAGAGCTTATACATTTCCCTGTTCTCTGGAAATAATTTACAGCCTTTCGGGAATTCCATTAAAAATGATATACTTTTCTGTCGTTACTGCAAAAAAGTAAAAGCTGTGGGTTGGCCATCTTTGGTGTAGGATAATAAGAATAAAAATTGTCGTTCTTCCGACACATTGTAAAGCAGTGAATGTAACTCATGATATCTGAAGCTCATTTGAGCTTCAGATATCATGAGTTGCACTTTGTGCTGCAATACTCAGTGCTATCCCTCTTTCATTCTTACTTTTAAGCAATAATAATGCAGAAGGTAGCTTGAGAGTTATACACCAGAAATATGAAGTTCTTGTCAGCTAGACTACCACCACAGATTAACAACAGCGAACAGGGCCGTCTCTAGACCATTGGCTGGCTGCATACTTTTCTAAGATTGCCACCCCGAAATTAAAAAAAAATGTTCGATGAATAAAATTTTTGTTTCATACTCATTGAGTACTTACATGTGACAAACTGTATGAGAAGTACTTATATATGACAATTACAATGAATTTAATTAATTTAAAGTGTTTAGTCGTGGTATCACTAGAGTCCACCCACCGCATACTTTTACACGCTGCACCCCTGCTAGGAATGGCCCTGACAGTGGAAGATAACCGTGTTTAAATCATGACAAAATTACTCTGGCAACAACACAATTAACTGGCTATTAAACTGTTGTTGAAGGTTACTTGTGAAGTCACTACAGTCAATAAATATCCATATTAACTTTAAGAAACACACATTTAGTTATTATGAATATCTTACATTTCCATTAAGTTATAAGGTTATTCTTGGTCTAATAGTGCAATTTTAGTCTTATAACCCTAATAGACTCATAGTGAATTATCGCTATGCTTGAGATATATGACAAAGCCTTACGAAGGATTTTTAAAGCAACTATTTAATTTAAACTGAAATTTTAACAAAACAGGGCATGGCTCGAGCTATAGATAACCACAGCTAGTGGTGATGCAAGTAAATACGAACAATCAAAAAAATTAAAAATGTTGATCAGTAGTCTAAGATTACTCAGTTAATTATTAAGCTGGCTACTAATTAACTGGCAAATCAGATTAAAGTATTGGTGGCATAAGAACGCAAAGCTGATACTTGAATTTTACTAGAGCTGGAAGAATCTAACCATCCAACACACATGCCAGAAACACTTTCTTAGGATCCAAAATCCTTAGTTTAAATTATGGAGGTAGAAATAAGATGAGAGGTCCTAACTGGTTTTCTTCGTGTATTGCCTTGAAGCAGTGGCGCATCCCTCATCGAGACCAAAACATTTGGTGATTATCCATTAAGATAGATCAATAGGTTTTGACATGATGAGGTAAACATTTTGTAATACATCGTAAATATACGTATAAATGCATATATTTTCTTTTTCAGAGTCGTAATTATGTAGTTTTAAACAATGTTTCATTCTGAATGGAATTAAAGGCTATACTTTTCTCAGAGCAGTTTAATTTGAATGAAATATTTTCACAAGTTTTTGTTAATTACATTAGAAAGAAATTTTAAGGTAATTTAATTTTATTTGGTTAATGATTACAAAAATTAAGATCAAAGTTTATTATATTATTAATACCAAAATTATGCATTATTTCTTTCCTATTTACAGAGCTTCTTCCTGAATACTTTCTTAAATACAAACCAATGTTTTAGCTTCTCTGGCACCCTTTAAATAAAAAATCAGGGTCACTTTATAATTGATGCTCTGTTTAGTTCACTTCAAATTAGAGTAGCTTTTATTTCAATAGTGAAATACGTTAAATATTGCTGCTGTTTTCCATGTACTGAACTTTCTATGAGTATTTTTGAAAGGGATTAAAAAATTTTTTTTAGTATTATTTAAAACTTGCAACTGATTTATTAATAAATGTAAAGAAATAATTCATTTAATACTTATTATAATACTTTTTATATCCGTAATTTCAACAAACATATTCTAAAATTTCTTCTTTACTAATTCCTTAAGTACATATCTCATAGACTGTGCTTTACAAAACTTTTTAACCGATCACTTTCTAGTACGAACAGTTCTTGCGTAAATAGTTTTATAAATATATTCATCAACAGAATTTCAGTTTATGTTTACAATTAAATGTTACGGTTATTATATATTTAGGTAATATTTATAACCATTATCAGTTTAGATATATTTAATAACTAGATTTCTTCACAGTAACATTCATGGGAATTTATGAATGAATAAATCCTTCATTTCCAAATACATTTATAAATAATTTAATAAATATTTATGTATTTTGTAAAGGCAAATACATGTTTTTGACGAGGATATGCATAAATACTCATATATTTAATATTTTTCCTTTAAGGAGTGTGAAAATTTTTAATTTCTGTGTATTCACTATATTTTTAGAGTAAGTAATTGACAATAACTTAGCATATATCAGAATTTTTTACATAAGAAATATGTATAAATTGAATGAAAATTTGCATTATTTTTAATACGCACCCAAAGGTCTGTTTTGAGTCGAAATTCCTCCATGAAGGCATCTCTCCCTTTAGATATGCCTCACCTTATTTAAAAAGCTTAAACTGAACCTATGTGCCTAATTACAAGTATCTTAACATCCATAATTTTATATTTACACTTAGCCATTAAGTTTCAAACTTTTGACTCAAAACATGTGTTTGGATACATTCATTATCAATTCAAATTTTCAAGTAAACGTATTTTCGTGGAGCATTCAATAATTTCCTTAGCGATTATATCCAGTTTAATAGTTCTCTGATAATATAATAAATAACAACTTTCCATTTCACATTTAAACATTAACCTCATTTGTCATCGGATCACAATCTTGATTGCCTTACTCTGCATAATATTGCTTTATTTTTTAAAACAGTTAAAACAACTAATTGCTATTATCCATACACTGTACAAATTGCTATTATCCATCCAACAATGAATGTTTCTTTTATGCGGAAGTGCCCCGTTTTTCGATTTGTATGGAACTGTCGTGTGTGGAAACACTATCAAAGCTCTGTCAAAGAGCTCTGAATGTAAACAAAAAACACCACCTCTGGAGACAGTAAGTGAAAATAGATGCAAGACTGAAGTATTGTAGGTAGTTCAGGTAGAATGTTATAGCTAACATTCTACCTGAAGTGGTCTTTATCAATATGTTTATCATAAACTTTACAGCTAGAATGAAAATGTTGCAAATTTGCGAACTCTAGTCTACAGCTTAATGTTATGTTGCATAATCCTTAGCCATTTAAAGGATGCTCAATGATAAAATTACATATATCTGAGTTATTAAGCAAACTATAGCTATGGCTCTTACAGTTTTTGTAAAATTAGATACTTCTATTTAAGCCTCATGGTCTATTAATTTAATTTTTAAATCCAGGTAGATGTATGTTTTTTAAGACAAAACAGAGAGCATTAATGATAATTCTGAGCACTTTGTTCTTCAGTTGTTGCACAATAGTTGATTCATTGACAGCAGCCATTCAGTAAAGTGATGCACATAAAAACACGACATGTTAGTCATGGATTGACAATCTTCTTTATTTTAATACTGAGTAGTGAATCATGTTTAGTTACAAAAAGAATTCTTATAATTTCTTTGTTAATCTTGTCTTTGACACATAACTTTTTAAAAATGATATATTATCACAAATAATATCTAGGTATTTTACCTACATAGCTTGACATATATTGAGAATAACATAATAAAAATAAATGTCTAGTATTTTTCCAAAAAAAAAACAAAAAAAAACAGGGTACTAGGCAGCGTCAGTTAAAAAAGTGCCACATTTTTTGCCACGAATTATTGTCAAGTATAAAATTATGAAATGATAACAGAGTTGAAAAGACTGAAAAAAAATAGTTCCCTAAAAAGTAAACTTTTAAAAATTTCTTAGTACCTAAGAAAAGTAAATTTTTCTTTCAGATTTTTTAATCTACAATATTCTACACATAAATAAAATATAGCAAAACAAAACGAAATTGAATCTAACAAAAGGTGGCATAAAATTATAAATCTCATTCAATAATTGGAGAAAAATTAGGTTTTTGAATATAACTGGCGTCACGTAAATTCTATCAAATATGACTCTAAATGGCTGTGAGCAGTGCCCAGCTGACAGTTATTTTTCCATTTAGCACTGCTCTACAATTGCTCCATAGTTTGAATATATCATCCAGTTTTGGGGTCTGCAAAATTATAACTGTGATTCCAGTAAAATGTTCATACCCAGTATTTTTTAATTCCTCTTTCTTATATCTTTTCCAGCAGTCTGAAAATATAACGCTGCTATCCATGATGTTTCCCTGACTAGCAGTCATGTAGCACAATGATCGGAAATGGAAACCAGAAAACATTCTTTGCTTTCCCAGCATAAACCTCGAATAACCATTGTCCCTTAAGAACATATCCAACGTTATTTTTTCTTTTTTGTGAAAAGATCCTTAAAGTAGCTATTCCAATCTGGATGATTTTGAAAACAAAGTCTATTGCTATGAATTATTCCTTTGTCCTGAAAGAATCTTATGACAGTCTCTTCATAATTAGGCAATTGCCAAATTGTGTAATCCATCCTACTAAAACAATGCCGAAATATGGCAAAAAATAATGAGTGATGATATTTCAAACATTAAATTCTCCATCCATGATATTTAGCATTGTAGCATTACTTTCTTCTTATTTTTAACTGACGTCACTCTAACAGAATAGTATCAGTAACAGTTTTTTCAAGGATATTTACTCTAAGTTTCCTGTTTTCACAGTATCATAATAACAATTTAATGCATTTGTCTCACATGAGCGACTTACTGATTTAATTAGAATACAGTATAGTGAGCATGTATGGAAAAACAATGCACTTCATTGCTCTTGAACAGATGATGAAATGTCAATAGTTCAATTCATTGTTGAGATGCTAGTTGCAACACCAAATGCTCAACTTATCACATAGCTGATGCATCAGAATGTGCTCATATGTGTTGTAAATAAGCTTTTTAGTACCCCTTAACTCATAAGCTTTGTATAATTGCAATACAAAAATTTCAGGAACAAATAATAGGCACTCTCTGTCATAGTCCTGTAATTACCTGCTAAGAATTAAAGTAGCATTAAGTAGCATATTTCCTAATTGTTTGCACATGTTCTAACAATAATTTACAGAAGATAAGCGAGCTTAATTAACAACATTCAAAGGTAATATTTCATTATTATTCATTGCACATCATTAATTTAATGCATAATTAAAAAGGTATAAGCGTTTTTTAATGAAAAAATACACTACTTGCATTAGCAAAAATTTTATTTTTTATCTCCGAGCATAAATTATTTTTTTAACAAACACCGACTTATTCATTACTGTAGACCATATATAGGTACGTAATCCATATTTAATACAAATACATAATACAAATGGATCATTCTCAACACATGGCACAGATTTCCAAACTATACGGTATTTCATGTAAATAAACAGAATGATTTCACGAAGAGCGTGGCAGCATATGCGCAAACTGAGATGCGCATCTGAGGATCAGATCATGATCCCAAAAGTTGCCTTCTCTCCGTAGACGCTTGCTTTTACTCCCACCTGCGACCAGGAGGGCAGTCCGCTCCCCTCTTCTGGCCGAGGCGAGTAGAGAGTTCTGTATCCCTTCTTTGCGGGTGGGTAACCAAGTGTTCTTTAGAGCAAGGAGACGTTACAGCTCCTTCCCCCTTCGAAGAAACATTTTGCTCATGAAAATGTTTAAGCATATTTGGTTGGGAAAAAGAGTTAGTTACACACATATAAAAGAGAAACAAATTCACATAGAAGTACCATGATATTACATCAAGGCCAGTGACAGAAATAAAATACATAAAATTTCACAAAAGAATACAAGATAAATACAGATTAAAGCCGAATTTTTTTTTGTTTTTCCTTTTCTTTAAATTGCAGACCTGCTTAGACTGTCAGCATTTTTATGGTTCTTCCCAGCTCGATGAATAACTTGGAAATTATATGGCTGCAGGGCTAAAGCCCACCGCATTATCCTGGGAGTAGCGCCTGCATTAGTTTTTAAACAAACTAAGCGGTTGTGGTCAGTCATTACAATAAATTTTGGACTGTCTAAATAATAACGCATTTTTGTTATAACAAAAACTATGTATGCGTATTCCTTTTCTGCTGTACTGCACTTAGTCTCTGAAAACTTCTTGCTTAGGTGCAAGATGGGGTGTTCGGCATTGTTCTCATCCATTTGCGCTAATACTACGCCCATTCCTAAATCGGAAGCATCAGTTTGCACGAGAAACTCTCTAGTAACGTCTGGTGCGTGTAGCACAGGTTCTTTCGTTAATTTTTTCTTCAACTGAGTAAATGCGTCTTCGTGTTACTTTGTCCAAAGAATCTCTTTAGTAAATCTCGTAACTGATCTACATGGCGAGGTCATTTTTCCTTCGGTCTTGATACCCCGAATGAGCCGATTTCTTCCAAATTCCTCTGACATCTTCGTATTTATCTAACATATCTGCCAACTTGGCTCCCGAAGTAACTTTTACCCAGTTGTCCAAGAGATGCCCCTTGACCTCGCTTCCGACTCGGCGTTTCATTTGATAGGTAACCATTAAATCCTTTAGTTTCAGGAAATCGTTTATCTCCAGACCGCTTAACCATTCATCTAAATAATTTCTCAGCGCAAAACTCAAATCCGGCCAAGCCATCGTATATCTCATTACCAGAAACTTCCATATGTAAAGGCACTCATTGAAAATATATCTTATTATGGGTACATAAGCAACCCAAATGCTGAACATCATTCACGGCAGTGAATTCTGTTCTATTCAGTTCTGTCTTCATGTTTCCACTACTCAGCCAAGTGCTGCATAGAGCTCCGGCTATCGCTCAGAATCCATATGTCAGTATTCATTCCCTGCTTCTTTCGTGTGTAACGCTGATTTTTATGAATGCTTTCTGGATTTTGCTTATTTGTATGTCTTAACTCTGAGAGATCGCATATAGTTTGGTGTCCGAATGATAGTATTTACGTAATTAACCATTTGAACTGTACTTTTTTAAACCTGATATAGTTTCCAACCTCCCAAAAAGCGTAATTAACTTTTTATATTTTTGATTGCAACCCGAAATTCATAGAGAAAAAAGAAACCTAACCATTTTCTTTTGTATTGACTTTACTTTGTTTGTCTGACTTTCTTGTTTGGAGATAAGTTTGTTCTTTGTTTGTATTAACTTGAGTTTGGTTTTATTCGTGTTTGCATTGATCAGTATTCTAGGTTTCAGATTAGCATACGAAGTTAAAGAAGGAAGGTTAAACGTGTGTGCAGGTTAACTGAAAATTAATTTCATAATTCTTTTTATATGTGTACACAGAAATTTCTCTACCTCAGCCATTATAACTCAGTTCCGAAGTTTATGCTACTTGTTAATTGATTCCGAAGATTACTCCACATGACTCGACTTTTTAAATTTTCTTAGCTACATTGCGCTACGGAGAAATAACCCACTTCAGTTTTCATCTTTTTTCAGTTCTGCTTAAGGAAAATTTGGTACTTCTGTATATCAACAAAAACTTATCTCCCTTCTATCAAAACTGCCTTTATCCTATACTTTTCGGGAATGTGGCGCACTCTATACCAATCAATGACGATATCCTTGAATCTATTTCCCACGAGAGGTAAATAAACTGCAGTCCGGGGCTTTATTCAACGTATTGAAAAATAATACTTATTGTAAATAAGTCCGAATATGTCTGCGTATGGCAGTAAGTATTGATTTATGACATATTTTGAAAGGAAAAAATGCGTATGTAAAAATAAACTGAAATTTCAATCAGTTGTTGGAAATGATTTTTACAAATTTTTTCTGTATCTCAGTAGAATGCCGTACATCGACTACCCCACGATATAAACACTCACTCATACGGGTAGCCGTGTTGTAATATTTGATATATGATACGCATCACAGACCTAACGTTACTACTTCGGCTACAGCGAAGACACTGCATTTTCTTCAAATGCCAGTACAAAATAGGGGTGCTTTCTATCATGAGAAAGAACTAAAATTGATGTCTAAAATTACTTTTTTCCTCTATCCAACGATTTCGTTTCATTTCTAACCATTTGCATTTCCAAAATCTGATTCTGCATTGATTCGTCATGCGTCAGGTATCTAGGAGAAGCGGAAAGCAGTGGTTGCGTTTGGATAAAATTTTGAAAGAAAAAGGGAAAGCATTATTTCTTAGTTTTGGAAATGGTAGGAAGAATGCAAGTAAGTCCCTTTAATAATATTTTTCTTCGAGGAATATTTTAAAACGCATAGTTTATCAAATAATATAATTATATAATTTCTCCCTAATTATTTTTAATTTACATGCTACCTATAACAGGATCTAGCATATCAAGCAGCTTTGAGTATATGTTGTACATTTCGCATATCATGTGCAGCCAGCAAAATTATTTAGTACTAACTTAGACAAGCATTTTGAAAATCTCCCTCGTAATACGAAATTAGGCTCGATTTTGGGTTAAATTCCTTTCCACTTTCGTTTAGTTATAGTAAATTTATTTACTTTTAGACATCTTCAACAACTGCTGATTCCGATCAATGGTCAGCGGGTAATTTCGTTTATGTGTTTTTGTTTTTCATAGAGATTTTAATTTCTTAAAATCATTAGTATTTTTGATAGAAGCATTACTGAAAAGTACAATATACTTATTTTCCATTATTTGCTCATTTATATATTTTTCAGTTCAATGACTGTGTTGATAGAAAAATCTTTTGGCCCTTGTAAAGTCAAGCAAATTAGAATGACTACTTCAATCCTAGTACATCCTAGATATGGTCTGGAACACATATCTGAACTCCTGATCTGTGGGACTACAGCTGATTTGAATCCATAAAAACGTATCCGGTTTTATATTCAAAGGGAGAGTTTGGATAAGACTATGAGCACGTCCCTTATAGTTATTTCGAATTCGGCAGTCGAAATGATTTCGTTTGCGCAATGACGATGCTACAGTCGAGATACAAAATTCAACTAGACACTTAACTCTTAGTTTATGTCATCACCACCGTGGATGGCTATTAACATAATAAAGTAATTAATATCTTTGTGGACATTTTAAATAAACAAATTATGGATGTGGATAAAATGCGTATATTTTGATTTGATGATTTTAACAGTAGCATATTAAATATATTTTGCCTGTGATACATCAAGGACTTTTTTGGCAAAGGCAATTGAATAACGAAGTTGCCATTAATCCATAAGAATTCAGCATTCCTAGACCGTTTATGTTTGCATAGATCGCTAAATCGGAAGACTATCTGAATACCCAAATTGTTATCCTCTGTTTGAATAATTTGGACTCTGTAAGTCAATTTTTGTCTCAACAGAGTATAAAATGTTAGTTTTGTGATTAGCTAAGTGCTATTTTACTTTCAACCCCAATTTCTTCACCTAGTTATTTGTATGCTGCATATTTTTTTAAATCGTAACTTAAATTAATAACTAAATTTTGGCGGATTATTTTTAGCTCGCATTTTTATATTCCTTTTGCAGCTTCGTGTGTTTGAATTCCACTGCAAGCTTGTGGCTCCATCATATTTAAATTCCACTTGCCAAGTGGAACTCTGAATTTTATTTAGGTAAACCAACAGAATAATTCTCTAAACTTAAAAATTAATAGTTTATATGATTTTTAAGATGGCACAGAAAAAATCCGAGTGTCTACTGACTGAAAAATATGACATTTTATCTTAGGTAAACTTACTTCCTAATACAAACATTAAATATACATTTTGTATGGTTTATATATATTTATTACAATTTCTTTAAACGTCAAATGTGTTTGTTTACCTGCTACGTGTTAAAAACTATAACTTCGTAAAAGAATACATTTATGGTGAATTTTATTTCTAACTTGCTTGGTTAACTGGCAAAAAAGAATGGCTATCACGTGACAAAGTATTTCTTTCGTTGGTTATACTTTAACAACCGTTGTATTGCCTATAATTGAAATTTATCGTTTACATTTTTTTTACATTTACGAAGTATATGATTTCCTGCATCCTTAAGCTGGTTTAACATAATTAACTTTGTGATACTTGTCACATGATCCGTTTTATTACTTTATTAAACTTTTTATCAAATTTTACAAACAGTCTACACCCATAAAAATTAAGAAAATAAACAATATATAAAAGAGAAATTCCAAACAAGACTAATTAAAAAGGGCTAAATTATGCGAAACAATACCTTAATGTGCTGTAATGTAACATTATGAGCGTGCCGCAACACTACTAGCCAATAAAAATTGGTCTCATGGTTAACGTTGCACATCCAACGCAGATTAAAACAAAAATGCTGTTAAAATCATAAAATCAAAATTCGCAATATTGCCATTTATAAAGTTCATGAAATCCTTTGCAAATCTAAACTGTTTCCTGCGGCAATTGAATTCTTTTACATCACCATGCTTTTACCTAACATGTCGTATAATACACAGTCTTCGACGAAATGTTGCGCATTACAAGACTATTATTTTGCAAATTAAATCTTTTTAGGTACGCTGGGAAGCGCCCGTGCCAAGTACGTATTTAATTATAATAAAAATAGCATATCGTTCTCATATTTTTAGAAACATCAAAGTTTAAAAAATAATCTTTTTTTTTCAAAATGTTCCATTTCTTTTTTCAGCAATCACAGTGTTAATTATTGATTTTACCAGTAACAATTATTTTTAGTACCGGACTATCGAACTCATCTCCGACATTACCCATAGCAGCCTGTTTGGCCAGCATGCCGGGCCTCTCGCTGCCTAAAACATCGATACGGGCTCTCACCCAGTTCATTTTCGCTTCACGTGTTTTTTGAACTTTTACAATGAGATCTTTCATATATGAGATCAAAATATTAGTATTATCAGTATCTGCTCGTGCCTCCAAACCAAATAATAAGTCTATATATATTAAGATATGTTTTTACAGTCAGGCTTTTATCCATCCATTTAAGAGCAAATATGATAGCAGTAAATTTAGCTTGAAAACCCGAATTGTAAAGTTCAAGTCTAAATTTACCATAGTTTATTTTTGTATCAGGAAAACAAACCAGATATGCTGCAACAATTCTATTGTCATAACCCGAACCGCCAGTAAATACACTGGTTATCATAAATTAACGAAAAAATCACAAAAATCACGATTACTGAAAAAGTTACATGTAGAATTTTATGAAACTTACCCACAATATACAACACATAATAAGGCATCAAATAACATAAAAAGAAATTACCAGACAAATATGGTAGTATAGAAATTAGCACATGTATAAAATAAAGAAATCGAAGGTGTCAGTTTGAAATGGGAAAAGTACCTTCAATGTGGAATATGATTGCCTCTAGAAGCAATACAGCACATACAGTCATGTGTGATGCTTTAAATTATGCGGTCTATCAGTTTCATAGGAAGCGGGAGCCATTGTTCTTGTAAAGCAGTTGCAAGCGCGACAAGGGTCTGACGGCGCCGTTTGAAAGCAGCAGGACTTATCCCTGAAGCTTCCCAAACGTGCTCGATAGAATTCAAGTCCGGGGATCTAGCTGGCCACTCCACGCGCATAATTGTGTCCTGTTGAAAATAATCATCTACGATTCGAACCCTGCGTGGTCCTGCGTTGTTGCCTTGCAACAGGAAAGCATCACTTATTGCCCCGGCATATGGGCGCACATAAGCATCAAGGATGTCATCTCTATAAACCTGAGCATTCGCGGTTCCCCTTGGAAAGACAAAGAGGTCTGTGCGTTCCACCCAAAGAAATGCCACCCGAAACACAGACAGTGCCTCTTCAGTATGCATCTTTTTCACGGATGTTTGACGGATGATAACGGGTTCCAGGGTCTCTCCATATCAAATAACGCCTACTATCGCTTTCTAGACTAAACATGGACTCACCCGTAAAGAAAAGAGCCCTCCATTGATCAGGCGTCCAGTGGACACGTTGTCGTGCCCACTGCAAATGGTCCCTCCTATGGCGTGACGAGAGCGGCACGCAAATGGCTAGTCGCCTCGCATATAGACCATCTTCGTGAAGCCTTCTACGCACAGTTGACGTTAACACCAACCTTCCGGTGGCTGCAGCAAGGCAGGATCTCAGAAGAGTCGGAGTAGCGGTTCTATTCCTGCGTGCAAATAATGTGAAATAACTGGCGCTCGTCGTAGCAGTTGTCCGTTCTTGGCTGAATCTCCTAGAAGCCGAATCTGTGGTTTGAAATTGCCTCTAAAGTCTATGAACCACAGAAGGACTCACATTTAGGCATCTGGCCACTTCTGTTTGACTTTGTTCTGCCTCCAGTCTCCCAATGGCTCTCCATCGGAGTTCTGCAGGCAAATGATGTCTGGAGGTCATTGTTACGACTTGGCTATCTCGGATTTCTGATGTCATTATCACAGCGAAATATTTAGGCTTGCTCTTAAAGATGGGCTTTTATGCTCCTGGCAGATGGCGTATTCCCAGTGCAGCACCACTAATTTGCATATTGCAGTTTTACTCAGCTGCTCTTCCTTGGCAACATATTCAAATTTCACACGGTTTGGCTTATTTTTGAGGGAGTTATGTCTATTTTTGAGATTTGTTCTTAATTTATGATAACGAGTGTATGTCCAGTTCTCCTACGCAAACATTTGGCTTTGATATTCGACTTCTTTTCTTAATGCAGGATGTACGTGGTTAAAGGTCGAAGGACAGGTATAGTACGCAATGAAACCTCCGTAAGTAATAAGATCAACATTTTATGACAGTAATTTAAATTTGTCATAAAAAAGGAATAAAAAATCTAGAGGACAGAAGCAGCAGCCGTGGTCGTTGTACTGCATCTAATTCGCTGCAGGTCTGCGGCTATGGTACGCTAAGCCCCAAAACCATATAATATAATGAAAGTAATAACAATTTTGTAAATAAATCTAGTAATGATACTTTCAGTGATAATATCTCAACTGAGAAATTTCTTTTATAGTACCTCAAAGTAGAGTTAGTTCTTTTATAAATATAATTAAAATGTTCTTTAAAGTTAAATTTACAATCGGAAAAAAAAACATCAAGATGTTTAAGGTTTTCAATATATTTTATTCTAACGCCTTCATATTTTCTTTGTGTCGGTCTAGTTCTTTTGCTTGCTTTGCGTAAAACAAGAAATTATGTTTTTTTTTTTCAAACTTAATCTCAGATTTTCTTTTTCAAACTACATTCTTGGATTTTCTACAGCAAATGAAAACCGTTTCTCTAATTTCTCCAAAGAGTTTTTAGAAATCACATATAAAATGTAAAAGTCTTCGGCATAACATGACATTCTTACACCATTTGGACACTATTTCTTTAACAATCCATAAATTACGTAGTTCCAGATCAGCAAAGCACTGCAGAAATTTTCTAGGCATACTTCGTACATTATTCTTGCAATGCTAATATCCATATTAACTCTGTAAATAACTGTCATTTCCTTAAAATAACTAAGCAGGATTCTATAAATAACTTTTCGGAATCCCAAAATCTCTAAGGGTGGAGATCAAAGATTATCAGGACTCGTATTTCTTTTTATCTGCTTGGCGAACATGACGTGCCTTGACAGGACAGTGAGTTGACTGTAACTATGCCCTTTGGAGTGTAGCAAAGACGAGAAGATGAGAAAGGTTAAAATTACCCTTTACGTTTTTCCACGATTTCAGATCGCTCCCGCACTTCAGGATACCAAGACCAACCACTCATGGTCTGAACGTAAACTTATAAGACTACTAACTAACTAAAATTTAAATAAGAGCTTTTAATATGTTACACAGATGACTAACACTAAGACTGGCCTTCTAAATAACTACGTTTGTAGTACGTAAACTAGGGAAAACTACAACACATCTTTAGCTTTCAAGAGGATTAAATCCCTCTGGCCTTAAAGGCAGACAGTAACTGATAGCAAGCTCGCGTGAAGTCTCGTGGCAAGACGGCTCATTCTCTCTCCTTCTACTCTGCTCTTGGCGAAAAGTCACAACTTAAATATTTAAGCGTAAGCAAGTACAATTTGTATAAGCATATTCACGCGTTAATTCTGGCCTGAAGTGGAAAATAAAAGATGATAGTAAAGTTTTAAAATAAAGTAAACGTTAATCAAAGTTAAGATCCTTACAAGATGTTCGTCTAATAAAATCAAAAGGTCCCAAGACATCGAAGGAAACTAACAGCCACATATAGTTCACATTTTTGTGTAGAAATAACATTGAAAAGATCATAAAGAGTATTTTACGTGGAGCTGCCTGGCGTAAATCCGTACGACACTGGCGAAATAAATTAAGAGAATTTTCGTATTTAATCTAAGATCTCCAGAACTACTGGACAGATTTTAATAAAATTTGGTGTGAACATAGGCTGATATAATACAAACAAAATAAACACTCAACAGTTATAATAGACACACAAGTTCGTTTGTAACACATGGGAGTCTGAAGGTCTGAAACAGCGGTTTCAGAAGACACAAAAGAAATGGGTCAATAGGGCATATGGTCTCCTCTTCTAGCCATACAGGCCTCGCAGCGTGATGTCATACTGGAAATAAGGCAGTTTATCAGTGCCTGTGGCAACTGGTCCCACTCATTCAGCAACGCTGTTTTCAGTCCCTGGGTGGTTCTCGGAGGGGGTTTGTGAGTTGCAGTTGCCCTGCCCAGAGCGTCGCAGAAATGCTCAATAGGGTTGATGTCTGCTGACTTGGCTGGCCAATTCATCAGGGGCATATCCTCACTCTCGAGAAATTCGTCGACTAGAAGAGCTCTATGTGGCCTCGTCCTGTAAGATAAACTCGGGGCCCACTGCACCCCGTGAAAGGCGAACATAGGGCTCCATGACCTCATCCCTATACCTCACACCAATCACAGAGCCTCTGTCAAAGACAATTAGAGGTATGCGGCCATCCAACCTGATCCTGACTTGACCATTACACCGACACTGCCATATTTGTTGATTGCGCGGACATTGGAGGATAGGTAGCGGGTCCCTGGCTCTCTCCATGTGAATGTACGGGGAGAATAGGTATTTAGGCTAAAATCGGATTCGTCGGTAAACAGAACGGTCTCTCATTGCTCCGTACTCCAATCACTGTGCTGCCTGCACCATGCTAATCGGAGTCTCCTGTCCGTAAACGTGAGCTGGACGCAAACAGACGGTCTTCTGGCAAACAACTGTCCCTTATTCAGTCTTTTGGAAACAGTCACCCTTGCTACACGGGCTCTAGTGGCTGCATACAAGTCCCAGGAGAGCTGAAAAGCCCCTCTGTTATGCCTCACTAAAATTGACAAATAGCGATTTTCTCTGGCCGTCGTGTCTCTTAAACGACCTTGCCCAGGCTTTCTCTCGCTGGATCCAGTATCCTGGAACTGTTTCCATAGGTTACGCACGACTCTGGGCGTTAAATAAAACTCTCTGCATATCTGGACTTGCGATTGGCCTGCCTCTAGCCTCCCCACAATTCGCCACCTCATTCCATCATCTAAACGTTGGTGGTTAGTCATTTTTACTGTTCCTATGTGAATTTAACCAATTGCTGCAAGATAACATCATGAAATACACCGAGGTGTGCTAGCAAACACACTTATAAAGACTGTTTTTCTGCTGTCTCCGCCTACACACACGTGTATGCTTACGTATTTGCTGTAGGATTTGCATTTTTATCTAGAAGCAGCGGTTTTTTCTTCACTTCAGTTCTTTTCATGCAATTCGATAAAATATGAAAATTTTCTTAGTTTATTTCACCAGTGTATTTTGTAGATAGAAAATGATTCTTTAACAAAAAGTAGTACAGTTAATTTGTAAGTAACGTATCCAAAACTTTTGCAGTAAATTTTAGCAAAGATATAGGTCTCGTGGCCTCACTAAACTTTGCAATAAACAAAACTCTAGAAACCTTCCACACTTTAAGAAAATAACATCAGTGAAGGCATTTATTATATAAGAACACAAAGAAGTAGTATATTTGGAAAATAAAAATTTTACCATACTGGCTGTCATCCTACCTGATCCCAGGGGCATATAAGCAAAATGTACATTGCGGAAAAGAAAAAGGGACAGTTCTATTTCTCCCCTTCTAGTGGACAGATTGAAGAAATTAAAATTGCGTTTTTCATGTCTCGAAAGCGCGACTTACATTGATACTTATATTGATAATCCAAATATTTTCAGAAAGCAAATAATATGGAATCATAGTTCTCACAGGAAAGTTGGTAGAAAAATGAACAGAAACAGTGTCTCCAAAAATGCAGATTTAAAGCTTTTGTGAAAATAAGGATTAAGGATTGCACGAGATGTTTAAGATGCAAGGATAAATTTGTCAAAGTAACTTATGTGCAGATTTAAGTTTGCTTATCTAAGCGTAGAAGTAGTGTTTGGATTTATAAGTTTGCATCATCCACAGCCAACTCAAAAATCAAGAAATATGAAAATATTAGAATAATAAATAAAATCAAGCAAAAATATTACCCTGATTAGGCATGAATTTTAATAAAACTCTGTCAATGAAAGAACACTCTGACAGTCTTGTCTTTTCCAGGAGCAAAGGGTTTTGCTTCTGAAAAAGTACTTTTTATGTTGCCGTTTTTCTGTTCCATTTGATAAACTAGCTTACGTCATCATACTTAAATTTATATTAATCTACTTTATCTTACTGTTGTTTCATGCACATAAAGTCAGTTGTTTTATAATGTGTATTTTATTTACTTGTATAATACATGCATATATGCGTGATGAATATATGCGTGAATGTAAAAGTACATATCTCTTACAATAACATCTACTCTATCATCTGCCTAGAAAAACATTAGTAAGCCTGTTTGGCAAGTATCTTTATTAAATAGTGGTCTTAACTACCTGCTGTATTTTACCATACATAACAGATTATCACTTGCAAATGTAATCCATTTCCACTGTAAGGATCTTAAGTTTGACTAACGTTTATTTTATTTTAAAACTTTACTACCATCTCTTACTTTCCACTTCCAGCCAGAATTAACGCATGAATATGTTTATGCAAATTGTGCTTCCTAACGCTTAAGTATTTAAGTAGTGTTTTGCCAAATTTTTTGGAAAGAGAGTGAGCTATCTAGCCACGAGTTATAACGCGAGCTCGCCATCAGTTACTGCCGCCTTTAAGGCCAGAGATTTTAGTCCTCTTGAAAGCTAAAGACGCATTGTAGGTTTCCGCAGTTTGCGTACTACAGATTTAGTAATTTAAAAGGCCAGTCTTAGTGTTATTCATCTGTGTAAAATATTAAAAGTTAGCTCTTATTTAAATTTTAGTTAGTTAGTAGTCTTATATTTTTACGTTCAGACCACAAGTGGTTGGCCTTTGTATCCCGGAGTGCGAGAGCGACTGTGAAACGTGAAAAAAATAAAGGATAATTTTAACCTTTCCTCTTGTGGTCTTTGCTACTCTATAGGATACAGTTTGCAGTGAACTGACTGTCCAGTCAGGACACGTCATGTTCGCCAAACAGATGAAAAGAAATACGAGTCCTGATAGTGGCGCTTGAAGGAGAAATCCCGTGGCCGACTTTTAAGAGGAAGTTGATGAACCCGTGGTATCGGCTCAAAATTTAGAAATGTCAGCTGCCTCACTAGAAGGATTTGGGTACATCGTCCAGACCACGCGAGTATTAATGTAGCCAGCAGCGAGCTTGAATGAGAATTCACCGGTGAATAACGTTTTCGAAAAATTAGATGACCACTTTATGTTGTATCCAGTCCATGAGTTCCAAAAAGTGACTTTGGCTACTAGCGCTTTGAGGCGTAAGTCCTTAGTTGTTTCAAGTACATCGGAAGAACTCTGTTGGGCCAACCGGGAAGTCCTAGTTACACTTACGAAAATTTCAAGACCTCTTGAGTAAAGGCCTTCCTAGTAGTAAGAAATCGTACGAAATTAGAAGCGGAATTCTTCAGCACATACCAGCGAAGAAATGAGGACTTTCAAGCTTCATTTTAAGAAAAATACAATTATTTAAACTTCTCTACGGAAGCCGGCCGGATGGTCTAAGAAACTTGAATATTGAAAAACAACCGGCGAGCGTCGACATTTCAATAATAAGCCAGACAAAATGTTTGAAGGCCAGCGGAAAGGCCCGGAAAAAAAAGAAAGATTTTAACTGAAACGGATTTCTGCTGACAGGAGGCTGTGGAAGTCCGAAGGCCAAGAAAATCCCTCTACCATCAAGCTCAATATAGTTGTTGTGAAACATTTAGTTTTCCGAAGATTGAAGTGTTAGTGAACAATATTCCAACCACCATCCTCCTGGATACAGGCGCTCAATGCAGCTTTGCGGCAGAAGAATTTTAAAAAAAAATATTTTCGTCGGTATAGCAACTACAGTTCGGATAATACGACGGCGAGAGCAGCCCAGGGAGAAAGCTGCAAAGGTATAGTTAAAGTGCCAGTGTATGTCCGCGTTAAAGATGAGCAGGTAAAAATTATGTTCCTTATTGCAAGAAATCTTCAAGCAAACATAATATTGGCAGTAGATTTTCTTTCAGCGTCCGAAGCAACACTCGATTTCCGTCAAGCATCACTTAAGCTAACCATGAAGCCGGTGCCGGAAGGGAAAGCGGACCCCCCATACTGAAGCTCGAACATTTGCCACTTGATGAGCAAGCAAAACTACGCTAAGTGGTTAGTGAAGTTTCTACTTTGTTCAGTGATATTCTCTGATTAACGCAAGTGACCAGCCGTGAAATAAATACGGGAGATTCACAGCCAGTTCACCACAAGGCTTACCGCTATGACAAGTCTATAGAAAAAATTATAGAATGGCATATTAAAGATATGTTAAGTAAAAAGATCATAACGCCTATCTTCAGTAGTTACGCTAGCTCGGTTATTTTATGTAAGAAGAATTATGATTATCTGGTTACACACCCAAAAACTTGACGTTTTGCAATACATTACCGCAAACTAAATAGCGTTTCTAAGTATCGGGTTTATCCATTACCCATTATTGTCGTCGGGTTATTTTAAAATCGGCGTAATACCTGAAGACGTACATAAAACGGTGTTTATAACTAAGTCTAGTACTTATACATTTTTGCGTATGCTGTTTGGCCTGTCAGGCACGCCAGCAACATTTCAACGTTGTATGGACATTGTTTTAAGACCCGTCCTGGGGAAAAGCGATTTTAGTTATTTAGATGATATTATTGTTACTAGTGATAATTTAGAACAGCACATTAAAGACTTAAAAGAAGTATTTTCATTGTTAAATGAGGGCGGTCAAAAAGTTAATGTTAAAAAGAGCAAATTCGCAGCCACAGAATTACGATATTTGGGGCATAAAATTTCCCAGAAAGGCATCGAAACCAACAAATAAAAAAATTGCAATTCAGAATTATCCGCCGCCAAATACGGCAAAAAAACTATCTTCTTTTCTAGGGCTCTGCTCATACTATAGGCCCTTTATAAAGGATTTTGCCACTATTGCCAAACTGTTTTAAAATTAAAACGAAAGAAGGCAAGATTTTCGTGAACAGCCGGAGCAAACACCTCTTTTGAAAAATTAAAACAAGCGTTAAGACAAACCCATGTGTTGAAATTTCCCGAAAATGGGGAATATTTAGAAATCGCTGCCGATGCCTCTGATTATGCAGTAGGGACACTTCTTTCCCAAAATGGGCAGCCCGTGGCATTGTTTCGTCGAACTTTAAATGCTACTCAAAGAAATTATTCAACGACAGAAGGGGGGAACACTTGCGGTTCTGTTAGCGGTATAGTAGTTCCGAGTCTATTTTGGAAGTTCTCCAGTAACGGTCTACTCTGATCATGCGGCTGTAGCTAGATTATATTCAGGAAATAATCTATTGCTAAGACTAATAAGGTAGTCACTTAAATTACACACGCCGAGAAAGGAAAATGTCGCAGCAGATGCCCTATCAAGGATTAAGATAGATGAAGAAGGGAATAGTGTTAAAGTGGCAATGCTCACATCCCATATGATACATTCCTGTGAGACCGTAATAACGGAACTGTGCAAGGATCCGGAATTAAAAAACATATATGATTATTTAAGAAATCCTGAGAACTTTAGCCACTAAGATATTGTGGCGATAAGAAATAGAGCGGCCCATTACAAACTGATAGATGGTCCATTATTTTACACGAAAAGTACATACAATAACGAAGAATTTCAACCTGTTGACCCAGCTAGTCTTAGATTAAATATATTAGGAGAATTGCATGATTCGTTCCTGGCAGCAGATGGTGGCATTCGGAAAACCACCCATCGCGTACACGAGGCAGTTTATTTTCCTGACCTGCAAAAGTTAAGGAGGGCGTATGTCCACTCTTGCCCAACATGGCAGGGAGTTAATTATGCTAATTTCCGCCCGGTCGGGTTTCTAAATAGCATTAAATCAGAACTTCCAAATGAAATAATTGGCGTCGATTTATTGGAACCTTTCCCGTAAAGTCAGTTAAATAAATGTCGCTATCTCCTTGTTATGGTTCACCATTTTAGTAAATGGACCAAATTGTCCCCTAAAACGAGCCTCTGTGAATTTAGTTACTGATTCTATTTTAAATAAATATATTTTAAAATACTGGGCGCCCCTAAAAGTTATATCGGATAATAGTCCTCAATTTATAAGCAAAAGTTTTGAGGACATGTGTCAAAACTGGGCATACGTCATTTAAAAATCTTCCCGTATCGGCCGCAATCAAATATAGCGGAACGGGCAACAGAAACATAATTAAAATCATTCGTAATTATGTTGAAAATTTTCATAACAGAGTGCATAACTATGTCAATGAATTAGCTTTCGCCCTTAGGATCGCCAAACACGACACGACAGGCAAAACTCCTGCTGAGTTCTTTTTAGGCAGGAAGATTATAACACCACTGGACAAATTGTTTTATGTTCAAAAAAGTCAAAACTGCCGCTGAGTTATTCTTAGGCAGGAATATTATAACCCCACTGTGGAAATTGTTTTATGTTCAAAAAAGGGCCTCTGAATTTCAAATGGTGGATATACAAAAGTTAATAAAGGAGTAAAAGGAAAACACTGAAGTATCACAGAGAAAACAAAAACTTTATTATGATATGAAAAGACGGAAAGTAATTAATAATGTGGGGGATGAGGTTCATAAGCTGAAACCTTCATTTTCCTCAGCTCCAGAAAATAAGGTGCCCACGTTTTGTCCACAGTTTGAATGGTCGTTTTCTATTGAGGAAATAACAGAGGCAGTGGTGGTTTTAAGAGCCAAGAATGGCAAAAAAATTATGGCAAATATCGATCAAATTAAGGCGTATTAGAACCGAGATAAAATGAAAATATTTGAAGATCTTTTGCAGGATCCGGCACGGCAGGTACCATCTCAAGACATGGCACAACAACTACGACCGCCAGAGTCAGCCACAAGTAAAGATATGAAAAAGAAAAGAAAAGCCCCCGATGGAATACCGGAGGTAACAAGAAAAGGAAGATATTACCCCGACCAGAAAAGAGGGGGCAAGAGCGGCTACAACATGAGGAAGAGGGAAATTCTAACAGTATGAAAAAGACGAGAAGAAATGGCTGCAGGCATACCACCTTTGAAGAAAGAAATAACGAACCATAAGAAAGGATCCTACGCAGCAAGTGTCCACGAATTGACTAGGGGAAAGCCAGCTGCCGACTGAAGGCAACAACGAAAGTTTGAACAGCGAAAAGCCGGAACTCGGCAACAACCGACCAGAAATGTTCCGACGTCTTCAAAGATACCTTCCACCAAGCGACCTTTACAACAATCGGAGGAAACGAAGAAAATCTTCAACGGTCAAGGGGCACGTCCCAGAAGAAAATGGCAGTATGAGGACCGTGATGTTCAGCCCGAGCCAGACGTCAAATTGAACCAAACTCCTGTCTTCGCAACGTTTCAAGAATGGTCGGTAAGACGCATGTCTGAATATCACAAAGATAAGTAAAACTTTATGTTACTTTGAAACTTTAAGTTAATTTTCTGTTCTTACTCCAAGTGGCAGAAATTAAGGAAAAGTTTTGATTCATATTAGATCTACCTTAACTGCTGAAAAGGCGAGAAATGAGTTTTACCTATTTGTTACTATGTCTTTCAACTCCTCGCGAGTAATCTAAAATTACTGTACACTGCTCGACTTTGAAAATGCAACACCAAGAAGGAGTGGTCAGAAATTTATGCAAATTTTAGAGTAGCCGCACGTCACTGAGATATGCGAATGATATGAAATGCGCAGCTCTCTGACACACGTGAAGTGAGATATAAGGGAAGGAACGTGAAGAATGGGCAATATTCGTGTCGTTATTTCAGCCAGACAAATTAACGAAGAAAGTTGGTTTTTGTTCCGGAGGATACGTGTAATAGGAGAGAATACTAGGCCGCCATCAACGAAGGCACTTCCAGCAGATAGACGATTTTACGAGGGGTATGGTGATCGGACTGAGAAGGGCGGGTTGGTCCTTCCATCATATCGCAGCTGATCCCCACATGGATGCGATCACGGTGCATCGGCTATGGCGAACATGGTTGGAAGAAGGGAATGTGGGAAGAAGGAGGAGTGCAGGTGCAGCCAGAGTGACGTCAGCACGCCTGGATCGACCCATCCGCCGACAAGCTGTGGCGGTCCCGCAAGTCACTTGTACCTCGATTCTGCAGCATGTGCAAGATACCCTGGATCTTCCCGTGTCGACGAGAACCATTTCCCGTCGATTGGTTGAAAGTGCCTTGCACTCACGGAGTCCGTTAAGAAGACTGCCACTGTCGACCTGGAGACAGATCCAATCTGGAAGTAACTGTGGAACGGACCACTGTGCGACAACGTGGCATAATAGTTTGGGGCGCTATTGCCTACGATTCCAGGTCACCTCTAGTTCGTATTCTAACGCAATTTGTCCGCAGGATAACGCCCGACCACACAGTGCTCGCATCTGCCAACATGTTCTGCAAGGTATATAGATGCTTCTCTGGCCACCGTACTCTTCTGACCTGCCACCAATTGGCTAAGACCACGAGGTAAAACGACCTCTGACCTTTCAACGAAGCGGCTAGTCTTTCACCTGAGCGACCCGTGACCTTTTGAGAGCAATAAAGGCCTTTCAAATCCCTTGTCCCCCCTGCTGACGGTGACATTCCTTTAACAGAACAAGGAGATAAGAGCGACTGAGAACTTTTAGAGCAAACTGCTATTTACGCAATTAATTAAAACAGGCCGACGGGACTTGTGGATCTGATTTATAGGTGCGACGAGGATTAATCTAGTATAAATTTCAAAATTTTTGAGTAATTAGAACTGGATTAATTAAATAACAGTGATTTACCGGACTTCGGATTAGCGCTTCAGTGTGCTTGTGTTTTGGTGTAAGCATTTTCGTCGATTAAGTTTATGTGACAATTTGGATTACGCAGTTCAAGTACAGATGAAGACGAGAGCAGAGTAGTACGGCCAAGGTAGGCTTTTATGCTGTTAATTAAGTCTCTAATTAATGTTCTAGCGTACGCATTTTTAATAAACTCTCTGACTGACAATTTTTAAGTAACAGTGCAAATACTTTCTTCTAGTGCTCATAAAGCAATTTTAGTGACTTTAAAATAGTAATTAAGGCTACAGCTAATTAAGCTTCATAATAGCTATTTAATTATTCAATGTAAACAATTTTCTGTGTTTAACTGCTGGTGGTTGCTGTTTAGTGTATAGCAAATCCTACTGACACATATACTAACAACATTTAGTATACATATACTAACAACACATACTAACAGAGACATTGTGTACGCTAATAAGTTAATTGGTGCACAGTAATCAGAGTAATTACTTTTCATTACACACTTTTATGTTTATGTATATTAATATTTTTCAATAGTACACTTTGTGATGACACATTTGTTTTAATAGACACACAGTGATTAGATTAATTACTATTTGTTACACACATGTATATTATGTGTGTAACAAATATAAACACTAACACTAATAATATACTAATACATATTATTTATAATATGTATTAGTATTTCCCAATAGTACACTGTACACTGTAGTACACTGTATAATATTCATACAGTGTACTACAGTGTACTAATACTGTATTTCCCAATAGACACGTTTGTTTTTTTTGACACACAGTGATTAATTGTGACACATATTTTGTTTATGTATGACTCAATAATGCTAGGTAGTATTATTTGAATAATTAGTATTAATTGAAATACAGTGAATCCTGATAAATCTTTCCTGTTACATAAACACATATTTTTGAATGTACCAATCATACATCTGTTAAAATTGACACACAGTGATTTGTAGTAACACATATTCTTTTTATATGCATGGTTCAGTAATACTTGGTAGTATTATCTGAATATTTTGTATTAATTGACATACAGTGACTCCTGATAATTCCACTCTGTAACACAAACACATGTTTTTTGTATGTACCAGTAACATTATGTACCACAGCAATAAGTATTGTATGTATTGTACTGTATACAATTAGTGTGATATGTGCTAACACATTTAAGTAACAGTTATATACACACATTGTTGATATTAATTTGGCTTTTAGTGCTCAGTGTGACATATCATATAGGCTAATTGATAATTAATGCCTAACTGTGAATTACAGTAACATTGAAGTTAGTGCTCTGTGCTTAGCAATTGAATATAGGTTGACATCTAAAAGCACACAGCAACGTTTTTATTAATTGAGTGCAGTACTACATTTGTACTTATATTCATATAGCGAAGTGTCTATGATAAATGAGTTTCTGCAAAAAAGTTCAGTGATATAATATAGCCTACAGTGAAGTGATACGACTAATTGGCGATTCTTTATGTATGTGTTTTAAATTGATAAGTGAAGTGTTACAGTGCTAAATGTTCTCTCAAATAGCTAAATAGCATTCAAGTGAAGTGCACAGTGTTTGTGAATAGTGAATCACGAAAGTTGCAGTGAGAAATACTGTTCAGAAATGAAGTGTCATCACATAAATAGTGAAAAATTCACGTGTGAATGTAAAGAGCCCCTGTGACAGGTTTTAGTGCTAAGCGTTTACGTTAAAGCAATATTGCGCTGTTAAAGTGTAAGTGCCCTGTGTTTGTGAAAGTGAGCTACGAAATAATAATGATATTTCTCGATCAGCAGAGAAGTGCCGTCACAAATAGTGCAATTTATTAAAGAGTGATAAAGCCAAAGCGAAGTGTTATTCAGTGCTAAGAGTCTCCGATTTTTAATATAAATCGGCATATCTGATATAGTGAAGCACTTCTATTTAAAGTGCGTAGTTTAACTATACGTGTGCCTTAGTGGTGATTTACACAATAGCTAGTGATCAGTGCAAATCTTATCTATTTACAAGTGTGTTCGAATCAAGTGCAACAGCAAGCATAAGTGCTTTTAGTGTTACTCCAGCGGAGAAAGTTTACAAATTGACGAGTAGTGATAGGACACGCCCTTCAGTGCTGCCGGAAGACTGAAACACAGCATCCGCAGGAGTCCTTAGATACGGAAGCGTTGTTGACATCGGAGTTGAACCATGAGGACAGGGTCAATTCCTTGATTAAAGAGATTTTACATATATCGGAGACTTACAGAGAAGGTCGTTACCTTCTTCCGCAGGATCTTCGAGTCAGAGTGAAGAATTCCCTAGGAATTTTACAAGGTTTAGCGTTAGAGGGAGAAGCATACAAACCAAGACCTGAAACAGCTGAGGTTAGAATTAACACGTCGACCTTCCTCTGCTGCGGCCGCCAACACGCGTCACTGCAAGAAGTTCAAAGCGAACCTCAACAGACAGACGTACATTGGGTACAAGAAGCACCTGTGGAAGAACAGACCCCAGCGCCAAAATCATTCGCGGAAGTCGTTAAGTTAATGCAAAGACCAAGCCTCATCTTAAAGCCGCCCGGGGATAAGACGAGCGCACAGTTCAGACCTTCTGAGCATGCGGACCTTCATTGCAGGAAAAGGCGCCGCTCAGCAAATTACAAGTGGCAGTCGAGAGGATCTCTACCTCTGCTAAAGGAGAGATCGAGGTATTCTGTAGGTCTGCAAAGGACGTGGAAAAATTAGAAGAAGCTCTTCAGAAGGTGCAGATAGACGTCGACGTTCGCAGAAGACAACGTAGGCGACCAGGTTGTACAATACACAGCTGCCAGATAATGTCAAACCAGAGGAACTGGTCAATGAAATGGCAGCCGCAACAGGTATCGCAGCTTTCAGTGCCAAGCCTCTTTTGAAGCTCCACGAGAGAAACCCCAAATATGTCAAATGGGTGTTTGGGGGAGTGTGAGTTGGCTAGCTTCCAGGCAATCATCAGAACAAGGAGAATATACATCGGGAGGCGAGCACATAAGATTACAGAGTACCTGGGCATCAGACGGTGCTACAGGTGCCAGCAGCTCGGCCACACGCAAGACAGATGCCAGTGTAAGAAGGATTTCCGCGGCTACTGCGCCGGGCCGCACCACACAAGCAAATGTAGAGCTGAGATCCCAGACTGCATTAACTGTCGGTATGCCAATAACAGTCATGGAGCAAGGTACGACTGCCGGCACCCGGCCTATGCAACAGGCTGCCCAGTGTACCAACAGGCAGCAGCGTACACGCGAAGTATCACGCAATATTAACAGCAACAGTATATTATCAAACAGAGGAGGACGAGCTAATGCCGAGGGGCAAAACAACCAAGAGACAATAATGGACCCTCCTGATAGCGTAATGAATCTCGCGACGACGGGACAGCAACCGATGATAAAGTGCCTGCAGATTAATTTGTAGCGGGCACATGCTGCCACATCACAAGCTGCAATATATGCAGCGGAGGAAGGGATTGACTTTATCATAGGCCAAGAGCCATATCACAGGAATGGACGAATGGTAGGATTTCCACTTCAGTGGAACATTTTTCAACAAGTAGATTCAGATTACCCGCCACGAGCCTTTATATCATCATGTAACCCGATGTGGACACCAATGGCAGTAGTAGCGAAGCGAGACTTTGTTGCCATCTTGCTTGAAGTATCAAATTTGACAATTATGATAGTTTCTATTTACTCTCCGCCTACTGAGGACGCAGACACGACGATACAAAGAATGCAACAGCTACTCAGATCTAATCGTGTGGCAAACGTGCTATTTGTCGGTGACTTTAATGCGCACAACTCAAGGTTGGAATATGCAGACACGGCGCCCAAAGGGCGCAGCCTAGAAGATTTCTTTAGTAGGCTCAATCTAGTTATCCACAATCACTCTGATGCACCTCCGACATACGCTAGGATCCACTCTCGCGGCTGGCCAGACTTGACAGTTACGACTAACCAATTGGCACCTCTCCTCCAGGACTGGTCAGTCGTCGAGGAGCAAAGCTTGTCGGATCATAATTACATCCGTTACAGCATAGCAAAGAGCACAGAGGTCAAAATCATCAAAAGATACAAACTCCCAGGAGGAAGGATTAGGAGATTCACATCAGCTGCAACATCAAGGCTCACACACTTCTCAGACACCATTAGTCGGGCTACCTGCAGAGAGGAGCTAGAGACAATAACGCAAGACTTTCTTAAAAGAATACAGCAAGTCTGCGAAGAGACCCTCTCGCAACGTACAGCCAAAAAGATCTCTCGGCTACATTGGTGGAACGGGGAGCTGCGTACTCAGCAAAAGAAGTGCCGTGCTCTGCGTAGACGGTTAAAGTCAGAACGCAGACAGGACTTAAATACCGATACAGTGATAATCTACCGGAGAGAGCGGGCGTTATATAAACGCATGATTTTAACAGCGAAAAGTTCTAGCTGGAAGAAATTTAGCACAGACAATACAAATATATACGGGATACATCATCGCATAGCATCAGGGAAGCTTTTTAAACAACCCAACCTGCACGCATTAACCACGGTAGCCGATGGAAATAGCCCCAATGAAGAGACAATGCAAGTCATCTTAAATACTGTATTTCTTACGGACAATCCGCTAGAGGATAATGAAGAACAGTCAAACATCCGGAACCAGACAACAGTCCTACGTACTGATAACGACCCAGGGATCACCGCAAAGGAAATCTTGCATGTCCTCAGACAGCTTCCACAACGAAAGGCTCCGGGTCCGGATGGTATTGACTACCGGATCATTAAACAGGTTATCCGCACCAATGTCAACTTGTTGAATGCATTTTTAATAAACTGTTGGATAGCGGTACCTTTCCAAGTTGCTTCAAAATAGGGCAGGTGGTGCTGTTTCTAAAAACGAACAGAGATCCTGCAAGCCGGAATAATACCGCCCTATATGCCTCCTCTCTGCACTCGGGAAAGTGTACGAGAAGATACTAATGCAAAGATTAAGACATCAACTATATGTAACTAAATTCCTAAGCGAAATCCAACACGGCTTTACCCCGGGACAATCTACCTTGCACGCCCTGGCGGAAGTAGCGATCATGCAAAGCCCTCCGCAGAGCAAACTGCCCACAGAACTTGTACCAAGTAATCGGACACTATCTTTCAGATAGAACTCTTATCATGCAGCAAAATAGTGGCACGGTCACGAAAGTTCAAACTCAGGGATGCCCACAAGGCTCATGTGCCGGGCCATTCCTGTGGAACGTGACATTCGACGGAGTGCTACGGGAACAATGGCCCAGTCATACGAGAGTCACTGCCTACACAGATGACACAGCTTTGATAGTTAAAGGACTTACTAGAGAAAAACTGCAGGCAAACGCAATGGAATCATGTGCACTCTTTCAAGAACGATGCAGCAGACTAAAACTGAAAATAGCAGAAACAAAATCAAAGATCCTCCTTATTCCTAAAAAGGGGGGGTCTCTAGCCCGGCAGCCCAGAATTCTACTGAATGGACAGCGAATTAAAATAACAAAAGAACTTAAATATCATGGAATAATCTTCGATACTAAATTAAATTGGATGCCGCACATCATAGAATTAAAGAAAAGAACCTCAGCTATGGCACAGCAATTAAAATTTATGCAAGGAACACAGTGGGGGCTCAACCCACATATGCAGAAAATTCTTTATAAAACAGTCACAGAGAAAATAGTAACTTATGGTGCCGCGATCTGGGCCTCACCTATGCAAGGCCGCAAGGTGAGGCACCTAAACATCATTCAAAGGCCATACTTACTGAACATAACAAAGGCCTTCCGCATCTCCCCCACATCAGCGCTGAATGTCTTGGCAGGCCTCCCACCTCTTCCTCTAAGCGTTGAAAAGGAGGCAATCTATCAGTTAGTCACCCAACTAAAGACAACAGCTGTATATTATGATAAAAGCCACTCCCCTGATGCCTATGAACAAAAATTAATTCGATTGAATGACCACCCGGCAAAACAAGGAGAGGGTGTAAACGTATACCTCAAACACAACCCATTAAATACGGAAGCTAAACTAATTTACTATACCGATGGTTCAAAAATTGACACTGAAGCGGGCTGTGCATATGTCTCTATGAGAGAACAGGAAGCAGTAAAGCGGTGGAAAGGACATTTGGAAACACATAACAGTGTGTTTCAACGCGAGATACTTGCAGTAGAGAAAGCCTTAGCAGACATCACCACAAATCAGTACAGAGGAAGCATGATTTTTACGGACAGCCTGTCTGCCCTTTACGCAGCACTAAATCCGGCACACAGCTCTCCGCAAATAGCAAAAGTCCAGACAATATTGTGAGAGAACCAACATCTACAAATAAAGTTGGCGTGGGTGAAAGCACATGCCGGCAACGCCGGGAATGAGCTGGCCGACCAGCTAGCAAAGGAAGCTGCCCTTAATACCCAAGCAGATCAACATCCACTTCCACGTCCTATATCATGGCTGAAGAGGAGCCTAAAACAGAAGATGCTCTCACAATGGCAAGGTGAATGGGACGTCGGGGACACCGGACGTCGTGCGCATTACCACTTCCTCAAAATGAACCCCGACTGTCTCATCCCCCATGCGCATTTAACAAGGTATATTACAGGTCACGGACCATTTCCAAAGTATTTTGAGAGGCATGGGACAACTAACTCTGATATCTGTATCTGTGGTCAGGTGGTCCCCCCTGAACACTACGTAACAGAGTGCCCACTGACAGAAGGCATGCCTATTCCCATTTCCAGTACTAACACACAAGCCTTTTGCAAGTTCTTAGTAAAAGACAGGCATACAATTCGCAAAATAATAAAAATCATGGACAGGCTTACGAGCCTCGGCACTGACTAAGGCACTGACATACTAAGGCTGACTTATGTCAGCCTTAGTATGATAATGTGAAAACGCATTCAAAAGCAAAATAGATGCAACAAAGGCATATCAATGTATATGAATGTAAATAGTATAATGTCGCAAATGTGTAACTTTATACTAAAGTATGGTGTTATAGTGATTACGTAAAGTAGCATAACAATGTATATAAATGTACATAGTATCAATGCTGCTTAGAATATGCATAACAAGTAGTGCAAAATGAACGCATAGGCACTGAAAACGTCTGTTAATGTGCAACTAAAAGACAATGCCACATGATGTCGTGAATGTGCTACTAAATGATAACGTTAGGGTAAAGTGAAAAACAAGGTATATATTATTGTAAATACAAGTATATAGTTTAAATTGCATGCTGTGACAAGTATATATCACTGTAAATACATGTATATAGTTTAGTATATTGTATAAATATTGTATAAATGCCGCGTAGAATACGAACAGCATGTAGTGGCAAGTAAAATAAGCAAGTTGTGCGAACAGAAGGTGAATTGAAAGAACCGCATTCATGCGTAATTCAAATGTGTAATTATACGATAATGCATGGTGACGTAGCGACGACAAAATAGTAGCATAATAAAGCAGGACGAAGCAACAACGTCGTAGTAAGTAAACAGTCTCTAGTGCACCCAAAAAAGAACCTATCGCATGCTGTATATACAATGTTTATAGCTTCCATACTGTGTAGAGCACGTATACCAGGTTGTGCAGAAGCGAAAGTGACGCATCCTTACGTAAATAAAGCGGATGCAATACAACGTCACAAACGTAACTACATGCCAATGTGTTGAGTGACAGTGACAATGCACAATAACAAGTATAACAACTCTGTAGAAAGCAAGTAGTGAACAGTGTACTTAAATATAGACTAATGTCCTTATAATATATATAATTATATATAGTATGTATTAAAGCCGTGAATAGAATGTAATACATATATGTATTCATGTGTGCACACCACTTCTCATGAAACGTTAAAAGCACAAGTATTTAAAAGATTTAAAAGAGAATGTATATCAACAAATCATATGTGAAATTGCCCTTGCCCGGCCATGTAAAGCATTTATGTTATGTTTAATAAATACTGGGCCCGGGCACGTTGGATGTGGGTCTCCCTCGGTGGCATGAAGGAAATTTCTGGTTCGCCGGACTGCAAGTCGGATGGTCTGGAAGTTGGGTCTGGCCGCCTCGTGCGAGCCACCCATGAGGCATCAATGGTCTGTTCTAGATAATGGGGGACGTGGCGCTACACCGATTAATCCTAATGGCAGAGGGATGGTGCCCACGTCTTCCCGTCACTTATCACTTATCCTACTGAGCCGGCTCCCTTCTCGCTCTTTATTCTGACTATCATTTTGAAATAAAGATAACTTATTGCTGCTTGCTATCTCTGTCTTTTTTCCAAATTTCATCACTTTCTGACCACTCCTTCTTGGTGTTTCATTTTCAATGTCGAGCAGTGTATAATAGTAAAGTGTAAATACTTGAGTATTGTAAAAGATTTTGTAGCTGTGCAAGAAAAGTACCTTAAGAACATTCTAAAAATATTGTATAAAGCTCTATTTAAAAGATTCTGCTAAGAAAAGACATTTTAGTCTGAAGAACTTGTGAAATGTAGTTCTTAAATGTAAAAGAAACAGCACTTGCTTTCAGTAGGAGAAAGTTAAGTTATGTTTTTAAATGTGTAGAATTAATGGCATGTTAATGTGGTCTTATGTACATATGAACTCTCTGTTAAAATTTAAGAAGTACTGTGATATGTTAAAAGTGAAAAATATTGTATAAATGCCAAATTTCAAAACTTGACTTGAATGGTATGACTGAGGAAAAAAAGAAACAAAAAGCGTCACGCATTGTGAATATGTGGTAAATTTAGAATGAATGAATGTAGTTAGGCTCTCTGACACTACACTGCAGAGTTAGCCATTTACTTTAGAATAGCACCTCAGGGTTCAAGGATGAATGTAAGGTGTGTTCTAAGGTCTTGTTATTTTAACAGGTTAGTGTTTTGATTGTAGGCGGTGGTGTTGAACACTTGTACTTAGACACGTCCGTGTCTGGTGTTTCTCTCTTTAGAACACATGTCAGATAGCGCGGGGAGATAATTAAATAATGGTATGAATGAAATAAAAATGGAGTTTTAAAAGAAAAAATATACGCGTTCATGTTACGTGGCATATAAATTATTTGACAAATTCATTAAACTAGTTTTCCTTCCAGATCTCTGGAGGGGACAGATAAGAGACAAGAAGTTCCTATTTTTAGGTACTAGAACAGAGGAAGAATACTCGTCCTGGAGAAAATGTTGTAAAACTGCTTTTTACATAATATCTAGGTGAGATAGTTTTCGTGTGGAGTTTTTGTGAAAGATTAGCCTCGCGTTAGACTTCGAATTTAGAATTAAAAGTTTTCAACAAGGTCGCTTAGACCTTAGTTTGAAACTTATTAACTCTGGCGGGAAGTATGTAGGGATCTTAAGTTTGATAAACGTTTATTTTATTTTAAAATTTACTATCATCTCTTATTTTCCACTTCCGGCCAGAAGTAACGCGTGAATATGTTTTTGCAAATTGCAATTTCTAACGCTTAAGTATTTAAGTTGTGGCTTTTTGTCAAGAGCAGAGTAGAAAGAGAGAGAGTGAGACATCTTGCCACGAGTGTTCACGCGAGCTTGCCATAAGTTATTGTCCGCCTTTAAGGCCAGAGGTTTCAGTCCTCTTGAAAGCTAAAGATGTATTGTAGTTTTCCTCAGTTTGCGTACTACAGACGTAGTAAATTAAAAGGCCAGTCTTAGTGTTAGTCATCTGTGTAAAATATTAAAAGTTAGCTCTTATTTAAATTTTAGTTAGTTAGTAGTCTTATATTTTTACGTTCAGAACACAAGTGGTTGGTCTTTGTATCCCGGAGTGCGGGAGCGACTGTGAAACGTGAAAAAAGTAAAGGGTAATTTTAACCTTTCTCATCTTGTCGTCTCTGCTACTCCATAGGACATAGTTTGCCGTCATCTCACTGTCCAGTCTTGACACGTCGTGTTCGTCAAACGGAAAAGAAAATACGAGTCCTGATATCACATCTAGATTTAATTTTGTATTGGAACAGTAGAGTAATCTTTAATATTCTGAAACAAATATTAAATCATTATATACAGATATATGCACATATATAAACACTTTGATTCCGAAAAACTAAATGTACATTCAAAGAGTACCGTATGCCTCATGTTTTGTTTTTCTTCAATAGCCTTATGAAGTTTCTTTGTGTCATTCTAATCCTTAACTTTTATAACAAAATCTCAATTTTTCTTACAGTATGAATTAAAAACTTCGATATTCACCATCCTCTGGTTCTAAATAGGAAGATAACTTTATAAGTTATTTCTTCCGCCTTCTTAGCATGCCTTCGTGGTGCAGTGGTCAGCACAGTCGGCGCGTATTCGAGAGGTCCGTGGTTCTTGGGCATTGCTCATTTTCACATCTCCTGTTTTAAAAAAAATAAACTAATATCTCTACAACTTATCACTATCAGTAGCAGTAGGTGCCAAGATCCCTTCATTTCCTGTATTTTTTTTCTTTTCATCATTTTCCAATTTAACATTATCTCTTGCATTCCTTTTATTTTTAAAAAGATCTTTAATTTCGCCCACATCTTTCTATATTCTTCAATTCGCTATATCCACTTTTAATAATATCAACTTCAAGCATATTAGCCCTATACATCATTGCAATACCAAAACTCCTATCAAGTGCTGCATTCTTTCCATCCAAATTTGTTATTGGCACACTTTTTTAAGATATGATATTCTCTGTACTTAATTATAAAGTTCCTTTACTGCAGTTAATAACCCATCAGAAGATCTAACAGTTTTTTTTTTCAAGATACTTGTTTCCACGATATCCTTTTGCACTATTTCATATTTCTGAGATGTTACATCATTCAAATCACTTTAATTGTTATTACTTTTAGTATTAATCTCATCCACCATCCTTGAAAAATTTCACCGTTCTTTGAATCGATTTTATATACTATTAACAACTTATACTTCAAAATAAATTATTTCACCACGTCAAGACTTTAACAACAAAAATCTGGTATATAATCTTTTAAAATCCATACACATCAACAAAATGTTGACAACTACAATATATATATATAAAAATACAAAGTTCAATGGTTGCGAGAAACGTAAATAACTCAAATCCAGTCTGGAGTTAATTTTAGCTAATTTTCGAAAGGTCGCCAGAGGGCAGATTACGCTAAAACACCCTCAGATGCAAAAACTCAATGGCTAAATTCACTTTCACTCCAATTTTCCTAAAAAACTCTTTAAAACTAAAAGCATTGCATAATGAATACAAAACATTGATACAAACGAAAACCAGAGTACTTAAGCAACAAAATAAATGTATTTAAAACATACAGTGAAGTTTATTTACTAAAAAATAATTTGCTCAAATGTAAACATTGTGTTCCTCACTCACAGCTAGAAAATTTAAGCCCAAACATAGCTAGAAATTTTAAACCAACATATCTTAAAAATTGCACGTAAATGCAAAGCATTGATAAAAATGCAAAACCGTGTACTTAATCATTATGACATGTGCAATTACAACATAAAACACAGTTTATTTAATAAAATATAAGACAAAATACCACAAACTCACAAATAAGCCGCCAAGCACATCCACGGTGGCAACAGAAATTCTTTTTTTTATTCGTAAAGAAACAATAGATCACAACTCTCCTCCATTAATTTAATCGTCGTATATCCACCATATATAGAAAAGTAAAACTAAAATTCTTGAAAAAAGTGTGAAAAAATGATTAGCTCTGTTATTTTATTAAAATCTCCTCAAAAGCCATGACGTCTAACTAAACTGACCACGGTGAATCTGATACGTTGAAAAATGGTTTTCTAAGCACAATGGAGGTTAGAGATCTTTAAAAGTGGTGCAAGAGAAGTAAAGCAAAATACCACTTACAGCTATAATACTAGAAACACGAGAACATTTCTATATTTACAAGTTCGAAAACGGCCTATGGTCAGTTTGGAACAGTGAATACTGTTTCTTACGTTATAGTAAACAGAAAACTTTATGATTGATTTTACCAAACATTCTAAATGATACATTTAGAACACTTTTCATAATTATAAAATAATTACAATCGTATTGACTGAATACAGAGTTAGACATATTATATGAAAAAAGAAAAACATTAAAAATGTTGAACATTTGAAAATATGTTCTGTCAGTTCAAATATTTTATTTAAACTTTCTAAAAGAGAGGCGGTGGAATACAGCATTAATCGGATAAATCGGAGCTTTAATCGGATAAATAATTTGCCTTTATTAATACAAAAACTTTTATGCTTCTGAATGAACACGCACATTCATTTGAAAAATGCGTTTGAGTTTGTACTATAAATTGTTCTGTTCTATTTTACTTGGATGGAAGAATACAGAGGGTGTTCACACATTTTTGTAAAGATTTGGCAAAGATAAATATATATACAAACAAACTTGTGCTGATATATATATATATATATATATAAACTGCTGATGTATCTGCTGATATCTATATAAACAAACCTTAGAATTTATTTTTTAATATCTTTATTCTGATAGCCCTTTTGTTGAACTATTCTTGTTGAACTAAACATCTTGATTTCCAAGATAAAAGTCCTTTTCGTAAAACATCAAAGTTGACTTTATTCCACTACTCCGTACTCCTAAACTGCACGTAAGATTTGGCTTGGAGCCCTATACTGATGGAACTTAACACAGTGAAAATTATTTGGATAAAGAGATTAGGTGTTAAAACATATTTATTTAAAATTAGGTGTTACAACAAGTTTCTGATATTAACCCGAATTAATTTTGACATTTTTTCTACTTTCCTCATTTTAAGTTTTTCGATACAAGAAAATCCAGCAATAACCATGAAACCTTTAGAAAAACTTTCCTTGTTTTATCTGAACCAACAAGTTAACTCTTTTTCTCCTGCTTTTCGGTAGTATATCGATCTTTTTCTATTGCAAACAGATAAAGATTTTCCAAGCCTGCAGAGCTGTACATAAGATTTAATAAGAGCTGTACGTACCTTTGATAGATATGCATTTTTTGCCTTTTTCCCGTTGGATGTAAACTTTGATGTTTCTTTCCTTTCATATTAATTGTGTCACTTATTTTACTTGTATAAATATTAAAACCATGCTTTCACAGAGCAAAAAATATAGCCTTCCATCCATTGTTTATTTCAGAAACATTTTAAAGAAAAGAATATTTTTAGTGTTGCAAACGATAATGAAACCTTAATTCAACTGGATGCCAGTCACGTTTATGTTTTAAAATTAATATTTAAACTCATGTAGAAAATCAAAATCGTTACAAAAATGTGTGAACCCCTTCTGTACTATTGAAAATAAAAACTAACAGCCCATAACCTATTTGCTTGCGAGATATTTACATTTATCTCACAGTTTTTTTATTAGAATTCGAAAATAAAATTATTGAATTGTAAACAGCCCCAACTATATTACGCGTAATAATAATAGACATTTAATGGATAATGCAGGCTTAAAAATGTTTGATAGTGAAATGCAGTAAAGTATTTATATTTTATTCTATGTTTTTATATTTTAAATTTGAATATTTACACATATATTTTTCTGTAAGCCTCGACAGGTGATTATACCTATAACTAGTGGCTACTGGGTTATCTAAATGTCTATAAACTGTCTAGATTAAAAATAATTATAATTTTCAAGATTTCAAAATCTGGTATGGACACCGCATGATTTCCTCGTATGGTTTATTAACTTATTCTGGTATGGGGAGGGAAGTGTGTAGAGTAATTTTAAATAAAATTCAATGTTAATAAAGTTAATAAAATATTATAAATATCTAGAAGCCTACAAGCTGCTGTCCTTCTCTATGCATGTCAGTATCTATAAACATATTATAAAATATTTATATAAATTCTCTTACAAAATTTTAAACTTCCTTTATATAATTTTGCAAATAAAATGAATAGTAAAATATTAATCAAAGTTACGATTCACAACCATCGAATGATATGTGTGTATCATTTGATCATTGATATGTATATCATCGAATGATATATACATATCATTTGATTGTTGCAAATTATGACTTTGATCACACATAACATTTCAAGATTTCTAAAAAAAATTAATTAACTTAACGGAACTGCAACATTCATAATGGATTCATAATTAATTCTTTATAATCATTCATTTTCATTCATCTCACTAATTGGATTAAACTCAACGTATAAGTTTGGCTTAAATTCAAATCGCCAAGCTGGCTTCATAATTTTTACTTGAGTGAAAGACGGAACACCTTAGCTTATATTAATTATTGTTAATTGAACGAGGGTTGGTTTGTTCTCCTTGAAAAATCAATCAATTTCCGTTCAGTGATGGTAATTACTTAATTTGTTGAATAATTTTATGACTGATTTATTAATTATCAATTACAAAGTTTCCATTTCTATTTTTTTCAAGATTCAAATTCATGTTTCTTTTTTATTTTTAGGAATTCAATTTTCAGTATTTCTGGATTACTTTATTCAAATACTTCTACTAACTTTATACTGGGAGATAAAATACTCTTTATTATTTACTTAATAAATTATAAGCATATATATATTATTGATTTGATTATAAATATATACACATAATACTGTATCTCGTTGCACATATATTGTTAAGGATTTTATATTTAGTTGGCTATTTATGTAGAATTATAATTAAAATAGTTTTATTTTCCCTTGCAACGCAGACGGTTTAGCTATGTCAGAAAAGTAAAAAATACGAGAGCGCATGCATTTAGTATTTAATAAATATCTCGTAATTACAGTTCGAAGTAACAGTAATGATATCTCGTAATTACAGTTGCCATCCACAACTATCGAGAAAAATCGAGATTTTACCAGAATTTTCTAGTAAATAATTAAAAAGCTTATAAAAGCCGAATTTAAACACCTCATCTTAGTTGTAGTTGTAGCTGCTTTAAGCTAACTGTTTGTTTATTTAATGCAGTTATTGATTGTAGCGATTTCGCTGTAAGATAGAATTAGTTTCTCTGTTTTTGAATTGAGTTTTACTAAACGTTGAGATATTGTATTATTGTAAGAATATCTCTGAAGAAATATTTCAGCATTTTGATTTATTTCTTGAGGAAACAATAAGTTTTTGTTAACGTTTTAACGACTTGTACATTCAATCCATAAAAAACCCATAAAAAACCATAAGTAAACAATAATTTTGGTGTCAGAAGAGGATTGAATGAATGCATTTAACTCGAGCAATGGAAGAACAATTTATGGTAGACTTTGCTGCATTTAAATAAGAAATTAAACCTGGCCAAGATTCCGTTAAAGAGGAGATGAAAGCTGGTCAAGAATAAGTTAAAGAGGAGATGGATGCTGTTCAAGAAAAGATTGATGCTGAATAAGATTCTGTAAAAGAAGAGATGAGCACCGTTCAAGAAAAAATGAAAGATTCTGTTAATAAAGAAATGAGATTAGGTCAAGAAAAAATGAAAAGAGAAATAGCATGTATGATAGAAAACAAGTTCGAGGTTATGGAAGGAAGAATGGATACAATTGAACACATAGTTGGAGAAATTGAAGAAAAACTTTCGACCGTGGCACAACAAATGTGTTACAGATTTTCTTCTGTCAAAGAAGAAATCAAAGGAAACGTTTGCGCCTTTGAACAACAAATTGATGACAGGGTTTCTTCGGTCGCGAAAGAAACTGATGCCTTAAAGAAATTCGTAGAGACAGCAGGAAGCAATTCTGATGGATTCAAATTTTTCTCCTTGCCTCCTCGTTCCTCCCTGAAGTTTTCCACATATGATAGGAAGAACTCTTGGCAAGTGAATAAGACACAGTTTTCTATAGTGTCGGATGCGAATGGATGAAATTTTCAAGCTAAGGCCTGTCATCTCGCCGGTTCTCTGAGAGCAGATACAGCGGATATCCTGCAGACCATTCCCGAAACCCGAAATGTTTAAAATATTACAGCAGACTTCAGTTAAAATCCCGTCAACAGAAGCCTACGGAAACACTCCAGGAGATCGCCACGGATGTTGAAAAGCTGTCCCACCTCGCCTTTTCGGAGTGCCCGCCAGAAACAAGGGAAATGCTGTCCCTGCAATACTTCATCGACTGCATCTGGGATTCTGAAATACAGAAAGCACTGCGAATGGCGGATGTCAATGATATAAAAAGCGTTCTAGTGTACGCCATGAAATTCGAGGCAGCCCATCAAGCAACTCGTAAAGATCGCCACCCAGTCAGAGCTGTGCGAGTCCATGAACCAGTGGATCAGTTGATAGCTCGTTTAGATGATTTATCCAGACAAGCCAATACCTTGAGATGGTATACTTGTGATAAGAAAGCGAGCGTAAAGTGCTGGAACTGCGGTGCTTTAGGGCACATGCGAATGAACTGCCGAACAGTCCGGAGCACGGAAAATAGGACGGACGATGTAAACAGGCAATTAAATGCCATGAAATGGAAAAGGAGTAACAATAAACGAAAGTGCTGGAGCTGCGGACCTGAAGGCCACGTACGAAGGAACTGCAGAATACCCCGAGGTGCGGATAATAAGATAATTTCGCAGCAACGACGCAGGACGCAATTTAATGATCATAAGGCGGAGCGGAGATTGAATGATAGTGAAATACCTTGCTTTAAAGTCGTCAAGATTTCTGCAGTGAGTGGCAACAGTAATGGACTATCCATTAAGGGGTATATCGACGGAGTTCCTTGCAGTATGATCATCTCGCCGCTCAAGGAAATAATGTTACCATCATTCGGAAGGATTTAGCTCAACAATTAAAGATAAATTGATTTGGACGCCATCCTGTGTTACCCTTTTTTTTCTTGTGTGTGTGTGTGTTTTCTGTACATTTTTATACTTTTGTATTTTCATATATTTAGTACGCAGCTCTGAGCCCCTCATCTGTAAATCTGTCCCACAAGTCTCATACCTGTAATTATGTAATTAGTCAAGCAATGTCAATAAGTCGCCCCTGTTTGGCCATGTAAACTCCTGCGCTCTGAATAAGCTCCCGGTTTGGTCTCTTGAGGTCATAGGGAATTGTTGCCATTAGATAGTGGAAGGCGAGGGACACATGCCTGTTTATCTCTGGTAGCCATCAGGCGTCCCCGTCTTCCGTCACCTACCTACCTACCCTCCAGACTGCGTCCGGTTAGAAAATTGAGATAGATGGAAAGTTCAACGTCAACATTACCTTTGGAAGTGCCACCTATCACACGGCATATGTGGCGGAAATTACAGATCCTTTCATACTCGAATTGGACTTTTTAAGGAAATGCAATTTTTCCTTAGAGTTCATAAGCAAAAAACTGCTTTCAGCATCTGAGGACATGACTATCGATCATCAGAAGGGATCCTCAGGTGGAAACGCCGACATCTCTTCTGAAAGAAACTGCTCAGAAAGCTGCCGAAATCATACTGGTGTCGAAGAGAAACCCAAGACCACTATGAATTCTCCATCGCAGATGTTCATTGGTCGTGATCTTCGTCTACGTTGTGCTCTCTTGTTTGGCCACCCTGCAAGTGCGCTTTCATCGCCTGAGGAATACATCCAAGTTGTGCAGGCCTGGTTTGAAGTGATGCACCGATCTCCACGAGAGCGACTCAACTTGGGGAAGGAGAAGATTAAGACCCGCTACGACACGAGAGCTACTGGCCATCGTTTCAACGAGGAGACAAGGTTTGGTTGTGGAATTCGAGTCGACGGAATAGACTCTGTGCGAAACTACAGTCACCTTGGGATGGTCGTACACAATCCTAAATGTGCTGAACGACATCGTGGTTCGGATCTGTAAGTGATTGAACTCTAAGCCTAAAATAAAATAGGCAAATGGACAACCTTGTATTCGGCGTACATTTTGTAAAATCCCAATCGATTTCGAAAGCAAAACGGGTCCCCCTTTATCAGGAGCAAAAAATCTGGAAAAACGAGAAAGCGAATGCCGATGATATTTATACCTACAAGCAACCATTGAAAGAGCCGATAACGCCATCTATCGGCAGAAATAGTAACTAAAAATGAAGGGTTAATTTAGTAGAATTTTGAAGGCATTAGGCAAGACTGGATTGGAATTGAAGTCATTGACTGAACAGGATAAAATTTTGTGAATGTGAGAAGCTTCAAGAAAATCCAACTCCCTAATAGAACCGGTATTCTGGATCATTTTAGCAGAACCAAAATCAAAATTGTGGTTGAATTTCCAGCTATGATTAGCTATTGAAGATTTGTTAATTACGCCTTTTCGGACGTAAGATTCATGTTCTTTTATGCAACACTTTAATGGTCGTTTCGTTTGATCAATTAAATATAAGCCACGCTGACACGATATGCTATAAATTCTCCAAGAATTAAGGTCAGAAAGGCTCTTTTTGATGGTGGTAAGGAAGACTTACCCCAGATTATATCTATTATAAATTCGATTGACCCAGCCATCCAGTTCACTTTTAAGACTGAATCTGATAATACACTGCCTTTCCTTGATATTCTTATAATCCGCAATGGATCAAATTTTAGCACAACTGTTTACTGTAAACACTTTTCTGCTTGTTTATCTCTACATGCCAAGTCATGTCACCCGCCTAAGCAAAAAAGGGCTTCATTTTACTGTTATGTATTTCGATCTCTCAAAGTTTGTTCCTCAGAGTCTCTTCTTCCTAAGGAACTCAATTATTTAAGATCTCTTGTATTTTTACCTTTCCGAAGTAGCTAAACCGTCTGCGTTGCACGGGAACAAAGATATAAAACAATTTTAAACACATAAAACAATTTTAATTACAATTCTTCATAAATAGCTAAATAAGCACGAAATCCGTAACACTGCCGTCTTCCCAAGGACTGGACATCCCGGGCAATACAATCCCTGGACAGGAAGCCAAACTTACAATTAAGGCATCATTGCAATAATAAACATTACATTACCATAACAAAATAAGCAATAATTGCAATAAGTAACTTTCAGCAAATCAAATACTATCAAACGCTAAATACAATTCAAATACTATCAAATGCTAAATACAAATCAAATACTATCAAACACTAAATACAAATCAAATACTAAGTACAAATCAAATACTATCAAATGCTAAATAGAAAAAGAACCATGGTCTTATACAATTTTACATTACTATTTACAGTTATATGCACTACATACTATGGCCATAGTAAGAAGCTAACCTATCGTAATGGACGATTTTAGGTTTAGAGATCGGTCGAATTCCACAACCACACCTTGTCTCTTTCGTTGAAACGATGGCCAGTAGCTCTCGCGTCGTAGCAGGTTTTCATCATCTTCGTCGCCAAGTTGACTCGCTCTAGTGCAGAACGGTGCATCACTTCAAACCGGGCCTGGACATCTTGGATGTATTCCGCAGGCGATGAGGGCGCATCTGCAGGGTTGTCAAACAAGCGATCACAAGGCAGACGAAGATCTCGAGCGATGAGCATCTGGGATGGTGAATTGTTGATAGTCTTGGGTTTTTCTTCTACCCTAATATGATTACGGCAGCTTTGTGAGCCAGATCTTTCAGACAGCACGTCGGCGTTTCGAGGTGAGGATCCTTTTTGATGATAGATAGATATCTCCTCTAATTCTGAAAGCAGTTTGCTGTTTTTGAAGTTCAATGAAAAATTGTATTTCCTTAAAAAGTCCAATCTAAGTATGTAAGGTTCTGTAATATCCGCCGCATATGCCGTGTCATGGTAGGCGGCACTTCAAAGCGTAATGTTCGCGTTTAACTTCCCCTCTATGTCAATTTTCGCTTAGGACGTAGTCTGGAGGGTAACACGGGATGGCGTTCAAATCAGTTTGTCCTTAACATGTTGAGCTAAATCTTTCCGAATGATTGTAACATTAGCTCCAGTATCAATGATAATATTGCAGGAAACTCCATTGATATGCCCTTGATGTTTAGCCCATTACTGTTGCCACACAGTGCAGAAATTCTGAACATTTTAAAACGTCGTTGTTTTCTATCCCTCGAACTCTGCTTCGTGATATGATCATTAGTTTGCTTCCCTCGTCGTAGCTGAAAAAAGGTTTTATTTTCCGTACCTCGGGGTGTTGTGCAGTTCCTTCGTACGTGGCCTTCAGCTCTGCAGTTCCAGCACTTTGGTTTCTTGTCACTCTTCTGCCATCTCATGGCATTTAATTCTCTGTTTATATCGTCCGTCTTATTTTCCGTGCTCTGGGCTGTTCGGCAGTTCTTTCGCATGTGCCCTGAAGCACAGCAGTTTACGGTAGGTTTCTTATCACTAACGTACCATGTCAAGGCATTGACGTGTCAGGATGAATCATCTAAGCGAGCTAGTGACTGATCCACTGGTTCATGGACTCGCACAGCTCTGACTGGGCGGCGATCTTTACTAGTTGCTTGCTGGGGTGCCTCGAATTTCATGGCATACACTAGAACGCTTTTTATATCATTGACATCCGTATTTCGCAATGCTTTCTGTATTTCAGGATCCCGGATGCCTTTGAAAAAGTACAGCAGGGACAGGATTTCTCTTGTTTCTCTGGGGCACTCCTAAAGGCGAGATGGGACAGCCGTTCAAAGTCCGTGGCGAGTTCTTGGGGTGTTTCGGTGGGCTTCTGTTGACGGGATTTTAATTGATGCCTACTGTAGTCTTTCAACATTTCTTCCGCAGCGCAGCTCCAATGTGCCGGGTAAAGCTTCTAAGTCTGTGTTTTTCTGGAAGAGTCTGAAGGATATCCGCTACGTCTGCTGTCAGTGAAGCAGCGAGATGAAAGGCCTTAGCTTGGGAATCCCATTCATTCGCATCCGCAATTACAGAAAATTGTGTGTTATGCACTTGCTCGGAGGTCTTCGCATGATATGTCGATAGCTTCAGAGAGGGGCGAGCAGGCATGGGTAAAAATTTAAAACTATCCGAATTCTTTCCTGCTGTGGCTGTGCACTTCTTTAAGGCGTCAACTTCTTTGGCAACGGCAACAGAAATCCTGTCATCAATTTGTTGTTGGACGGCAGGAACTCTTCCTTCAATTCGTTGCTCCCCAGCAGAAACTCTTTCTTCGATTTGTTCTTTCACCGCATAATCTCTTTCTTCAATGCGTCCAACTTTATTTTCAACAGCGTGAATTCTGCCTTCCATAGCTTCGAATTTGTTTTCTATTACTTAGGTAATTTCCCTTTTCATTTCCTCTTGCCTTGCTTCAAACCTTTCTTGAAAGCCTTCCTTTCATCTTTAACAGATTCCTGAACAGCCTTCATTTCATCTGTAACAGATCCATGAACAGCCTTCATTTCATTTTTAACAGATTCCTAAACGGCCTTCATTTCATCTTGAACAGATCCCTAAACAGTCTTCATTTCATGTTTAACAGATTCTTGACCAGCTTTTCTCTCTTCTTAGCCAGCTTTCATTTCTTCTTTAAATGCAGCAAAGGCAGACACGAGCTGTCTCAATTGTTCTTCCATTGCTCTAGTGAATGGCATTCAAAAATCCCACTTCTGACACCAAAAATTTGTTGCGTGCGTGCAAGTTCGTAATGGATTGAATACACAAGTCGTTAAAAAGTTAATTGAATTTATTTTTTTAATAAGAATTAAAACAAAACACTGAAATATTTCCTCAGCGATATTCTTACAATATCAAAATGTCTCAAACATTTAGCAATTCAAAACCAGAGAAACTAATTCTATCTCACAGCGAAATTGCTACAATCAATAACAGCGTTAAGTAAACAGTTCGCTTAAAACAGCTAAAACTACAGCTGAGAGGAGGTGTTTGAATTCGGCCTTTATAAGTTTTTTAAATATTCACTAGAATATTCTGGTAGCATCTATAAATATCTGGATCTCTTTCTATGGCAACAGCAATTACGAGATATTGATTTATTAATATTAAATTCATGCGCTCTTGTATTTTTACTTTTCCGACGTAGCTAAATCGTCTGCGTTGCACTGGCAAATAAAACAATTTTAATTACAATTCTAAATAAATATGTAAATAGATACAAAATCCGTAACAATATCTACACAACCAGAGAAAGTTAGAGCAGAAAATTGTAACTGCCATTTCTGCAGTACAACTAATGAAAGAAAATAATGCTTAAATATTACATTAACTATATTTGAAAGTAATGCTAAAACAGTGCTCTTACAAGACTCATCATTTGGAAAGCTTTGGTATTAACTGTCTTGTAAACCTTTTCAATTACTTCTGCAGAATTTATTCCCACGTAAAAATTACTACACCTAAATCAACTGATTATACAGTGAAACTTTGCTAAAACAATTAACTCCACAATTCCTGATAATGTCAGTTTCTTGTAACCTTACAAAACTATCAGTACTTTTAAGTACTGTTATTTAATTATGTTCCTGACAAATGTGTCACTGTCAGAGGTGGTTATCTAAGAAAATAACCACTATATGAGGTTTCGCTTATTGCAATTTTTCTCAAATAATTAATTCATATTTTATACTCCCAAGACTAGTACGTTTAAGATTACATAAACTTTTATTAATTATTCACAACTCTATTTCCAAAGCAATTTATGAAAAATAAATTGAAATTTTCTTCATGAAATTCATAATGATGAAAATTAAAATATGCATAAAAATATTTCATTATATGTGTTTTAACAAAATATTCAATGTAACTCTGTGGTTCTAGTCTCATACGTGTACAGAAATATAGATCAGAAAGAAAGAAACAATGTAAACAATGTAAGCTACTATGATCATCTAAATTTTCACACAATTTTAGTATTATATTTCAAAAAAGATTCCTTGGCTTGTATGTCTTGCTTACCTCATTCAGTAAGTAATACATACATTGAATATTTCAGTGTTTACTTCATTAAAAAACTTATCTTTTTTGTTTGCGAAATATAAGGAGTACATTTTTTAACACATAAAAAATATTCCTTCTGCTCAACCACATCAATTAGCCAAAAAAATTGAAAATTGAATCATGCAAGATCTTTTTTAAGTAAGGTATACTCAAGTTTATTAGTACATAATATTCAAATGATAAAGCATCTAAATCATAGGTTCCCAACCTTTTTCGAACTGGTGCCCCCTTTTCTAGTGAATATTT
>KK113030.1:13749-31740 GCA_000611955.2 Stegodyphus mimosarum | reverse complement strand
ACTCTTCTTTTCCGCTGCATGGTCCAGTCACAAATTTCTTGGGCCTTCTGTACTCGTAAACGTCGATGACGCTGGGTTAACAGACTCACATGAGAGGGCCGTCTGTAGCGATGTCCCAAAAAGAGTCTAGTGTGCGTGTGCTTAGATGGAGGTGGATCTTACGGCTAATGTTGCACTATATTCAGCTGCCAGAAGAACCATTGGCAGTCTCCTATTAGCCTTCAGCGCGTAGGACAATTTACAACGCCCGCATTCTTTTATCAGATAATACAGATTTCATCGTATTTTCTAATTCTTCATAGAAACTATGAAACGACAACTAGCGAACGCCAGAAGAGCAATTCCATTTCATTAGTATACGGTCATAGCCGTTGGGACAGCATGAGCTTACTCTTACCAAAGTCCTCTAAATCAGCAGCCTTTCTTATTACACGTACACTGCGGAAAAAAGTGAGACTTGCGATATGTATTAGATTTATATATAGCATTGTTCTAATATAGGTATTCTGACACAAAATCGGACTTTTTCTGAAATGGCATGCCTATGTTTTTCTATATTTCGATTCTACGACTTCAATTATGCCAAACTGCCAAGTTCTGCAAAAATTCCCCGAGGAGTTTTTAAAAAATTAGCTCTCAATGTTACTTGAATTCGATATAGATTTACTAAAATCTCTTCTATTATTAAACTTACTTGATTCCTTCTTCCAGAATTTGAAATTTAGGCTTAATCAAATATAATTCGCACATTTTTTATGATTTATTCACAAGGATATGACGGAACGCGACAATTTCATGTCACTTGAATGATTTTCATTCATTTGTGAAATAGAAGTGCCCGAAAGCAATTGTTATTTATTAATACTCACGCAGACGTGAGACCAGAAACGTTGTCCAGTCGAAATTATTGCGGTAAGAGATCTATTAAACGTACATACTCCAACATTTTACTAGGTAATTTAATACACAAGCTGCGCACTGAAGAAACTGACCCAAATATTGCGTCTGAAATAAATATTTTTAACTTTTAAATGTACAGATAAAGATTGCTGTGTGCGTATGGGTTCGTAATACATTGAATGCACAAGTCTGATAAAAAGTTAATAAAATTTATTCTCATCACAAGAAATATATAACAAAACGCTGCATTTTTCTCAGAGATATTCGTGCAATATCAAGCAATATAATCAGTACCTATATTTGAAACTCCTAAAACGTTAAATAGAACGCAATCCAAAGCGCAAAGAAAGCTGAGCTGATCAACAATAACAACAACTCACTAAACAACAGCAACTGAATCCAGATGTTTCTCTCCGACTTTTTAAAGCTCTTTAATCGGTCGCAAAAAAGTTCTGGCAATTTTTTTTCTCGAGATTTCTAAAGAGCAAAAGAGCATAATTACAGTTACAGCTAACACAGTGGTCAATTACATTTATTCAATTTAAATATAAATTACGAGATATCTATTTATTCAATGTTAAATGCGCTTGCTCCTGTACTTTTACTTTTTCGGCGTAGCTTTCTCTTAAAATAGAACAATTTTAATTATAATTCTATTAAAAATATCTAACTAATACAAAATCCCTAACAATATTTGTACATGACATAAATATATAATATTTCTTATGATATAAATATTTATATCTTTAAAACATCTTTTTTATTTTTCACGGACAGTCTTTATTCAGTTTATAAAATTCCGACACGAAACTATCGTGCGAAATGAAAAAAACTCTAGAAAATTACGCATTATTGCTTTTGTTACCATAGCCATTCACAAATTATATTTTTCTTATACCTGTTCACATGTCAACTGTAAATAAAATGATTAATAATGATTTGCAGCTTAAAAAATCGAAAAAAAACAATATGTGCATCGTCTCATCGATCGTTTGAGCACCGCATTCAAATTTCTCTAATAGCAACTTTTTAATACATCAAGAAAACATCTGACGTGAACACCACGACTTTCTTGTGCGGCCAATTAAATTGCACACATTTTTTGCTAAATTTAATTTAAACTCATTTCCTCGAATTACATTAGAGATATATTTCTCATTTAGTTCAGTTCTGACTTCGCGGCAAGGCAAAAATACATAAAAATTCAAAACATGTTCATTAAAAATTGTAAAATACTGAAAAATATAAAACACGAAATACAGTAAAAAAACTGTTAAAAAACAATTTTTACAATTAAAATTAGAGTTTTTCCGGAAAAACAAGCAGTTCGGACAGCAGGCAGAAAAATAACTTCTCCTTTTAGTGCACAAGAGTGGAAGTATAGTTTTGGTCCCATTTGGCAAAAATACACAGAAGTTGGTGCACAAACTTAAATACTTTACTGTTCTACTAACAGTTTCAAATGTAAACAAATAGCCCCCTCGTTAGGCTTAACAACGTCACTAAAAGATATAAATTGTCAACAATTCTACAACTGTTGCATGCAGATTAAGTAAAGGCATAGAAACCATAACCGCAAAATGAGAATAACATTATTCAATGACTTTTAAAACAAAAAATTCACTGTTTACCAACATATAAGAATAAAAACTCAGCTCAACGAACCGGGTAACAGAATGGCGACACATATATGTAAGATATAATAAAATACGATAGCTGCTTTAAAAAAAATTGGCGACCTTAAAATTAACATTCTAGATTTGGTGCTCTCTTCCTAAATACATCTGTTCTCCCAAATTTGAGATCTTTCTATGTTATATAACGGCACCTGAAAAGGGCAACTAAAGCTAATATTAACCGATCATAAGTTGCCTCTACAATTACATCAAACTTAGTATAAATACCGCTGGCGAGTTAATTGTGTCGTTCTTCTTCCCTTCCTTAACTGCTGCTCTGTCAACATCGTGTCGCTTTACCTCTGCCTACGTCATTTCTTTTTTAAAAGCCAATGTACGTAGAAATTTATCATATTTCATTACGATTGAATCATAGAAATGTATTGGATTTCATTATGATTGGATAAATATCTACTGAGATGATTTTATATGCATGGAAATAAAGATTGGGAATTCGTCTAATTCATTTTTGTGTCGGCGTCATCTGTTCGTCTTCCCAGCCTGTCACTATGTCATCACGACTACGCTTCAAAATCTATACATATATATTTATATACGTTTGATACACTCGATTGCAATGAAAAAGGGAGGTGTACAACAAGTATAGCAGCCCCATACACAAAATTTCAACGTTCTACGGTTACTCGTTTTTCAGTTATGCGAGACATACGTATATACATATGTATAGACGTCACAAAAAAGTATCTTCTGATCCACTTTAGACCTTTATTTCCTTACGGGACTTTAAAGTCCCACCCATGAAATCGCTCAGTTATATTCTCAAGAGATATTTAAGCCTCAATTTTAAATTTAAAAATGCAAGGAAAAAAATTAAACAATAAAGGGGATATTGTTCGGAGAACAGTTTTGATTGCGCCAACTTGGCTTCTTTAAGGGTATGGGCCACATTTCATCATGTCAACGGAAGTAAATACTAGAGATAATCAAATACTACAGAATAAAACCACAATAATAAATACTACAGTTATAAATACTAATAATAAATACTACAGTTATAAATACTAATAATAAATACTACAGTTATAAATACTAATAATAAATACTACAGATAATAAGTAATACTACAGATAATCCCTTAGCAAGGGAAAAGTATTACGGCTGTCTTCCTAGAGGAAGTACCTCATCGAATGACAACCATTGTCTGCCATACTACAATAAGCTATTTCCCCCTTTAATTACTATACTACAATAATAAATACTACAGATAATCCTTTAGCAAAGGAAACGCATTACGGCTGTCTGCCTAGAGGAAGTACGTCATCGAATGACAACGATTGCCTGCCATACCACAATAAGCTGTTTCTCCCTTTTCGGCGTCAAGGCTGTTCTCTGAACAATATTCCAATAAAGTAATTTGGGATATAAATTGTTAAACCCATTTTACAATCCGCTTTGAAAAAAGGAACCTTTTATTTTGTCCGTTCGTACAGATGTCACGCAAAAACATCATTCAATTTCATTTAAGAACGCTAAAAATGGATATTTTTGTTAAAAATACGATACCCCAAATTTTTCGCGATTACAATACTTTCTTCACTTCGTATAAGGAAGTAAAAGCTTTTAAAGTGAGAAATATTAACTGCTTTTGATCACATTTGTATAACGCTATAAAACAAAGCTGCCGAAACTGTCCAACGTGATTCCTTACGGGCTTCACATGCACACAGCTAGAATTAAATGATGTGATTTTTTGCAGAGATAGTTTCTTCTGCTATTGATCGCATTCTGAATGTTAGTAGTAATGGATCCATACGTCAACCATAAACGCAGTTCTCACGACCGAATTTTATAGCCTCAAAGTTCCAAAGACCCATTTGGAGTAGACTTAACAAATTTCAGTAGAAATTAATAACTTTTGTGGTTGTTGGAACATTCCAGAACTTTCATTCCTCATGGCAGTTAGATGAAATATCCCCTTCAGTAAATTTCTCATCATTATAATGACTTGGAATTAGCTGATTTCGGTATGTTATAGAATAAGTTATTTCCCCTTGAACCAGAAGAAAGTAAGTTATCAAATACAACATATATTTCAGTCCTGGGTATTGAGATTTATTTTCTGGAATAAAGGCACATACTCTCTATTATTAAATAATGAAAAACCTGTATATATAAATTAGCGTTTTTTTTTTCCATTTTTTGTTTGCAACAGGGTTCAGTTAGCTGTTTTGGTCTTAGATTAGATTTTATTAGTTATGAAAATCTCCATGAAAAGTTTCCTTTTCTTGATATTAAAAGTTTAGTTTAGCATAATGGCGGACCACCCATTTTTGAGTGTTTTTTAAAAGACAGTTTGGTTTAAGATATTTGTTTTATTGTAATTGCTTTTGAATTTCGGATTTGCATATAATGGTTTTTTGAATGGTGAATTTGCATACCCTAAAGTTTTATGGTTTTTTTTTTTTTTTTTGAGTAGTCAGTTTGGCACGATGTTATGTTTTTTTCTTTTTTTTAAGTGTTTCGAAAGCGTGTAGTTAAAATTCTGGAGCATTTGATTCGATTTTTCGTTTTTTATATGAATTTTATAGTCTTAAATGAAAATGTAATTGAATCATTTTTCGTTTTTTTTTTATCTCAAATAAATCAGGACAGCGAAACATGTTTCGAAGCAAATTAATCGAATTTTGAATTAATCGACTTGTGAATTCATTTTCCCCTGATGAGTTCTGAATTAGAGTTTCGGTAAAAGGAGATTAATTTTTATATTTTTATAATTTTGTATATTTTCCCTTTCGCATTTTTATTTTTCGAGCTTGTTCTACTAAGAATTGTTATTTTAATTTTGATTTGTTTAAATATTGTGTTAAACCTCTTATACACGGTTGCAATTATTAATATTGTTGAGGCTTTGATTTATTATTTATTGCCTCGCTTTAATTAGAATTTAATATTAACATTAGATGCTTTAAGTTTAATTTATATACGTGTGTATGAATGTATGCATATTCCTTATTTTTGGGGAAAAACAGTGACACCTCCAGCCATCAAATTTTCAACGCGTATAATCTGAATTTAGTTTTTATAAATATTAAATTTATAAATATTTAAATGTTCAGACAAGCCTCCACATTATGCAACGTGAGATTCTAACTCCAACCAAATCTTGATGACAAGGCGAATTTGAAGGTGAAGACCGGTTTTTCTGCCTCTTTTGCTGCGGGCTTTCGTAGAGGTAGGACGTCCCGAGTTGGGCTGTCCTCACCTAGCCGAGATGATAATTTATCTCGCATATGATTTTATTTTTTTAACAATTATTTCAGTAACCAAGATAATTAATGAATCCAATTTGATTCGGTAGTATCTGTTGTCTTTGGGGTAAGTTATTTTATTTGCATTTTTTTCTAGATCACACATTTTATCATTACAGTTATCTCAAGTATTTATGGGTTATTGCGGTCACATTCATTTTGATTCATATCTAATTTATCACCGTACACATAAATTATAACAATAAGCAAAGTGTTCTCACCGCACGACGCATTAGCCCGTTTACCTTTCAAATTAAATCACCAAACTCAGTAATTTAAAAGAAATATGATGTAAAAAATATGATAAAAAATATGATGTACAAACGTGAAATATTTGTCTTTCAAATTTAATCCACAAACTCAGCATTTAAAAAACATTGTTAGCACTACTCAAAATAAAATATGTTTATCTTCCACCCGACAGTTTTGTTGCCGTCTTTCTTATTCTATCTACTTTTATTGATTAAACCAAGCAGTTTTAACTCAATAATTGCGGGTCTTCATATCTACTATTAATTACTAGTTGGATCCGTAAAATTACATTAATTGTGGCCATTAAAATTTTTATGCATTTTACCGGCAATGTAGGAAATTCGGCATTCTATAGAACACCTTGTAGAGACATTAGGTTATTTCGAAGCAGGAAACATGAAAAATGGGAAATTGCCGGGACTCGAACCATGGACCTCTCGAATATACGCCGAGCGTGCCGATTACTACATTACGAAAATATGCTAAGAAGGTGGGAGAAATACCTTATATACTCCCCCTTTTAAAAGGGCGACTGGGGATCAGGGGACAGAGTCGCCAAATCTTTGTAGTGGAGAATCATCATCCATCACCTTTTTTAGGGAAGATTTTGAGTATGGAAGCCTTAAAAGATTTGATACGTAAGTTGCACTTCCACTTTACTGATATTAGAGAAACAACACATACTTAGTTATACACATAGTGCTTCCAAGGAGTATTTCTGTTAAACTTAAGGCAACTATCTTATAAGGTATTTCTCCCGCCTTCCTAGCATGCCTTCGTGCTGTAGCGGTCAGCACACTCGGCGCCTATTCGAGAGGCCCGAAGTTCGAGTCCCGGCGACGGCATTGCTCATTTGTCTCTTCTGGATTCAAAAAATACCTAATGTATGTAAAACCTCTCTCAAGTCCAGTGCCGACAAATAACTTGGAAAACTATGTTCCGTGGTGAAGGAACCAGGGGGTAGAAAATTTCGTTCAAACCCTATTTCACTGAAGCACTAAGTACCAGAGCGACAAAGTCACGATCCACAGTACGTTAAATGGATCAAGTACGAAAACCTTTGATTGATACTAATCAGATATTCTGGCGTCGAAGAATCAGTCTTTTGTCATTCTGAGTTTTATGAGCGACTGAGTTAAATTTAATTAAACGGCGGATTTTCTATTGAGTAGTATGTACTTTTTATTGGTTACCATAAATTTGAACGCTATAAGTGGCTGGATTTATTAACCAGCGGGTATTGCAATAAGCGCCGCCCAGACGGTATAGTGATTAGGGAAGCCTACTGCGCTACCGAAGGGCCCGGGTTCGAATCCCGGAGAAGGCATGCTCGTGTGTAAATGTATAGTGTCTTTGCAGCGCATTTTAAATACAGGGCGAGCAGAAGATCTCTCGTGTGGTTTGGTGGTAGGGAAGAGGGTTGGAAAATTTCTGAAACCTCGCCCAGAGTGCTCTCTCTCAAAATTGGCGTGGAAGAACAAGTCCAACTTCCTTGAGGCTCTGGCAACCAATCTTCCACGAAATTTTGACTCGACAACAACAACCGTAAACTGTAGCAACTGGCAGGATTTTATACTTACGTCTCTTTTTATCTTTTTTATACTGCATAATTTTCTGAAAATTGACTAATGTGTCTTTATAAAAGAGATTAATTAAATAAAATAGATAAAAAATTCTGAAAGTTTCCAGTTTTTAACGGTCGCCTAGAAGACTTTGTCAAAATTTTGATGTCTGCGCCGAGTTCGCACTCACTTCTGCCAACCTTTCTTATTTTTTGTCTTTAGTATCGCTTTCTTCGCACATATGCCACATGCAGTTCAATAACAATATCATCAAATTTTTAGAAGCTGCATAACAGCACATGTTTAGAATTCTCGATGCAGTGTTAAGTGTTGGCATAACATTTTTATATTTTTTCAGTCTTTTCTCAGTTTATCCTATCTATATTCAGTTCTCTTAGTAAAATGGTAATAAAAAAATTTTTCTTGTCTTTTTTAATATTAACTTTTTATGCGCTAATTTTAGTTATTCAATATCACGTTCTTCGCAATTATGCCACATAAAATCACAAAATATTTAAAACTGCATATCATTAGAATTCCCATTAAAGAGTTAGCCGCACTCGAATAACATTTAAATTGTTGATAATTCTACAAGTATTGGATGCAGATTAATCGCATACATATTCGCTATATTATTTCCTTAAAACTAGCAGCCACCGTCTAAAATAAATACACGTAAGAAAGAAAAACTAAATAATGAGTGGTAACACGCTGGCGCCTGGAAGGTAGTCTCCTACGCTGGGGATAAAAAAACGTTATATTTCGAATAGTGATGCCACTGCTCGCTTTCAAATCATTGAGTTTGTCATTAAAGGTTTACAATATATTAAATGAATAATAAAACAACTTCGAAAATCAAAATTTGCTCTTCCACGTGCATATCTTCGTGCAGAATGTATATTCCACACGCAGGACTACGCTATTCGAAATTTGACAGCTCTAGGTCGCGTGGGTTTTGCACAGTGCGAGGAACGTACATATATACATGCAGATTCTTCATCAATTAATTTCTTTGAAAATAATACAGGGCATGCGTATGAGTTCACAATGGCTGAACGCACACAGAACCAACGATACTTGACAAAATTTATTTTCGCATACGAAATACTTATTAGTTCTTTAAAGTTACATATAAGGGACGGATACGATTACAGTTACATACAGTGATCACTTATAGTTATTCATTTACTGTACCAATTATAGTTATGCAAGAATCGAACCAAAATGCCGCCAAATGGTCGCAAAGTTCAGAGCCTTTTGTCTGTTTCTCGCCAAATTTGTCGACAAAAAATAGTTGCCAAAACTATCGCTAGCTTAGCGAGATAGCTATTTACCTCAATGTTAAGCATTACCCCTGTAATCTTATTTTTCGTTCAAAAACATTTCCGGCTCTTTTTTCGCTCTCTCCAGACTTTTTATGTTATATTGTAGAGACTGTTAGGTTATTTCGAAGCAAGAGACATGAAAAATGTGCAATGCCCTCGCCGGGACTCGAACCACTGACCTCTCGAATACGCGCCGAGCGTGCCGGCCACTACACCCCGAAGGCATGCTAAGAAGGTGGGAGAAATACCTTATATACCCCCTTTTAAAGGGCGACTGGGGATTAGGGGACCCAATGACCAAATCTTGGTGGTGGAGAATCATCATCCGCCGCCTTTTTATAGTTCGGGCGCCACTGTAGAGACTACAACGCGCCGAGTGTGCTGACCACTACACCACGAAGGCACGCTAAGAACGCGGGAGAAATGCCTTATATTATACAAAAGATGAACACTTACATATAATTTCACTAAAAGTGTTTACATATATGCAAAATTCGTAATTGGAGTTTCAATGAATTTCACGTTTTTTCTTTCCATCTGGCTTTACTGTTTTCAGAGTATCTGCACAAACCATTAGCTCGCATTCCCTCCAGGGTTTGCATGTCCATTGCAGTTCTTGAACGAGGATTTAGAATTCTTCTCGGAAATCTTTTAGCCAAACGACAACTATTTATTTTGCAAACTCAATTCTACATATTTGTCGTAGCGATCTGCTGCTCATGAAAATACAATAATTTGGATTCAGTTATTAGCCTACACTTTTTTAGATTGGACTGATCTGCAATTTTCTATCAGTGACATCAAATATTTTATTTGGGAAAGAATTTATAATGTAAACGTTTGGTAATCTATTCGATCTAGGATTTGATGACCCTGATACTCAGATGCTGACAAACTTGAGGAATTTTGCATTCCCTGCATTTTGCAAAAGTTCAATCCGAACCGCTGTTTAATTTAAGTAAGTAATTATGCATTTCCTCAAAAAAATATAAACCTTCATTTATAAAATTGCACGCTAAACAAGCTTTAATTCTATCTTTGACTTCCTGAAACTAATTCCTATGCATCCAAGACCAGTTTTATTTTCTCTACCCCACAGTTTTACATTATGTGCCATTACGCGAAAGGTCATCCCGTAGAAATTTAATATAATAACTAAATAAATTAGAAATTACGAAACAGAAAGAAATCTGAAAGGTTTCAGATTTTAATGCCACATTAGATAGTTTGTTAAGGTTTTTCACACTGTTGCTGAACAAGCAACTATCTATCAGCTCTTGGACTCGCTCCTGCTGACACATCTTTTCCTTTACAACTTCATTATTAAAACATCAATTTCTTGGTACTGACAACATATAACATTCAACAGCAAAATCACGAAAGTTTTAAAAACGGGATATCCGTAAAATTTCCGATAATAAGTGCGTTGTCATAAATGTTTTAGTCCCAAAGGCTATTGTTTTCGAACTCACTTTTGGGTCGAATCACTTGGATTTTCTGTTTCACATTTCAAATAACTAGTCGCTAAACAGCAGCCTAAAATAACTCCTATAAAAAAGGGAAAATATGTATAATATTTTTATACATCCAACTAGTGTAATTTTGCGCGTCGAACAGGCAATTAATTAATAAGAGAGATAAAAAATTTCGTTTATTGCTTTTAAATCGCCGAGTTTGTTAACCAATTACAGGCAGATTCAATTTTAAAAAAATAACTCGTGCTTAGCAACAAACTGGCGCATGGAAGGTAATGGAAGGTTTTAAATGTTGGCGTCCTATTTTTACTTCTTTGTACAAAGTAAAGGAAATATTGTAATCACGAAAAATTCTGAGTATCATATTTGAACGACAATATCCATTTTGACTGCTATCGAATTAATGACGTTTTTGCGCAACATCTGTGCGTAAGAGCAGAATAAAAAATTCTTTTTTCCCAAAAGGGTTGCAAAATTGACTTAAAATGGATTTAGAAGTGATTGCTTTTCGTGGCGTCTGTACGTACGTACATATGTATGTATGTATGTATGTATCTATCTAGCATAACTCAAAAACGAGTAGTTATATGTTAACGAGTAAATATATATATATATATATAGACACACACTTACTGTTACTTGGCTCCGTGAGCTTAATTTTTTAAAATTTTTATATATGGGTAAATTGCGCCTTTTTTGCTTTAAAAATGACTGAATTATGTTATGTTGCTTTTATCTTCCGATTAAGGTTTTTATGCCTTTAGTTAATCTGCATGGAATACTTTTAGAATTATCAACAATTTAAAAGTTATTTAAGTGCGGCTAAGACTAATTTTTGTTTACAATAGCAACCATATTTGTTTACATTTGAAACTTTGCAGAAGAGTGAATTCAGTTTCCGCACCTTCAGTGTCCTTTTGCCGAGTGGGACCAAAATTAAACTCATTTTTGTGCACCGAAAGATCTGCCTTGTTGCCTTCTAGCCGAATGGCTTATTTTTATGTAGAAACTCTAAATTTAATTGTTTAAAAAAATTTTTTTAACTGTGTATTTGGGGTTTTATTTTTTTCTTCTATATTTTTCAATTTTTAATGAAGACATTTTGTTGACTTATGCAATTTTGCCTTGTTGCGAACTGTGAATAGAATTAATTGACTAAGAAATATATCTCTAATGAAATTTGAGGAAATAAGTGTTTCGCCATTAGCAGCAAATATTGTCACCACTCTGTCTCGGATAGAGGAGAATGTTTACCAGTTACAAATACGCAGTAGGTAAGCGGCGCTGAATCGTCTGTGAAAACTGTTTCATTTTTATTTGTTTAATTTCTTTTATACGTCGTTTTGGATTTATTATAGTATTTGAATAGAACATGTGGCAACGATTAGATAATTATTCAGATGATGTAATTTTTGTGCATTCTGAATTATAAAATGAATTAGATGTAACGCTGTAACGTGAACGTAGGCCAGTGTCGCTATGGTAAATAAATATAGTGAATTTTTGAGAGTGCATTTATTCTACTGTGGTTTACACGCTATCGACGATGTAGATTTAATTCAGTTCCATTAGTTTAAACGAAATGCTGGAAAAATTGAGTATAATTTAATATTCCGTACAAGGAATTATGTGCTGTACACATCATATTTTTTATTTCAACATTTGTTATATAACTTTTTTAAAAATAATTCATGGAGCCAACATTTGGTGACAACACACTTTTATTTGTGTTGCTACATTTTCTATTTAAAAATAATACATGGCAGTAATATTTCGTAATAACCTTTGAAGAGCAACACAGATACAAAAGTGAAGTTTAAGACTCATAGCAAGTACAATTCTTTGGGGATAATTTGGAATTTGAATTTAGCAAATTTTTCTTTTTGATACTGATATGCAATTTCCTTGCCGGAATTCAAACCACGGGTGTTTTAGATTTAGATACAAAGCGAGAGAGCACTAAAAAAGGCGACAATTCTTTAACATTATCTATCTTTCAAAGACTGACGGGAAGAGGAGCAAAACTCAGTCGACCACTTCCAGGTGGTGAGGTGTCATCGTTCATTATATGCTTAGTTTCAGAGTCAATGTAAAGATCAACTGATATTTTTTCGGAGCTCAGAAAATCAAAAAACACATTATGCTCTGTCAAAATTTAAATAAATCGGACCTTAAAATGTGACCATTCATACCACAAGAGAATGATGAAAAAGGAAAAGACGATAACTTGATGAGAAAATAGCATCTATCCATACCAGAATCTTTTCAATAATTAAGAGCATGAACAATATAACCTGGAAAACAAGCGATTTGAAACATTCTGTGTTGCCTTATGTTTTTTTTTTTTTATATTCTCTACATTATTTCCTTAACAATAATACGCAGAGGTAACTTTCAGTGGCAACATCCTTTTACTTACTTTGCTACATTATTTCTTAAAAACTAATACATGGCGGTATAATTTGGTGACAAGCTATTGTTTTTTAATAACGTATATTTCATGCTGAATGATCATGTTTAATCTGAAACGAATTATTTATAATATATCTGTAAAATTTAATTTTCAAATGTTTAAACATGTTTAACAAAAAACAAGTGTTTGATTATAAAATTAATTTCTACGAAGGTGTTTTTATTGAAATCAGCATAAAAATGTATAGCTGTAATGATTAAATTCATAGGTATCTTTTGTAACTTCCGTTTTAAAGGCAAACTACAAATATCCCACAGACGATTTTCGCTTCTGGATTAGAGAAATAATCCCAAGACAGGCATAAAAATAAATAAAGCTAAAATGGAATAAAAAATTTCGAGCGATAAAATTTATCGAATTGCTCTATAATGCGTTAACACGTGTACGTGATAAAAGAAAAGGATTTCTGATGGTATCTTTTGTGGTTTGCCTTCGGGAGAAATTTAAGAAAGCTCTCCAAAATAACTAAAACCACATACATTTACTTTTATTCGGGAAACGAGAAAAGAAAATGCATTAAGAATAAATAGCTTCATAGCCGCAAATTCCATAGAGATTTGTAAACTTGGAGTAAATTCATTGATGCAGCCTACGTATGAGATCATAAGAAAAGATTTTCTAACAGAGAAAGAAATAATGTTCCTTAAAACCTGTTTGACTCATTGTTACGAAATTCTTTTGCAACAATTGCGTAAATATTTATGAAGAGAAAACTGTTGTATTTAAAGAATTCTGATAATTGTAATCTGACGTGAAGTAGAGTTTTAAACCTAACTTTCTTTACATTATGAAACGGAAATGAAGTTCAACACTCATTGTTGTCAGGATATAAAATACTCCTTGAAAAATATTTTATTACAAAAATGCTTCATTTAATATTCAAGGTCAAAAGGATCATTCTCAAGTTAATTGAATGCATTTCGAATCTCACTAAATACGTGGTTTGAACCAAAAAGGTTTGTGTGATTGAACGGTATCTGGTATAATTCACGCATAAATCGATAAATATTCATGACATAATCGGTAATTGTTTTTTAAATTTTAATAAAACTTTGAAAGCATTACAAATACATCATGATTTTCAGGTCAATGAAGAATTAGTAAACAACAAATTTTAGCGAATGAAAAACAAAAAACCCGAAGATTTTTAGATTTTAAATTACGTCAAAGGAGCGTTTTTTTTAACATTTTGTAGATTACATTTATTTATAAAATATCATGTTCTTCGCTCTTAAACCATAAAATTCAGTTCAACAACAATATCGCAAAGTAATTTTAAAATGAGCGTATCTTTAGAATTTCCCATACACACTCTCACGCGCTGGAGATAAAAATATTTTTTCTTTGCAACGTTGCCATTACTCGCTTTGAAATCCTTGACTTTGTTAATCAAAAATTCGTTAAAGATTTATAAACTATGAAATCGATAATAAGACAAATTCCGAATTTTAAATTTGGCCTTCCGGATGCCCATATTCGTGTAGAAACTTTCAATATACAAAATTGGATGGCTTTAAGTACCGTTGCTTTATCACTATGCGAGAAACATACATACATTTATGCAGATTCTTCATTATTTACTTCCTTTAAATATAATACACGGAGATAATATTTGATGGCAACAATTTGAAAAGTGAAACAACGCTTGTATTGAATCGATGCAAAATGCAAAACGAAATTAATAGTCCTTCAGCGCAAATTGCCCCTTTGGATTAAAAATGGATTGTAGATTTTACCTCCACTGGACTGTTAACAAAGATAAATTTTAAAATAAATTTCCAAATAGAAATTTAAATAAATTTTTACATCATTATTCTTATATATGTCATTTCAATGCTATCATTTTTGTTACTTCTTAAAATAATGCGTATGTCCCAATGTGATGCTTTTGTTGGTTCTCCTCTCTATTTCTAGAACCCTCATAACCACGAATTTTTTAACAGGTAAAAAGAATTATTTTTTATTTTCCAGGAAGTAGCTGTTACATAAATGTTGTGTTATGCTCCATAGCTCTCAAAAGAGGAACAATTTAAAACGAAAGATCTTCTGCAGACAGAACAATCGTTCATTCTAATTAACAACAAAGTATGCGACTCCTCTTTTTTTAACGTTTTCTGATCTATCCGATTGCGAACTTTCATAGTGCAATTTTTTGAATTTCTACTTGCCAATTTTCGTTTAAAATTCCGCCGTTGCCAGAAGTTTTTACGATTATTGTTATCCTTGTCTCGATTCGATATTCGAAAAATCTGTACAAAACGACAATTTGAGTACGAAATTCTGAACTGACTTCACGTGAGAAGATAATTTAAATCAATTTAATGGATAAGAGGCGAAAATTCTGCTATTAAACGCTTGATCCTTAATTACGAATCATTGAAAAACATTTGTAAAAATATGTTTCAATATTAAACTTTAAAAAGTTTGTGTCGAATAAATTGTAAAATTAAGATATATCTGGTTATAACGAAAGTTTTCCGTCAAAAACGTTCCTAACAAAGTTAGAAAAAAAACAAGAAACCAATATCTTTAGTGCGGGTAGTACTCATCACCCAAATCTATGATTTTCTGCTAAAGTTTTGGTAGTTTTCAAAGCCTTCGGCCCAGAAACTTTATAGCCGCGAGTCCAAAAACAGATGAACCTCATTTCGGACAATCTGTACAGAAAGGAAGATAGCACCAACAGGATGTAGTTGCAGGTGTGAAAAAAACGTAGAAGTGCGAAAAAGCGATGTTGATGCTATATGGTGGGTGTGGCAAAAGATCCCATTGGAGTCCGTACAGAGTTTGGTTGCTAAGTGCAGATACAGGTGGTCTTGCATTAGCTTGATGGAACATGACGTTTTCGCCCCGGAAATCTGTTCGGCGTTTTCCCTTTATTTAACAGCGTCAACATGAAGTAGCATCTCGACCTTACTGTCGAGGATTTTACCTTTTCCCAGATGCTCTTTTAGGATAATACCACGACAAACCGATCAGATACAAAGCATGAGCTTTTTGTTCGTCAAATTACGCTTTGTGACGCTGCCGACGGGTTCACCGGCCGCAGATCAACCCCCTTTTCGGCCTGTGTTGTTGAAGTAAATCCACTTTTCATCATGAGTGACGATCCGGTCCAGACTTTGTCCTCGCGTTGATGTTCGAGCAGATAAGTGCAAGTCCGAACACGCCTATCCTTATCTGCTTGTGTCAGCGACTGAACCTGTAGGGCAAGTTTATGCGTTACATAGCGCGATTAATAGACATGGCACTTACGTCCAACTCTTAGCAAGCTAAGCTCTCAAGTGGTTGCATACTGATCATCTTCCACAAACTCTCTCAGGAGGGCCTCATGAACATCATTAGGCCGGCCAGAGCTCTCTGCTTATTAAATGTTATATTCCTTATTTTCAATCTTCACTGTATCACATGACACAACACTAGTACCTAAAGCCGTGCACATGATTTGGTGACATTCTGTAGCTGAATTGCAACAGAACTTGAAGTGAATAATGATTCTAATCTGGTAGCGTGACAGTTCCATTTCAGACCCCTTGTCCTTGATAATAACGATATTTTTTTACAAATTTCACAATTCACAGTTTTCTAAAGTAAGCCTCTTACTTTCTAATGCCAAAAATCGTTTGATAATATATGATTAAACACGCCAATTCGAACTGTTTGCGCAGACGATAATTGCGGTGGCGGAAAACTTCCGATAAAACCCGATATAAATAACTGAATACAATGAAATAAAATAGCTGTGTTGCCAGTAAAATTTTCAAGAAATTGCTTTTAAAATTCGACCCCAACTTTTAAATTTGTTTTTAAAGCTATTTCTCCCGCCTTCTCTGCATGCTTTCGTGGTCAGCACGCTCGACGCATATTCGAGAGGTCCGTGTTTCGAGTCCAGGCGATGGCATTGCTTATTTCTCGCATCTCCCCTGCTTTCAATAAAATACCTAATGTCTCTACAGTGGCCAGCGGACTAAAAGGTGGTAGATGATGATTCTCCACCACGAGGATTTGGCGATTGGGTCCCCTAATACCCAGTCTATGTTTCTGCTGAATGTTTTCTGCATAGATGTATTGCGCTACTGTTGGTCGAGCTTTCGAGCTTATTTCTTTGTGTCTGATGAATATTTATTTCCAGTAATTTTTATCGGTTTCCTTTTTTTTTAATATTTAATCTCATAAATTATATTTATCGTTTCAGGAGACATTTTATTACCGAAAGAGCGTTAGCCCAGGAGGACTATTAATTTCAAAACGGCATTCTGCTACGATTCACTTTTCAAACTGTTGCCACCAAATATTATCGCCATATATTATATTTAAGGAAACTAAATAATGAAGAATCTGCATGAATGGTTCTCGCACTGTGAAAAAACAACGGTACGCAGAGCCATCAGATTTTGAATAATGTAGTCCTCCAATCGAGCATGGGCATCTGGAAGCCCGAATTTGAATTTCGAATTTGTTTTATTATCTATTTCAAATTTTTAAAACTTTAAAGCATTTTTGATTAACAAACTTAAGACTTCAAAGCGAACAATGGCAAAACTTTATGAAAAAAAAATTATCTCCAGCGAGCGAGACTGTGTATCGGATATTCTAAAGATATGCTGTTTTATGTTTTTAAATATTTTGTGACATTGCTGTTGAATTGAATTTCATGGGTTTTAAGTGTGAAGAACATGATATTTAATAAATAAAGGTAACATACAAAACGTTGAAAAAACGCCCTTGGGCGTAATATAAAATCTGAAAGCCTTCAGATTTTTTTTAAATCAAACTTAATCTAGAGAAACACGTTATAAATATTTTTTTTAAATTTCAATATAGGTTTTCTGAATCTCGCAGAATGGCATCAGCTTTGCTAGATCTGTCCTTTGACGCAAGAAAGAAAATAAAATCACAAATTGAAATTGTGTATATATACTCAAGTATGTGTACATTTTGCTAACTAATTTTTTAATTTGAATTTGATCGTCTTTAGTTACAAGAGTTTCCCCTCTAGCTTCAATGGCAGTTATAAGATTATTGTACGATTTGGGAACTGAAACTAATTAAAGAGCGG
>KK113029.1:421803-438610 GCA_000611955.2 Stegodyphus mimosarum | reverse complement strand
GCGGCAAATTTACATTTGGACGCATTTATCTTTAAACCAGCTTCATTTAACAATGAAAACACTTTTCTTAAATCTTGTAAGTGTTGTTCTAGACTACTACTCGTAATTATAATATCGTCTAAATATATGAACGTGCTTTTACCAAGGACTGGTCTTAAGACGATGTCCATACATCTTTGGAACGTTGCCGGCGCGCCGGATAAACCAAAAGGCATTCTAAGAAATGCGTACGTGCCAGACTTAGTTATGAACGCGGTTTTGTGTACGTATTCGGGTTTTACCCCAATCTGAAAATAGCCACTCGTAAGATCTAACGTAGTCATGTATTTTGTAGATGAAATATTTCGAATTATTTCTTCAATTATCGGCAACGGATATACAGGATATTTTGTAACTGAATTTAACCTGCGATAATCTATAGCAAAACGCCACCGCTTCGGGTGCGTAATTGAGTAATCATTATTTTTCTTACACAGGACAACGGGGCTAGCGTAACTGCTAGAAATTGGCGTCATGATTTTATTCTTTAACATCTCCTTAATATGACATTCGATTATTTCTTCTTTGACCTTATCATATCTATATGGCTTTTGCCTAACTGGCTGAGCATCCCCCGTGTCAATGTCGTAGTTCACCACCTGTGTGAAACCCGGTACATCAATAAATAAATTCGCAAATTCACTTACCAGTCCGTGGATTTCTTCCTTTTCTTCTGCTGGTAAATGTTGCAAGTCCAGCTGCGGGGCTTATCATTCTTAAATTCTATTGGCTGCATATTTAACGTCAACTGTCCCCCTTTGAAATCAATTTTTGCTTCTGCCAACCTAAAAATGTCCACACCTAGAATATTACATGTTTGCAGGTTTCGCACAATATAAAACAAAATCTTTACCTGTTCGTTGTTGATACGCACGAACAACGGTACTTTTCCTAAACAGCTACACTTTTCTCCTTGGGCCGCTATGACATCCGTGTCTCTTGCACTAAAAATTCTGTAACGGCGAAAGTGCTTTTTGAAGAATCTTTCCGATACGAAGCTGCTTTGAGCTCCTGTATCCAAGAGGGCTGTCGCCGGTATGTTGTTAATTAGAACTTCAATCTTCGGCAAACTCAAATTCTTCACGACCACGGTGTTTAAATTGATTTTGGAAGGGTTTTGCTCTGCTTCGGACTTCTTCATCTTCCTTGAAGAAATCCATCTTAGTTTAAATTCTTCTTATTTTGGTTGCCCTCGGAATCTTTGCTTGTTCTTCTATTGAATTCCCTTCGTTCGCCGCTCGATTTAGGAGACACATCTTTCTTCGGCCATTGCTTCGCCTTATTCCCGTAACTTTGATTTTGCTTTTGCTGGGGTCTTGGCGAACTCCACTGACTTCTTCGCTCAAATTGGCGTCGTCGTTCGTTGTCGGCTGTTCTTCGGCTTTCAAATTGTACCGCGAGCTCAAATAATCTGTCTAATGTTGTTGGATTTCTTAGCTCGATGAAATCTTGAACTTGGGGCAGTAGCCTAGGAAGTATAACTTGAATAATTTCAGGATCCGGGCGACTTCCATACAAAAGCTTGAAAACTTGAATTTTTCTCAAAATAAAATTAGACAAATCTTCTATTCTTTCTTGATATCGACTAAAGAGTTCAGCTTCCAATCTGGCTCGATCTCGCACCACGGGAAATGCTTTCACTAGAGAATTCTTGAAATTTTCATACGTGTATGTGGGGCTTCCTGGTTCCCCCAAGAGATTCTTTCCGATGCACTTGAACCAACTTAGCGCTTGGCCCTTCAAAGCGCTGGTAGCAAGAGCGACTTTCTGAAATTCGTGGACTGGATATAGCATGAAGTGGGAGTCTAGCTTTTCCAGGAAATTAATTACGGCTGTCTTGCCGTCAAAACTTGCCGCTGGCTTCATGGCTGCTCTCATGGTTTGTACGATGTAACCAAATCCTTCTAGGCCAGGAGGTGCTATCTCAGGATTCTGGACAGGTACAGCAGGTATCTCAGGTTCGTCTTCTTGTTGTTGAGGCCATCCTCTTCTTTTTGTTCGGGCGCCACTATCAGGACTGAGTGTTCTGTGCATGCTCTTTGCAAACATGGTGAGATACTTACAAGGGTACTTCTCAAGTCCTGAACTGGAACAGGGAGCGGAAGATTTCGCTATGTTCTGGTGTAGATACTGTATTGGCGAATAACTGCACTTGAAGGGATTTGAAATCCTCTTTTATTAAATCACTATTATTTACACACTTCCCAACTCGGGAGAGATACAGAAAGTAAAAGACCACACTTGGGCCTAACTTAACAGTCAAATAAATTTAAAACTAAACCTAGAATAGAAATGTATTTAAACCTTGCTTCGCAGAGCAAATCGCGGAGTTTGGCCTCTAACTAACTGGTGCGTAGCAAGAAGTACTAATACTATCGCACTTCAATTTATTTCAATATGCAATCACGTAGTAATCACTATGGCTTATAAATTTAGCTGCTAGCTGGTCAGGCGAACGTCGAGCAGACTGACCGTGATCTGAGACTAAAGCTCTCTCACCCTATGAGGTTTCTACCTCTGGTTTAAATAGTACTTGGCTGTACTTCAAAATTAGCATAAGCTGAAAACGCGCGCTTCTTCTGACGGGAAGTTGAAACAGAGAAGAGATAGAAAGATTCAAATTAAAATAAAAGTTGGTTAGTTTAACTAAAACCTTACACAGTACTCAAATTTACTTTTAGGCGATAGCTTTTAGAATCTTACTCTCTTTTCTAATCTTTAAATTAAATTTTGAAGCTCTATGCGCAAAATTCTTGACCAAATAGGTCTCTCTTGTTCTAATACTACTTTCTATATATATATGTGGGGTAATACCTTTTTTAAAAAGACATCTAAGAAACTTCTGGAAAGGACAGCACATTTAATTACATTTAAAGTAGTTACATTTTTTACAAATAAGTTTATGTAAATTTAGTTCGCTTCTATGATACACTTTTGTTTACGTCTTTAAATCTAGCGTCGTTATTGATTCAATACGTCTCGAGGCCAACTGCCACATTAGATGGAATTCCGTTCCCTCGTCCAAGTCAGCGCCATCTCTCGTTCAACATAGGCACCACATACTTTCGGCCATCCTGGATTCGTCTGGTCCTCCAGGCGACACTGCAAATATAAAAAAATACAAAAGCAAAACAGAATAGACAATAGCACGTCTAAAATTATAGGTTAGACTATTTAGAGTCCTTGATGGTCTTTCAGCTTCAAGAATGACAAAATGAGTAAAGTCGTCTTCAAACTTAATTTGCCATAGAAACAGTAGTTAACGTCTTTAACCACAGTTTCTTCGTCTTTGTGCACCTTTTCATGCGTCTAGGCGTCTTTCAATTCGTCTTTAGGCGTCTTTCAATTCGTCTTTAAGCGTCTTTCCTTTCGTCATTAAGCGTCTCTATTATGTCTTAAACGTCATGATATATTTTTTTTAAGTTTTCGTCTTCTTACAGAAAATATGTGCAATATATTTCTTTTTCTTCTTTAATTTACTTCAGTCTTCTTTTCTCGTATTCTTCTTAAAAGTTACTCCATGGTTTTAGAAATTCAGAGCAAGTTGTCGCATAGTTAGGACCTTCATGACTTCCTTCTTTAACTACATCGCATGTATTGCCACCTTTAACTTTAGTTATTTTGTATGGTTCAAGATACTTTGGTTTTAATTTCAAATGCGGTCCAAACCGAGTTCTTTTATAGCGACCAAATCTTCGACTTTGTAATGCCTTGGTTCTCTTCTTCTTAAATTATATGTTTTCCTGTTCTCTTCTTGAATTTTATATATCTGTTCCTTCGCATGCTTCCTAAGTTCATTTCTTTTAGCTTCAAAATTCGCTTGAAATTCAGCTTCGATCATTTCAATCAACTTATCAGTCAGTACCTTTAGCATTCATCTTTTCACCAAAGAGCAGTTCAAAGAGTGTGGTATCTATACTTCGCTGGTATGTCGAGTTAATAGCCTGCTGCAGCTCATTTGTATGTTTGTACCACTGAGTCGGATTTTCTAAAGACAATTTTGAAAGAATTGATATGATAATCTGATTGATATGTTCAACTTGACCGTTAGCTCTAGGCAGGCCAGTAGTAATCAAATGATGTTTAATGTTCTCTTTAGAACAATAATCGGCGAATTCGCTGGAGGTGAAAGCTGTACCTCTATCCGATATTATTTGAGAAGACTGCCAAATACAGCCTTTTGGTTCTACTCGGCATTTCCCAAATCCCATCAAAGTAAAATTCGAAGGACTTAATTCCTTAACATTTAATTTATCAAAAACAGATTTTCTAAGCAATGTTGCTTGACTTCCAGTATCTATTAAAGATTTTACCTTTAAATTACCGATCATTACCAATTTGTTCAATTTTGATTCAACATTAACATTCATACTAGCTACTTCTTGTTTAGAATTTGTTTTAGAGCATTCTGAAGCTTTATGACCGAAAGCTTTGCATTTAAAACATTTAATTCCCTTATCTTTATGAATACAATTTTTAGAGGGTACAGCTTGAGTATAGGACCCCATTGGCGATTTTCAGCTTGGCGTACTATTCGGACGGTATTTTTCTGGTAATTCAGCGAATTCTAGAATACTCCATTTCGGCAACCCTGTCTGTATTTTCACTAAATCTTGCAAGGAGAAAAATAATGATGTATGTAACGAATTTCTAGAAATTGTAAGGGACATAAACTGGGCAGAGTATAGGATTTCTTTGCAAATTTACCATGATTTTGTAAACTTTACTAAATTTCCAGCATTTCTTTACTTTTTTTTTAATGTAAACATGTATTCTGAACTTCAGTTTTACAACTTAAAACTTTAAATTTCAATATTACTGCTTAAAATATGCCTCCATGTACTTGTATATTTTCAAACGTTTCTTTCTTTTTAATTTAAACATGCATTCTTAACTCCTATTTTCCTGTTTTTAATTTAAACATGTATTCTGAACTCCTATTTTCAATTTTACAACTTAAAATTTGTTTCTTTCCGTATGACTGCTAAAAATATGTCTCCACTTATTTATTTATTTTCAGTTTTACTATTTAAATATATATTCTAAACTTGTGTTTAAAATTTTTCTTGTTAAAATGTGCATTCTAACTTCTATTTTCAATTTTAACTGCTTTTCTAAGACTAAACTTGTATTTTCAATATTACTATTTAAAATATGCCCCCACTTATTTATGCACCTTCAAATTCAACCTTTCTTTTTTTAAACATGTATTCTAAATTTTTTCTGGTTAAAACGTGTTTTCAATTTTAACTGCTTTTCCATGCCTTGGCGACATTTTTCGGTCGCCAAGCCAAAAAATCGCCAATGGGGTCCTATACTCAAGCTGTTCCTTTTAGAGATATGATTTTTTAAACCACAATAAAAAAAAATTTATTGTTACGACTTTCGAAACTATTATATTTAATATCTGATTTACCATCATTCTTTACTTTACTTTTACTCACATTTTCGTTTTTTAAATTAGCTCTATCATTAAAACCATGTTTCGTTTTCGTTCTATCGAAAACACCTTTACTTTTTGCAAAATCGTCTTTCATTACTTCGTACACTTTCAGTTTTTCTTTAAATTCGAGTAAGTTTTTACATCCATATAGTACCATTTTGTTTTCGTGTCTGTCATTTATTCCTTTTATAACATAATGCATTAAGGCAGCGTCATCTATTTTCCCAAAATTATATAATTCTTTCATCTTTAAGAAATATTCTTGAGCCGATTCGGTATTTCTCATTTTCGTTTGATTTAACAATTCATGTAAATTAGCAGAATTTATTTCAAAAGAGAATTCGTCAATCAAAGCTTTTCTCAATTTTGACCATGAATTAATTTCCGGTTCTGTTCGAATAAATAATGCAGCTTTCCCGCCAAGCGATCGTTTGGCAAAAATAAATTTGTGCAAATCAGACAAATTAAATAGTTTAGAAGTATTTTCAAAATGCTCGATCCAACGAAAAACATTTTCATGCGATTCTGCACTAAACTTCGTAATTGTGCTTTCGATATCAGAATAATTAATATTAACATTCTGAATTATAGAATTTCCATTAATAACATTTTTACAAGCATAATCACACTGTATAGAAGAATTTTTCTTATCGAAAATATTGCGCTGCATTGAAAAATCGTTTGGTATTCTTTCTACTTCTGTTTCCGATTCATCCGAGCTAGACGTAACGGCGCCATTTATATTTTGAGCTAATGTTTCAATATTGCATAATAAAGATAGAATTCTTTTTGCTAGCTCTGATTTATCGCCTTCGAATGAAATGCTTAGGATATTAGAAATTGTAATTAGCTCATTAAATGAAAAACTTTCTTCTACATGTTTTAATTTCTTTTGAAATTCGTCGCTATCTAAAGCAAAATCAAATCCAGAAAAATTCCTAATTCTCTTTCGATTTGACCGATCTCCATCAGAATCAAAAATAAATCTATGTAAAGTTCTAATCTTATCTGCTTTACAATTCTTCAATGCAACGTAGATTTTTTTAATGTCACTTAAAATCATTTTAAAATATGAAAACAAAATTACATACCTTCAAGCTTCGAATAGTCATTCATTTGGTAATCCAGCTAGTTAATTATGGCGTTCTATATCAGCATCAATGTAGATTTTCAATAATTGCTTGAAACATTCCTTAATCCCATGATAAATTGTGGGTAATACCTTTTTTAAAAAGACATCTAAGAAACTTCTGGAAAGGACAGCACATTTAATTACATTTAAAGTAGTTACATTTTTTACAAATAAGTTTATGTAAATTTAGTTCGCTTCTATGATACACTTTTGTTTACGTCTTTAAATCTAGCGTCGTTATTCATTCAATACGTCTCGAGGCCAACTGCCACATTAGATGGAATTCCGTTCCCTCGTCCAAGTCAGCGCCATCTCTCGTTCAACATAGGCACCACACTCATATATATATATAGAAATATATTTTTATATACTATATATATATTCTCTATATATATTTCTGTATATATATATATATATGTGTGTGTGTGTGTGTGTGTGTATATAGCAATAATTCACAATAAATTATAGTAAGAAAAACTTTCCATATAACATCTCCAAGGAACAGAAATTCAATTTAAAATCATCATCAAAAAGGAATTGTCAACATTTTAAAAAAGAATTTAAAAAGGAATTTTCTAGTCCTCCGTTGCTTTCAAAACCGTTGAGAAAAAATTTAAATCGCAAAAATGCCAAAATCAAAAGTAAAACTAAGAATGTTAAGTAACTAAGTATATATATATATTGCAATATTCCTTAACACGAAATTCTTTTAACACGAAAAAGTATTTAAGTCCCTTCAGTTTTGTGTTAAACGATTTTAACTGAAAATTACTAATAAGATGTAACTATAAATTCGTTATTCTAAAGATGATATTTTACGAAACAGCGTCTTTAACATTTTAACATGAATGTCCGATCATTTTTAATAAGATTGTAGGGATTCATATTTATTTTAAATAACAAGTTTAATTTAATTTGAAGCTCCTTTCCTATAAACCTTCATTCCCCTAATTGTCAGTGCCAGAATATTTAAATTTGGTAGCGCGCGTGAAGTAATGCAAATTCTACCAGTGGGAGAAATGGTTTAAGTATCAAGTTCTAGAAGGGAAAGTTAGAGAGTGTGGGCAAACTCTGTGCTTGTGGTAGCTTCGGCTTAGCATTTATTGCTGGTTGAACGTGGCGTAACAGCTATTACTTTGCTGCCACTAAATCTTCAATATTTTGTGAGGAAACAGAATAGTCTGAGCCCTGTAGCGTAATTTTACTACTTGTGAATATCTTCAAATTTTGAATTTAGTTCTTACTGTTTCAGTTACCATCCAAGAAGAGGCGTAGTTTGTTAGCGTCGAGTGGACGCATTGTAAATAATTAAAGAGTGTAATAAAGAGTAGTTTTAACCCTTCTTCTGTGCAGTCACTACTCTCCAGATTTCCCACAAACGTTTTACAAGTAGACCTTACAAATGTTTTAAATGATGAAAATATTCATGTTTCGGCAATTGCAAATTAAAACAATAATTTTGGCAAATAATGAAATCTAACTTTTGATGCGGTCTCCCCTTTCTTATATTTGGGCAAGTTTCCTATTCGTTATGAAAAAATATAAACCCAAGAAGTTTGATTACCATCCGATAAAAACCTAGATATTTAATTTCAAAATTTTTAGTTTTTCATGTCAATATTCAACTTGTCTTCAAAGATCGGTTAATTAAATTAGAATAATTGGGAAGAAAATTAAATGAAGTGCAGCAAAAAATGCGTATAATTTAATAGCAGTACAAGGAAGTCATACAGCGTCCATATTCAGATTTTTTACATTACGTATATTGGTAGTGACAAATGCTAAAAACCGCTTACGAAACAAGAAATAAGGTCCGCAGAACATTCTGAAGTTCTATTTTTTTAAAAGCAAATTGTTAACTTTGTTTCATTCTGTATAAGTACATGGCTTTGAATTTAATTAGCTTTGAATGAAAGAAATTACTTTCGCACCACACTGCACAGAAATTCGCTGGCTAAGAAGTTTCTGTCTTAAATGAAACACGAGACTGGACAAAATGACAATCAATGAAAAGAATAAACAGGAAATTAACAATTTTTATGATATGGGTCGATCAAAAAGTATTTATGTGCGCGAGCCTTGCATAAAAAGTTATGGTAAGGAGTGAAAATATTGACTCTGCTCAAAGTAACTGGAAACTAATTTTCCTGTACTCTCACAGTCTGATCATCCAGCTTCCATATTCAGTTCCGAAATTTTCTTTTTTATATTTTGGGAAAAGGTGTCAGGACTGAGTGTTCTGTGCATGCTCTTTGCAGACATTGTGAAATAATTACCAGGGTGTTTCTTCTCAAGTCCTGAACTGGAACAGTGAGCTGATGAAATGTAAGCTTTGTTCTGATGTAACTGCTGGGCTGGATAATAACTGCACGTGAAGGGATTTGAAATCCTCTTTTATTAAATCACTATTATTTACACACTTCCCAACTCGGGAGAGATACAGAAAGTAAAAGACCGCACTTGGGTCGAACTTAACAATCAAATAAATTTAAATACTAAACCTAAAATAGAAATTAAATCAAACTTTGCTTCGCAGAGCAATTCGCGGAAGTTGGCCTTTTACTAACTGGTGCGTAGCAAGATCCACTAATACTAGCGCACTTCAAATTGTTTTACAATGCAATCACGTAGTAAGCACTATGGCTTATAAATTTAAACTGCTAGCTGGTCAGACGAACGTCGAGCAGAGTGTCCGTGATCTGAGACTGAAGCTCTCTCACCCTAAGAGGTTTCTACCTCTGGCTTAAATAGTACTTGGCTGTACTTCAAAATTAGCATAAGCTGAAACCGCGCGCTTCTTCTGACAAGAAGTTGAAACAGAGAGGAGATAGAAAGATTTAAATTAAAATAAAACTTGGTTAGTTTAACTAAAACCTTACAAAGGGGTTGAGCTGAAACTCTTTTTAGCCTAAAAGGGTTATTAGTTTTGAAACTCGATTTTGTAAATATACTCGATTGTAAATGTGTTTTTTCACTTTTCATTTGAATCTTTGCCATGTAAGAAATGCAAGATTCAAATGCACCTTTTAAATTTAACCTGTCCGTTATTGACTAACAAACTGAGTTATTTAAAAGCTATATATGCTGTTCTTAAGAATATTATTATTATTTTTTTTTACATTTTAATCTGATCGATTGAAATACAAATACATTTAATTTTTGATATGCCTAATTAAAAACATTAAGAGTTTTTACAGATTTATTTTATATATTTTTTCGCTTTTCAAATATATATATAAGATATATAATGATCTCATGTTAGTTTAAAGATATATTCGTGTAATATTCCATAAAAGTTTTGGCTTTGTCCACCTGAGCCATCTCTGATGGCAGCCTCTGATAATAAGCTATAGTAAACTTGGAAATGCTTTGTAACCAAAAAGAGCCCTGGTTATAAAGCATTTCCTTCCTCATGCATGCCTTCGTGATATAATTGGAAGCATACTCCATGCGCGTTCGAGAGATCGAGAGTCCTGGCGAAGGATTTCGCATTTTCCCCGTCTCCTCCTTTAAAAAAAAACTTGATGATTCTATAAATGGAGGCCGATCTAAAAGGTGGTGGATGATAACTTGCCATCCCCAGAATTTGGCGACAACGTCCTCTAATTCCCTAGTCGCTTTTTGAAATGGGGGAGTACATAAGATTTCTTCGCCCTCCTTTCCTCATGTCTTCGTACTGTAATTAGAAGTATACTCGACTGTATTCGAGAGGTTCAATTTGAGTCCTGGAGAGGAAGTTGCAGATTTTTCACGTCTCCTCCCTTAAAAAAAATCTGAAAGCTTTTAGATTTTACCTTACGCCCAAAGGGGCGTTTTTTAACGTTTTGTGTGCTACCTTTATTTATTAATTATCATATTCTTCGCACTTAAACCGTAATATTCAATCCAACAGCAATATCGAAAAATATTTAAAAGAGCATATTTTTAGAATTTCCGATACACAGTCTCGCGCGCAGGATATAATTTTTTTTTCGTACAGTTTTGCCATTGCTCGCTTTGAAATCGTTGAGTGTCTTAATAAAAATTCGTTAAAGTGTTACAAAATATGAAATCGATAATAAAACAAATTCCAAATTTGGGCTTCCATATGTCCATGTAAGGTGGAGGATTACGTTATTCAAAGTTTGATGGCTCTAGATACCATTGTTTTATCGCAATGCGAGAAACAGATTCTTCATTATTTAATTTCTTTAAATATAACACAGGGCGATAATATTGGGTGGCAACAGTTTGAAAAGTAATATGGACACTTACAGCGAATCGAAGCAAAATGCTAAAACGAAATTAATAGCTCTTCTGAGCTAACGCTACTTTGGGCTAAAAAAACCCTAAAAACCTTCAGATTTTATATTACGCCCAAAGGGGCGTTTTTTTAACGTTTTCTGTATTACCTTTATTTATAAAAAACATTTTCTTCACACTTAAATCATAAAATTCAATTCAACAACAATATCGCAAAATAATTTTAAAATGAGCATATTTTTATAATTTCCGATACACAATCTCGTGGGCTGGAGATAAAAAAATTTTTTTTTTTAATCCGTACAGTGCTGCCATTGCTAGCTTTGAAATAGTTGAGTTTCTTAATCAAAAATTCGTTAAAGTGTGGCAAAATATGAAATCGATAATGATACAAATTCCAAATTTGTTCTTCCAGATGCCCATATGCGGAGGAGGATTACGTTATTCAAAATTTGATGGCTCTATGTACCATTGTTTAATCATAGTGCGAGAAACATATATACATTTATGCAAATTCTTTATCATTTAATTTCTTTAAATATAACACAGGGTGATAATATTTGGTGGCAACAGTTTGAAAAGTGATACGGGCATTTACAGTGAATCGACGCAAAATGGCAAAAAGAAATTAATAGCCCTTCTGAGCTAGAGCTTTTTTGGACTAAAAAAAAAAAATCTGAACCCTTTCAGATTCACTCGCCCTGAATTCTTAGCAAAATGAAAAAAATAATTAATTCAATCGCTTTTAAATGGCTGCTGAAATTCATTGTATTTTAAAAGTAAAGAACACATTTACTTTCAGTTCGGTGAGCAAAGTTGCATTTTCGATCTTTTGTAGGTTTCCTGATTGTTTGAAATGTAAACTCATTCTATATTTTAACGAGTATTTTTTATTTTATTTTATTTTATTTTTTTAGTTTTTACAGGTTTCGTATTTCTTTAAAATGTAAACTCATTTTGTATTTTATAATTGTGCCGATCAAATAACTTTTCTCTTTTTTTTTCTTTTTTTCTTTTTTTGCATGTATATTCTTCATAAGAGGAATCTAGTGAGCCAAAAGATTCTAAAGCTATATCTGAAAAGCTTCTAATTTGCTTAAAAATGTTGAGCTAAAAGAATGAAATATAAAAAGTTCTAAAAATTATAAAAACATTTTTCACACACGCAGCCAGGCAAGAGTGAGTTAAGTGAGGTAGTCCCCTTACGGGTTTCAGCTAGCAGAAGGAACAAATAAACTCCGAAAATTTAGAAATACGTTTAATAATTTAGATATCATGGCGATTACAAAATTGAAATGTATCAAAAAATATTTCAAAGCCTTTTAGAATATATTAAAGAAAATTTAATGCAATATGAAGGATTCTCATTCTATTCTCAGCATAACAACTTTCTTAACCATCTGCTAGAAGTCGTCAAATTTTCTGATTGGTTCGGTTTGATTTATTTGATTGGGGCAAAGCACTCAAGGGCTATCTGCTTAAGAGCAGGGATACCTTCCTGGAGAACTTTCTAAAAAAATTGGCTCGTATACACTTTACACATGGGGGAAAACCATAAAAACACGCATGCAACCATACCGTTTTCTGGGATTCGAACCCCGGACCGAACTATCAGTGTTCAGCGACTTTACGGCTTGGCCTATTGTGAACTAAAATCTCCAGAATACATCAAACTTTGGAAACCATGTGTATGACAGGCAACTATTGTGCGAACAGTTCATTTCTCGCAAGCATCGTCCCCATTTAGCTTTTATTCATCTAAATGAAAGCTTATAAAAATAAGCTTTTATTTAGCTCACTCATGGTGTTTGTCCTGATTTTAAAAAGTTTGTCATCGAATTTTAAACTCTTTTCCGATAAGCTATTGGTTTCACATTTTGTATACAGAGTGTTTGTTGATGGCAATAAAATGTAGTCTAGCGATATTTCCAAAATTAGATTTAACGTTTTTAAAATTTGCTAATGATTTTTTTAGACATAATTTCTGTATCTCTTGATTTTTGACTATTCGAAGTCTATAATTTTAAAATTTCAACATCTCAAAATACATCTGCTATAAAGTTTTGAAATTTTACCAGATTATAAAACAAATATTTTGCCTTTTTTAAAAGCAAGAATTTTTACGGATTTTGTATTTATTTAGCTATTTATTTAGAATTGCAATTAAAACTGTTTTATTTTCCCGTGCAACGCAGACGAATTTGAAGAGAAAGCTACGTCGGAAAAGTAAAAATACAAGAGCGCATGCATTTAATATTTAATAAATAAATATCTCGTAATTGCTGTTGCCATCCAAAAAAATCGAGAAAATAGATTTTATCAGAATATTCTTGTGAATAATTTAAAAGCTTGTAAAAGCCGAATTAAAACACCTCAGCTCAGTTGATCTTGCTTTAAGCGAACTGTATGTTTACTTAGCGCTGTTATTGGTTGTAGCGAATTCGCTGTGAGATTGGATTAACTTTCTCTGTTTTGAATTGAGTTCTGTTTAACGTTTGAGATATTGTGATATTGTACGAATATCTCTGAGGAAATATTTCAGCATTTTATTTCATTTCTTGGGAAAAGAATGAATTTTATGAACTTTTTATTGACTTGTGTATTCAATCCATTACGAACCCGTACGCAGGCAACAATTTTTGGTGTCAGAAGTTAGATTTGAATGCCAATAACACGCGCGATGGAAGAACAGTTAAGACAGTTGATGGTAACCTTTGCTGCATTTAAAGACGAGATGAAAGATTGTGGTTAAAGAAGAGATGAAATTTGTTAAAAAAATGGAATCTGGTCAGGAAAAGATTGAAGCAGGATAAGAAATGATGAAAAGAGAAATTACTTGCATATTAGGAAATAAATTTGAGGCTATAGAAGGCAGAATAGACGCGGTTGAAAAAAAGGTTGGAAAAATTGAAGAAAAAGTTTCTTCTGTCAAAGAGAAAACAAAAAAGAGAGTTTCGGCCGTGGAACAACAAATCGATTACAGAGTTTCTTATGTCAAAGACCACAATCGAATATTGTGGAACGTGTAAATAAGAAGGAAGTTAAAATTATTCGGGGATATGTTAAGCATTATCATGACTATTGGTACGTCTGTGTCAATGAGTTAGGCTTTGCCTTGTGAACAGCGAAGCATGATAGAACACAGAACACCCGCAGAATTATTTTTATGTAGAAAAATTTTAACGCCACTGGACAAGTTATTTTTTGTCCAGCAAAGGCAAGAAGAATTTAAATTGAAGGATATCCAGGAAATTAATAATAAGGCCATCCAAAATTCTGATACGGCAAGGCAGAAACAGAAGCCGTATTATGATAGAAACAGACGGGATGCAGAATATACGGTCGGTCAAAAAGTGTTAAAAATCAAACATGCATCATCGTCTGCACCCGAAAGCAGAGTTGCTAAGTTTGAGCCCAGGTTTGATGGGCCGTTTGTTACAGAAAGAATTAAATATTCAACGTTTCATTTAAAGGAAATAGCAATTATTATCAACATTTTATTTAAAGGAAATAATTGCTAATGGCCAGCAAATGGCCAGCAAGTAATATTGATCAGATAAGGCCATAATATAGTCCTACTGACTTCCAAGTTTTAAGAGATTTATTGCAGGGTCCTGGAAGTGTGCCAAGAACTTCAATGATCAATGAGTCAAACACCGAGCTGGACTCCCCCAGCAACTATTATCCTGGAAGTGCGCCAAGAACTTCAATGAGTCAAACATCGAGCGAGATTCCCCCAGCAACCAAAAGGAAACAAGCCGAGAGTAACGAAGAATTACCCGCGAAGAGTATGTAGCTACATCCACAAGGTTCAGGGTTAGCGAAAAAAGAGAGCAACGAAAAAGATGAAAGTTCCCCTACAGCAGAAGCAAGTTCCAACTATGAAACGGAAAAAGTCTGTGGATGGCGTTCCAGGAAAACGACTAGGTGGAAAACAGAACCCGGTCACAACAAAGGAGCCTTCGCCACAGAGGCGGAAACCACATCAAAGGAGATCACAGGAGATTCAGAACGAAGACTCGCCAGAGAAAAACGAACAGCCGACGCAAGAACCATTCCGTTTCAGGGAACAAGGAAAATCAAGCGAAAGGTTAAAGATCCCGAACAACAAACCGGTTACCAGAAGGCAAAGAAGAGGCCGGAGTACCAGAACCCTCAACCGACGAGATAGTCAGGCCGATTAACCGATAGAGGAAAGAAAAGCCGGAAGAGAATGCCAACCGCCCATGAAGGAGAATGAAGGTGCAAAATTTAAGATGTCCGACTTGGCAAGAATTCTGCGACAAACGATTGGAGGACTATAAAAACGAAAAAGATAAGTGAAAATTTTCTTGTTTGCTTACTTAGAATGCAAGTTCAATTTATATCATGTGGTTCAAAGTTGCTAAAGGCAGTCTAAGTCTCGAACTTGTTTAAGTTCAACATGACTGCGTGAGCCTCTCTTTCAACTATAGACCAAACTTGTTTTTGTTATGTCAATTTATAAATGGCATAGCTTATAAGGATAAGAGCTTCATCTTTTCTTTGAGATAAGCATGCAACGACACCAACTGATGATGCTTCACACTGTATATTATTAAAAGGTTGTCCAGGAATTCGCGTATGCAGACTTAAGGACCGTCTGCGGATCTCCGTCTTTGTTAATTCTTCAGGATTTCGTTTCTTCGTGAATTCAGTGACAGAGTACGCTGTTTCTGCGTAATGCGATATATGCTCTCTGTATCGTTATACAGGCCAAGAGACTGTGCTGTTTCTTAGTTTTGGAAGTATATAAATTTTGGACAGCTTTGCCCTTATCTGAATCCCTGAAATCATAGTTCCCTAGTCCAGTTATATGGCTTAGGTATTTTATTTCTGGTTTTGCAAAAGAGCATTTCTTTAAGTTCACGATGAAGTAGTGTTCTTTCGATTTTGAAATTATGATGTTTAGATAAGATAAATATGTGCCTAGTTATCTCAGAATAAAGTATGTCGTCAATATAAGAACGAGAGAATTCTTTATGATCTGATAGTGCCTCATTCATTGCACATTAGAATATGGCAGTAGTATTTTTAAAACAAAAGACATCACTTTAAATTGGAACACGATTGTTCTAAATAATGTCGAATCCTGACTTCATTTTTCCAGTGTATATCCCAATAACTTTTCAATAATCTATGGTGGCTATGATGCTAGCTCTTCCTATATAAGAAATGAGTTTGGAGGCATTTTCTATAGGGAAATCATCTGCTTTAAAATCTGGATTTAAAATCAATTCAGAGTCTAAGGTACCGTTCTTTTTCATAACACAAATAACATGCTACTAACAAGAGAAGGCTACCACGTTTAAATATGCGAATGATAAAAAGCGTTTAGAGTGGAACCTTGGTTCCCGAACGCCTTGGATCACAAAGAAATCGGCTCAGGATAAAAGTTTCCAAACGCAAAATGTCGTGGCATCGAAGATGTCTCCAGAACGAACAAAAAAGCCGGCAAATACTGATACTCCAAAACAGAGTTATTACCGTGGAAAATGTTTTCAAAAGAAGAAAATGGAAGAGAAGATATTTCTAGTTATCTGATCCGCGAAATTTGAGCAAAATTGGGTAAGGCGCAAAGTTTATAGAACATTATCACCCTCATAAAGCAGTAGTAAGCCGTAGTCTAATTATTTGCAATGCCAATGCCTCATCTAAATTTAGAAATATTTTAAAACAGAAAAAAATCACAGTGGGTAGATTTTGAATAGGATAAAGAAGTCTCAACGATTTTAAAATAGAGGCTAGCGATGTTAAGAGAAACAGAAAAGAAAAAGGGAAACACCCAGAAAGATAGAAGCTACCTATGTAATCCAATACTTTTATACTTTTAGTATTGTACAGGGCTTAATTTCTAAACTTAAAAATACTGAAGCTCTATGGAAGGCTGTCAGGAAAGACATAGAAAAATAAATAAATAAAATAATAAAATT
>KK113029.1:398243-421072 GCA_000611955.2 Stegodyphus mimosarum | reverse complement strand
AGAGAGGCATGCATTCAGAATGTAAAATAAATTTTTAAAGTTTACTTATGAACTCAAATAAAATTTTCGAGACCAAAGGCATTTTCTGCTGAAATTGCGATTCACTTACGTAAAAGAGTAGCGGAGCCCTCTTAGTTAGGGCTTCGGCGGCTAAACTTATGATTTATCACAAAAACTAGGAAGTATCGCAGCTAGGTTCTGTTGGGCTCCGGCATAATTTAAGCGTATTATGTTAAATATAGAGTATATGTTAATAATGTGTTTGCGTTAGATTTACTGAATTAGTTTTGCATTATGAGAATACATACAAAGTACTTCCTTCTACACAATCATTTGGGATCCGGGAACGGATTAATTCATTTTACATTAATTGCTATGAACAAAATTGCTTCCGTTTACAAATATTTCGGGTGATGAACTATCTTTAGGAATGAAATCAGTTTGTGAATCAATTGCATTGCAAATGTAATGCTTTTAAACTTTGTGTTTCTATTGATTATACATTTTAAGGAGTTTTTTTTCTTTTGATATATCTTTGGTTGGATCTATTGAAGCTGTTTTTGGCTATTAGACCATCTCGTATTTCTCGACGGTCTCGTAATTTGAAAGGAACGTAAAGGCGAAAAGAAGCGTATCTGAATAAGCTCTGCTTATTCTGGAAACTCTGGAGGTTTCAAGATTTTACAAAAAGATATGTATCACTTCGAGCGACAATGTACTGGTGCCCGATACGAAGTCCAATGTGTTCGTGATTGAATTTAAGCACACCGTACAGCAAGGATTTCAAACTCGCCGCCCGCGGGCCGCATGCGGCCCACAACAAATATTTTTGCGGCCCGGCCAATATATTGGCAAATAATAATATATAATAATAAAATAACATATCGACGAAGAAAAAAATGAAATGTTTACTGCTAAGTAATTAACGATAATTTATTCAGTGTTGTTAGATTACTCACAGCGAGCTGACACACACACTACTTAAATTACAAATGCGTGTGAGTAGCTTGCGTTCAGCTACCTTCGGCTTTTGGGGGACACGTGCACTCAGAACTTGTACGCATCCCCCGATAGCCGAATGTGGCCGAACTCATGGTCTCAGTTTTCCAATCATAGTTTTGTACGATATATTGGTGCATGCATGTGCATGCACTTTGCTTTATTATTAATTATTACTTAATTCATATTGTTACGGATTTCATAGTTATTTATTTAGTTAGTTTTTTTTATTTAGAATTGTAATTAGATTTGCTTCATGTTGCCTTAGCAACGCAGACGATTTTTGAAAAGACAGCTGCGTTGGAAGGTTAAAAATAGAACAGCGCGTGCATTTAATACCTAATAAATAAATATCTCGTAATTGCTGTTGCCATCCACAAAAATCCAGATATTTATAGATGTTTCCAGTATATTCGAGAAATTAATTATAAAGCTTATAAAAGCCGAGAACAAACAACTCATCTCAGTAGTAGCTGTAGTTCTAGCGAACTGTTTGTTTACTTAATGCTGTGATTGATTTGTAGCGATTTCGCTGTGAGATAGAATTAGTTTCTCTGTTTTGAATTGATTTTTGCTAAACGTTTGACATTTTGTGATATTGTTAGAATATTTTTGAAGAAATATTTCAGCATTTTGATTTATCTCTTGTGGAAAGAATAAATTTTTGTTAACTTTTTAACGTTAACCGTGTTTATTCCAGCCCTTTGTATTCAGTATGTCTATATCAAAACCAAGTGGTAGTAAAATTAAACGAAAAATCGCTGACGAACATAGAATATTCCAAGTAAAATGGGAATTAGAATATTTTTGCTGTGAAATAAAAGATAAAATAATCTGCTTGATATGTAATAATACTATTAATGTACCAAAGTTATATAATATTAAACGTCATTACGAACAACACAAATCGAAATATAACAATTACGAAGGATTAATGAGAGAAGAAAAGTTGAAAGAGCTCAAGTTAGGAGTGAAAAAGCAACAGTCCATGTTTAGTAAAGTATTGCAAGAAAGTGAAGCGGCGGTACATGCAAGCTACGTCTTGTCCGAGTTGATAGCTAAACATTCGAAGCCTTTTACTGACGGTGATTTCATCAAGGAATGCCTAATGAAAGCTGGAGAAATTGTTTGTCCTGGAAATGTGAAGGCTTTTCAATCAATTTCATTGTCTCGAAATACAGTTGCGGAAAGAGTTACTGATTTAGCCGCGAATTTAAGTGATCAGATCAAAGCAAAATCATCTAGTTTCGAAAGTTTCTCCATTGCCTGTGACGAGAGCACGGACATTAGTGGCAAAGCTCAATTAGCAGTGTTTCTTCGTTCTTGTGACAAGAATTTTAACATTTTTGAGGAATTACTGGAACTAATACCGATGCCTGGTACTACCACAGGAGAAGATATATTTACTTGTGTTTTTGGACTTCTGCAGAAATACAATCTACCTTTGGCAAAATTAAATTCTGTAGCTACAGATGGCGCTCCATCAATGACCGGGAAAAACAAGGGCTTCGTAGCATTACTAAGAAAAAAACTTAGTGAAATTCACGGTTCAAACATTCATCATATGCATTGTATTATACATCAAGAAGTTCTATGCACGAAAGTAATAAATATGGAGAATGTTTTGTCATATATAAAAAAAGTTATAAATTTTATAAGATCTCGAGGTTTAAATCAGCGTCAATTCACTGCTTTCTTAAGTGAGTTAGATAGTGAATATTCGGGTTTGTCCTACTATACCGAGGTACGTTGGTTATCTTGCTCCAAGATTCTCAAACAATTCTGGGATTTGAAAGAAGAAATATGTCAGTTTTTAAAAACGAAAAATCAAGACGTAAGTTTGTTTTACGATCCAATATGGATACAAGATTTATCTTTCTTGGTTGATATAACCAAACACTTAACCGATTTAAATTTATCGTTACAAGGAAAAGATCATATCATTACGAACATGTTTGACATAATTAAAGCATTCAAATGTCAACTAGTTCTTTGGGAAAAACAACTTAAAAATGAAGATTTGACGCACTTCCCGACGTGCAGCATGAACAAATCAAGTTTAGATGATACTTGTTCGTATCAAAAATACGCAGAAAAAATTGCAAATTTAACAACTGAATTTGAAACGAGGTTTAATGATTTTAGTTCCCTCGAAGACAAATTTTTTTTGTTTTCTTCGATTTTCTCAATAAGTATTGACTCAGTACCCAGCCATATGCAAATGGAGGTGATCGAGATTCAATGCAACTCAAATTTGAAAGCAAAATTCATTGAAGTGGGCGTGCCTGAATTTTACAAATATTTACCAGCCAGGTTTGAAAATACTCGAAAATTCGCATATGAAATTATTTCCATGTTTGGTAGCACTTATCGGTGCGAGCAGTTATTTTCAGTCATGAAAGGTAATAAGTCTCCTATTAGAAACCGTATTAATGATGCTCACCTTGGGTCAGCGTTGAAAGTTATCACTGCAAACAAAATTTCTCCCGAAATAGGAAAGATAATAGCAGAGAAGAGATGTCAAGTATCAGGACGTAAACAATAAATTTTTCTTGTTCTTTTCTATATATATATATATATATGTTTATTATTGTATTATTCGAAATAAATCTACGTTTCTATGAATATTGATTTTTTTTTCCGGCCCGCCTAAAGTTAAACCTTGTTTGTTTGCCCCAAGTGTACCTATGAGTTTGACATCCCTGCTGTACAGTGTTTTGTTTTTTGTTTAGCTGATTATAGCAAAACACTCTAGGGCTATTTGCGTAATAAAGGGATAAGTTTGCATAAAATTTTGGGAGAAAACTGGCTCACATTCTCTTTACATACTAAAAAAGCCACAAAAACGCCTGCGCAACGAGCGCTTTTGCAGGGATTCAAACATTGACTGGATGACTGGTGTTTAGCAGTATTATCCATTCCAGCCATTCGAGGGCAGTAGTACAGTAAATAGTAAGAGCAATATGGCCATGAGCTGAATGCTTCGTGTTAAATGAAAGCTCCATTTAATCGAGCTGGATGCTTCGTGTTCGAGACTGCCAAAACTATTTATAGGTTTACTGATTTTGATTCCATTTACTTATATGTGACAGGACTACTTAACTCGCAAAGGATTTGCAAGAGCAAAAAAAAAATTAGACGGAAGAATGTTGTTTTAGAAGATTTATTTTAGTAAATATTGTTTGTGAGTTGGTGTGAGTTCTTAAATTCGACTATAGGGAAAAAATAACACATGTATTAACAGGATCTTGTTGTGCATTCATATATAGTTAGCTGTGATAAATGAAGAATCCACTTACTCGTTTTAGAATTCAAATAAAGCACCTGTAAAATAATAGAACAAATTTATGTAAACTAAAATAAGATTAATGAGCGCAGCTGAAAATTTCTAAGAATGCAGTAATAGACACTGCAGCTACATTCGTGTTTTTAAAATAAAAAAATTAAGCAGATAGATTATAGTTTCTAGCAAAATTTGACAGCAATATGTATTTAAAACGAAACAATTTAATTCAGAAATTTTAATTCGAAACGATTTGCAATTTTTTTTATCTTATGCAAGGAAGAAGCATGGCCACCTGCTTGTTTCTATTAAAATCCAAACCAGGATGAAACTACCCTATTAATTATTGTAACTGAATTTTAACAACCGATTTCTAGTAGTACTGATATAACTAAAGCTAGCTATGCGTGTCAGATGTTGTTTTTATCATAAGCATCTAAAATATGAAATAATGGATTTGATATGTTTTCGCGCATTCTAAATGGAGTGATAACGTCAAAGCACCTGAAGTAAAAGGAATTGTTTCAAGCTGATTTCTGAAACATGACGTTTGACTTTCCGTCACAGACATAAACTGCACAAACAATTCTAGGAAAGTTACACCCAAATACAAATGTTATTCTCAAATTCTACGGAGAAAGCCTTTCTAAATACTCGGGGAAATTCATTAAAAAGGAGGAAGTTGTTTGACGCTGAGGTGATCATCAGACGATGCTATACTTTTAAGTGAATTACGTATATCATTAAACGATGTAATTGACTTTTCGTTGCTTAGAACATATTTAAGTTAATTACGTATATAAATGATTTTTAGGTTTTTCTCAGTCTCATTTTCAATTTCCGTCATCCTCCTGAAAAGGTGAGTTCTCTTGTTCTTTTATAACGTCTTTATTAATGTATTTACTTATAATAGTGCATCACGTTACTTAGGCTCGGCTCCAAGCATAGGCGACACAGGCCTAGGCGCTGATTTTCGTGGGGGTGACAGTCAAGCTTTTTTTTTACCAGCTACAATATCGCGGTGAAGATACAGATGTAAAACATCAAATTACAATACTGAATTTGTAAGTATGGTAATCGGCAAAGCGATTGTTGAACAACCTTCCAAAGAAGCAGGAAATTCGTGATCATTACAGGGAAGTGGACATCAGTGTTTGAGGCTCGAATTTGACAAAACGGTTAGCCTATATTAAAAAATATTATAACTCGACTAAATAAAGAAACGTTCAATGATAATATTCTAACGACGCTTCAATAAATTTGGAAAAAATATTTTGAACATGATTTCTTTAGAACCGAGCGCTTTCTTTTGCGAAACAATAATTTGAGAAGCTCAGATGTGATACACTGGTCATTTCTGTATGATCTTGAAATTAGACAGGAGTTTATTAATGCGAAATTGCAAAAATTTGCAGTTTGCTGTTTCAATGAGTCATCATCAGTTGCGTATTACTGCTGAAGTGATGATCATAGCATTGAGCAATTTACAGGATTTTATTTCTGGAATGGCATAAAGAACAAAAGAATTTTATTTATTTATTTTATGTTTTCATTTAGATTTTTATTCTGCTTATATTTTATTAATTTTACTGCATACTTTAAAAAATATTTATGCTAACAAATAAATCTTCCTATTTTTTTTTAAAATAATTTTTGGTAGTAATTGCAAAGAGGTATTTTTCTAAGCTGAATTAAAAAGAAAATGTCTGTTTACGCTATGTCTGTTAAAAAAATGTATATAGATAGATAGATAGATATTATATACAAATGGCTCATAGAAGCATGAAAATTAATTTCACTTAATAGGAAAAAGGTTTAGAAAATATACTTTCAATACAACGAGTATTTCTCATTATGGTTTAATCTGAGAAGATACAGAAAACGATGACGTTTGCGAATCTATGGTGTCAAGCAGGGCGAACGACGATACCAAAAACATTGTGCATTTTATTATACTTTAATTTAACATTTCAACAGGAAGGTCAACTGTTAAAATTTAATGATTTCTGTTCAGTCTTCATAGGCACAAGAAGTTATAATTCATTCAATTTTATTTTTATTTTAATCTAGCATAAAAGAACTGCTTTCCTACTGCTTATTTAGAAAATTTTAAAACTGCTAAAATCATGTGCGCTAAATTTCGAAATATTCAATCTGTCTCATGAAATCGCGATTTCATTCGTTTATCAAAGTCACTGTAAGAATGAATAAAAGTAGAGATCATTCTTCGAAATATTCGTAAATGTTTCATATCTTTATTGCTAAAGAATAGTAAAAAGTGTGTGAAATGCACAAGCGGAACTAAAGTAGTTCTAGTTTTATGCACACTTTTTTCTAGCATTCGCAGATTTAATCCTAAGTATGGTATATACATTGCTTTAGACAAATGGTTCCAGTTTGTTTTATCATAATCCAAAATCGAGATAATATAAATTAACTTACATAAATGCTAGGAAATTATATCCGCTTTAAAAAAAAATGGGGATGAATTAATTGATATTTAATTCTGTCAACCAATCAAATACAGATAAGAAATACATTATGTATAATTTTTCCTCTTAATTCCTTTCACCTGAAGGAGATAGCAATGAGTACGAGAAGTTTTTACTTTTATTATTATTTTTTTTTTAAATTTCTTAAAAAAGAATATTTTGATATATCCATTTTTACAAGATTATTGGGAAGATTCTGTTAACTCTCTTCTTTTTATTGAACTCTACTAGTTGACACCAGCTGATAATATTTCATACATGAGATAAAGTATTTTGAATCATACGTTGCAGATGTTATCGACTACTGTTTCACTCCTGGTTCGGCACTTCTAAGCAACAAAATGTTAATTCAACTGTAAGATAAAACTAAGCTTTAGTTACCACTTTGTCTAATTTTAATGATTATGCATAGAAATAAATTTATTAATTATGTTTTTTTAAACCGCATTCATATTAATTCATAACAATTCAATTAATAGTGTACAACTACGTTTTAATCATAGGATTTAAAATAAAGTTAAACAGCTAACCTTTGAAGTACGCTTGTTTGAAATGAGTGATCTCCTTATACGTGATATCAGCGGCCCTGTAGTAATATAGCTGAATGACTTGATTGCAAATCTCAATGAAAGAGCTGGCTGTACAAGAATTTTCGTGGTTTTCTTCATACTAGTGAATAAACGAGCTTCGTTAGGGTATACCTTCCCTTAGACCAAAGGACTAAGGGGTAAAGGGGGACCCTTAGACCCTTAGAGGGAAAATCTTAGAGGGAAAGTTTCCCTTAGACCAAAGGACTAAGGGGGACTATAGGTTCTAAACCAAAGGACCCCAGGGAAAGTTTCATAGCTTCAGGGGAGAATGCGGAAAGCCTTTTAATATTCAGTTTTAATTAGTTTAGTATCTAGTGTTAAGTACATAAGGTATTTCTCCCGCCTTCTTCGCATGCTTTCGTGGCGTAGTGGTCAGCACGCTCGGCGCGTATTCGAGAGGTCCATGGTTCGAGTCCCGACGAAGGTACTGCTCATTTTTCATGACTCCTGCTTTCAAAATAATCCTAATGCTTCTACAGTGGCGCCCGAACAAAAAGGTGGTGGATGCTGATTCTCCACCAGCAGGATTTGGCTTGGTTTACAGATTGCATCCCGTAATCCAAAGTCGCCCTTTAAAAGAGGGAGTATGTAAGGTATTTCTGCCGTCTTTTTGGCATGCCTTCGTGGTGTAATAGTCAGCAGGCTCTACACGTATAAGAGAGGTCCGTGGTTCAAGTCCCGACGAGTGCATTGCTCATTTTACACGTGTTCCTGCTTCAAACAAAATTCTAATATCTCTACAAGTATTTAATTTTAGTTACGAGTATAAAAAACTACTTTTATTTAAGTTTGGTATTTATTAACCTTTTCTATACTGTTCCTTGTTTAATTTATAAAGAACATTAAAAAATAATTTAACTTTTAATAAATGTATATGCATTTTTCGAGTTTTTGAAAGGATAGGTGGATGATCATCTAGCAGTGGTGAAAGGGGTGAATGAATGGAAAAAAGGTGAGAAATATTGCCTTAGACAAATGGCTCCAGTTTATTTTATCATAATCCAAACAATCCAAACCAAAGCAGATATTTTTTAACAAATATTTTGATTGGAGATTTGGGGAAGGGGAGCTAAAAAATCTAAGTAATTTAAAACATTAAAAAAAATTAATGTGCATCTTAAATGCATCAAACGGATTGTAGGATTCCAATGGATACACCAAATGCATGCATCAGAGCGAATCCACCATTTGGATATATTTACCTTTAAAAATAAATAAAAAAAAATTATAGTAAAGTTATTATGCCTTTTAGAATAGGTTATTTTATAAATACTTAAAATTTACCAAGATGTTAGCAGTCGCACAGTCGCAAACTACACATGTGCTATACGCAGTGACAGGAATTATAAACGAAAGTAGAAATGCAATAGTAAATCATATGAGCATCAAATTAACTATAATACATACTATAACAATTATTTAACAGTTAGGCCCAGTTACTGACACTACGACGAACTTGAACGTTAAAATGAATAATTGTTTAAAATGCGAAATTACGCTGACCTTCATGTCAACTCACTCAGCAAACTAAGCATGACAATCAAACGTGTTTCCTTTTGATTTTTAAATGGGTTTCATAATATTTAATTGAATATTATAAACTAGCCTTTATATATATGCACGCACACACACACACACACACACATATATATATATATATATATATATATATATATATGTGTAAGATATAACAAAATACGATAGCTGATTTAAAAAAATAATTGGCGACCTCAAAATTAGCATTCTATATTTGGTGCTCTTCCCCTAAATTCATCTGTTCTCCCAAATTCGAGATCTTTCTAGCGTTATGTAACGCTACTTGAAAAGGGCAACTGAAACTAAAATTAACCAATCATAGATTAGATATACTTGTACATCAAACTTAATATAAATTCCGTTGGCGAATTCATTACGTCATTCCATTCCTTTCCCTAACTGCTGCTCTGTCATCCTCGTGCCGCTTTGCTTCTCAACTGCCTACAATTATGATTGAATAAGTCCACTTATTCCTGTCACTGTCTGCCAACTTAAATGGATATGTGTGAGAATAAAGGTAAGTGATTTATCGAAATTCAAGTCGTTATCTTCATCTGTATGCCTTAACCACAGCCATGACGGACATCGAAAGCTGTTGACTGCGTCTTCAAAATCATTACATATATATATATATATTTTATATATTATAATACATACATATCTATAACTTACCCAGTAAACTAAGCATGACAATAAAACCCGATTCCTTTTGGTTCTTAAATGTGTTTCATAATATTTAGTTCAATATTACAAACTTCACTAAAAGTCGAACTTCATTCTTTCGATTACAGGTATGATATTATGATCACAAGACTCCATCAAAAGCATATCTTTATTATTACAGTGTGAAACGCGATACGACCCGACAATTAAATGCACGACTAATAGCTTAAAATTAATCTCTAAACAGTTATCCCAGTTTCCGCAGAGATGCACTTGATAAAGATTTCTGCGAAGTTTGTGCCTGACTGCACCAAGTCACTGTATTCTTCTTGTGATTGACATCCTATCCAAAGAATAGATTATTCAATTATTTCACCTAAGTTACTCACTTCCCTTAGTCCTCTGTGATTTATGGTTATTTCTAAAATTAAAAGTTAAATTATAGCGTCAAGATTTTTTAATGCATCCCACAGAATGGGGTACAATAGTTCTCCCGAACGCACATTCAAGAATGAAATTCGGGAATGACTCCAATCTGGAAATGGGAAAGTAATCTTATTCGATTATAGATACACAAGAAGATTTATTGAAAGGACAGTATAAATTAGAATAGAGTTCTACATATTTAGCATTAAAGATGCATTTGGGCATTAATGTTTTTACATCTTGTACTTATTTTCTGAAGAAAATGCTTATTGTTTGTATATTATTTATTTATTTTTGTCCATTATGTGGATCAGATGTGTCCAGTGTTCATGGATGCGTAACAATAAACCTAATAAAACTTGATTTTCTTTCTTTAGTACTTTTGCTCGTATGTGTAGTACATCGCAGAAAGAATAGGCTACACTCAAGGACGGGTAATAAACAAGCTCAGTTTCAATAAGGAAATAAAATAGTTTGAAGAACCTTCTGAATAAAAATAGAGTACGTATATTTTTCAATTTTTATTTTAAAAAGTTGTTTATTATTTTATGATAAACTACTATACTGTTCTGTTACTTTCATACAACATCGAAGAAAGCTGTAACATTTAGTATTTTGAATTTCAGACTTTAATTGCTACGAGCTAACTTCTAAATTATTGTTCAAGGCTTTACGTACATGAGTTAGAAAACAATGCTATTGCTTCAATGACGTGAAGTTTTGTAAGTGTAAACTGCGGGGGGAAAAGAGGGGACAGTTTTATAGCTCCCGTTCTACTCGCCCGATTGACGAAATTCAATTGCGTTTTTTGTTTCGACAGCGGATATGGATATGCATTAGATTATATAGGTTATATATATTAAATTATATATATTAGGATAAGCATTAGATATATATAAAACATTGTTCTAATATAAGTATTTTGACACAAAATCGGGCTTTTTCTGAAATGACATAGTAATTTTTTTCATATTTCTATTCTACTAGTCAAATTATGCCAAACTGCCAAGTTTTGTAAAAATCGCACGAATACTTTTTAAAAAATTAGCTCTCCAAATTTTAGCTCCTCCATGTTAAGAATTTGATATATATTTATTAATATCTCTTTTTTTTATTAAACTAACTTCATTCCTTCTTCCAGAATTCGAAATTTAGGCTTAATCCAAATATCATTCGCCCATGTCTTATGATTTATTTTTAAAATTTGTATTTTTAAATTTGTATTTTAAAAATGTTTAATAAATTTTTCGAAAATTGTTTGCATTATAACCTATAAAATTTTTAATATCATCTTAAAGTAGAGGTATTTCTATGCACACCTGTAAAAATTTAGAGTTTTTATTCAGAATTTCCGAAGATATACGTGAATTTACATACTGGCACGTTTTGAAATTTGGCATATTCATTACAAATGATAATAACGCCAACTGTCTTTTACGCACTTTGTTAAAATTATTTGAAAGTAATGAACGTGACTTTTTTTGCGCTCGCGTAAAGTGAGAAAAAATGAAAGGAAAATAGGTTGCTATAAATATAAGAAGTTCGCTAAATGAATTATTCTTAGCGCAAACTGAAAAAAATGCCCCAAGATAAATGTTTAAATTTCTCCGTAAATTTCGCACCAAGTTTTACAAAATTTAATATTTAGATATAATTTGAGTCGTAGAAATGAAATATGGAAAAACATTCGCATGCCATTTCAGAAAAAGTCAGATTTTGTGTCAAAATACCTATATTACAACAATGCTATATATAAATCTAGCGCTTTCGAGACATGGAAAACGCAATTTGAATTTCGTCAGTCGGCCCAGTAGAAAGGGAAGTTTAGAACTGTCCTACATTTTTTCCCCCACAGTGTGCATTTCGACCCTATGTTAGAAAAGGAATATCTAGCAGGTTCCTAAAAGATAGATACACACCTAATTTCCTTAAATGTTGACAGAAGACATGCGTGTCCACCTATCAATTAACAGGACGGTAAAAATTCTGATCAGCCCGCGTTATCCGTATGCGGGTGACAGTTCTTTGAGCACTTATGGGGTAAAGTATGTATCTGAAAAAATTATTGTTCATTATTAAAAAAAAAGAAACAAAAATTATTGTTGCTGACAGCTAAATTCCTTCCGGTTCACTAAACTGAATTGTGCTTTCTTCCGTATCAACTTTGCTTTCTTCTTAAACAACCAATTCTTGTAAAATATCAGTAGTATCTTGTAAAATATGATCAGTAGTAAACCACATTTATTATCACTGCATTTGTCAGTATTCGACTCGATATCTAAAGATGTAATTTTGTTTATAATTATCTCCCTGAAAAATCTGGACTGCTTCTCATCGCTATTATTGGAATTTTTATAAGCCTCACAGCAAGTTTCTTCTACACTGCTATATGATTCACTTAAAAATAACTATTTCATTTTTCTCTTGTAGACGATTGCGAAAAGTTGGAGCAACAATTTTAACCCCCAAAAAATTTAACCATTTACCAGAACAGAAAAAATATCTGGCAAAGAAGGAATAATTTCCAAACTTCACACCCTTTCTTGGATTCTTCATTCTTGAGGAAAGATTTTAAGCTGAATGCATGTCCCCAAATGTTTCGTCCTAGACGTTCTAAACGCCTACGATCGGAAACAATTGACGAATGTGGTATAGCAGTGCGCGTAGCCTAAAGGCGATTTTCTTACAAACTCGTATGGCAGAAGATGTGCTAAGGAATTTTATGGAAAAAGTTCCAAGTTTAGAAAAGCAGTCGATAGTCTCAACAGCAAATGGAAAAGGTCCGAATAAAAACCTTAAATTTACATAAAGTTCCCATAAATCAGAACTGAAGTGTTCATTCTTAGTTAATCAATTAAATATAAAAAAATAATCCTTATTTTTATGGGAAAAATTCGTCTTGATATTTGAGAATAAATTTCCTCACTTAGATCCCTTTGCAGTGCCTACTATAGATGAAATCGTCAAAATCTTTAAATCAAATTTTACGAACAATTAAGCAATGTATCTCAAAAGTAAGATTTCATCGCCTTTTGGTTACTACACGAAATCTTCATCAACTTATCTGATTCTGAGTATGTCATAAGCGCACCAAAGAGAAACAATTTTAAATCGGTTGAATTAACTGATTGATGAATGTATAGAGATGCCAATATGAAACGCGACTGCCAGTTAATTGTTATTTCGATCATACATATATCACCGTCCCCTATTTCTTCTATCTTTTTTCTAAGGTTAAAAGTAAATTTAACTGAATTACAATCGGCAGTGCTTTTTAGATTCCTATAGATTCCTTCCACACTGTCTTTTTGCTTCATACAGCTGCAAAACTTCCAAAAAGATTGAATATGTTATTTTATTCTCGCATTTAATAAGCACTGCTCACCTTCACTTCAATGAAAATCGCTTATTCGAATAAAATGTGTTTGAACTGGCACCCCAGTTCTTTCCAGTTGTAAAAGTAAGTTATTATATTATTTCTCAGTGCAAGAGATCAGAGCTCAGCTGAAAATCAAAGAAAAATTAGAGTTGTTTATGGCCACATTATGAACTGACGGACTATGAAAACGTGATGCCAAGAATTCTTAAGTGATAAAACTAATATGCATATCGAACAAAATAAAAGCAAATCTTCTTAAGTCTCATTCCGTCTTAAGACAATATTCGAAAAAGAATGCTTCTCCGAATTTTTGAAAAATTCGGAAAAAAATTGGTTTGTTTGTTGGTAATCTACCTGAGATAGTTAAAAATTTGAAATCCTGAATCAAATCTTGAAGGCCTTGATTCATGAAGCAGTAACTAAAGAATAAGGGTGTAAAAAAAGTTCACTTATTTGGGTGCCCAACATATTACCAGAAAAACGCAAAATGAAAAGGATGGACTATGTGCTTGATTTCCTTAGACGCTTTGCAGAATCTAGCTGGAGATAAAATTTAATCTTTTCAATGCTCACTTGAATATAAGAAACAAACATTTCAGTGGGGCCATACACGATTCTTCAAGCAACAAAAATTCAGAATTTTTGTTTCGCCCACTAAATCATGGTTTCGGTTTCTCAAAAAGGCACAGAGACAACAACTACAGACAACTTACACATTTTGTTTAATTACAGACAAATTACTGCTAATATATACTATGAATATTGCCACGAATTTGACGGAGCATTCAGATAGAAGAAGAAAATGATGAAAGACGGCATCTAGCTATTCCATTAGAACTCCTGGGCGAATGATGAAGGTATAACAAATTTCCTTTTGGAAAAATTAAAGAGCAAAGAAGTTTTCGATTGCTCGTCATCTAATCCAGGCGTAGGGATCAGTATTTTCACTTGTTTTCACTTTGCTAAAGAAACATGTTCGCGATAACGACTAAGGGAAATAAGAAATGATAAATGTCGTTCGAAAGGCAAGCCAGAAATTTTTGTGAGGCGTAAACTGTAATAGCGGCGCTTGCGTAGATATATTTTACCTAACATAATTAATATTTAATGAAAGTTAATTCGTTTAATAAAAAACATTTTGACATAATATTGGTCCTTGTGGCTTTGGACAAGCCTCATACAAAATAAAGGTTGCTCATTTGGCTGTATATTGAGTAACTATGGGCAGACTGCACAGGTTTGATAGTTCGAGTTCATTTGCTGTAGCTGGTAATATTTCAAGATATCTTTAGGAAGTATTGGGTTTTTCGATAATCAGATATTGTTTTGTCTGTGCATTATTGATATTCTATATTCAGGCTTTCACAAATGTTCACACTTCTTTACTACCTTTTCAACAGTTCCTGCAATGCAGTCGGAAGTAGATTACCACGAGTACTGCTCAGGAGGATTTGACCCAGATGACATCGTCATCAGTGGTGTAGCTGGCCGATTCCCTAATTGTGAAACGGTTGGAGAACTGAAGGAAGCTTTGCTGACGAAGAAAGACCTAATTCTGTTTTCTGATGAGCGCTTTGAAAAAGGTGTGGTATTTTTTTATTCCGAAAATTTATTATTATCATTTCGATGATAATGCCTAATATCTTAAGTTGTGTGATAATGTACGTCCAGAAAGTAAGTTCCGTTTGGTAATAAAAGTAAATTGTGTACAGCTACAGAAAAGTTATTTATTGCACAAAATTCAACAACTCTTAAACTACTTTTCCACATAACTGCCGAAATATTGCAGGCATTTGTCATAGCGTGGCACAAGTTTTTGTATACCTTCTTCATAGAAATTTGCCGCCTGTGTCTTCAACCAGTTGGAAACAGTTTCTTTCAGCTCGTCGTCATTGTTAAAGTGTTGACCGCCAAGGAAAGACTTAAGATGTAAGAACAGATGAAAGTCGCTAGGAGCGAGGTCAGGGCTGTACGGAGGATGGTCAAACACGTCCCAGCCAAATCCCTGTAGGAGGTTTTTCGTCACATTTGCAGTGTGTGGTCGTGCGTTGTCGTGAAGAAAAACAACACCTTTTGACAGCAATCCTCGGCGCTTATTCTGAATTGCACGGCGCAATTTCCGAAGTGTCTCGCAATAAGCATCTGCTCTGATTGTTTGACCACGCGGTAAGAAATTAATGAGTAAGATGCCTTTCCAGTCCCAGAACACTGTGCACATCATTTTTCGAGGTGTCAAGATTTGCTTCGGCTTAACCTTTGCTGGGGATGAAGTGTGCCTCCATTCCATTGATTGCCGCTTACTTTCAGGGGTGTCGTAAGAAACCCAAGTTTCATCTCCTGTGACTATCTGTGTCAGAAATTCTTCACCGCTTTCAGCATAACGGGTCAAAAACTGAAGTGCACTACCCATCCGTTTTGTTTTGTGTTGCTCAGTAAGAATCTTTGGTACCCAACGTGAGCAAAGTTTACGAAATTTCAGTTTTTCGGTAACAATTTCATGCATTAGTGATCGTGAAATTTGGGGAAATTCCATAGCGAGAGCACTAATTGTAAACCTTCGGTTTTCATGGATCTTGTCATCAATCGCGTGAACCAGTTCTTCTGTAACCAAAGATGGACGCCCACTTCGTTCTTCATCGTGCGCATCACTACGTCCGTCATTGAACTTTCGGACCCATCTTCTCACCATTGAATCACTCATCGCTTTTGGTCCGTAAACATCGCAAATTTGCCGATAAATTTCACTAGGTTTCACTTTCCTCGCATTCAGAAAACGAATCACAGATCTGATTTCACAAGCGGCGGGATTTTCAATCAACACCGACATTGTAAACAAGCACAACAAAGCGTACGTGACTGACAGCGATCTCCAAATGGCGCGCGTTTCTTCTCCTTGATACAGAGCGTCTACTGCGCATGTGCGGAACTGCGATCGCAGAGCTGCAGCGGAGATAAATTGAAACGGAACTTACTTTCTGGACGTGCCTCGTATAATAAAGATATGTGATAGTTTTCATAGGGACTTCAGTACGAATAACAAATTGTATATTGGGAATGTAGTATAAAAATAAAAACGGTTTATAAAGGATTTAAAATTTTAAGTTGTATTTTTTGAAAATAAAATGTTTTAATGTTTAAAAGTCCATATTAAACTAAAAGAAAACTAACAAGTACACAAAAATAGAAAAAAAAAGTGTCGGGAGTTTGTCTGTCCCAAACGGCCGCTGGGATTTAATGCGTAAACTTCGTATGCATTCGTAACTATTTTATGCAATATAAGACGATGACAGGAGAAATAAAGGACAATTCAATTACTGTATAGTAATATTTCGCGTGAATGTAAGATTTATAGGGTGACCAGAAAGTCCCTTTACACCTGAACTAAATGAGTGTAACAATGTAAGATGATAAGATATTTAAGATTTGAATCTTCCATTCTGATCACTGATATGGCAATACTGCTCCTTACGCGAAATTCAACGTGATTGACACGTGACTCCCTGGACAGGAGAATAAAGTCTGTGCCTTGACCAGTTCATCGTCTTTGTGCTTGGTGAAGAATAATGGCAGATACCAATGACTTCACTTAGGAGGAGCGTTTAGTGACAAGTATGTACGTCTATGAACGGAAACACAACAACCAAAATATGACACAGGTGATGGATAAGTTTCGTTAAATGGTTTGGTAAAGGGCGACCAGATCGTCAGACTTTGATCATTTGGAAGAAGAAAGATTTCGGAGGGGAGGACTGAAGAAGACATGCTTGGCCCTCACTTCTTTGAGGTTCTGTGACCCAGGTTACTTATTTGAAGATGCTGAATGACGGGCTTCTTCCATAGCTCCAGAATTGGGGCATCAATGACATGGTTGTTTTCAAACACGATGGAGCTCCTACCCACTTTGCACTTGCTGTTCGGGTATGCTTGAATGAACTGTTCCCTGGTTGGTTGATAGGACGTGGGTCACCAAATTCATCAGCCCTTTTATCCTTGGTCGCCTCGAAGTATAGACCTAATGACATCAGACAGTGCCGTGTGGGGAATCATCAGATCATATGTCAGAAAGAAGTGGTATGTGGACAGTGATGCTATGCGGGCAAGTGTGCTTGAAGCCTTCCAGCATGTGGTACCGCAGCGGTGAAAAGGAGGGCGTTCAGGTGCTATGCACGTACGTTTTGGACAAACAACTGTGTTATTAAAGTTTCAATGAAATAACTGCACGTGTTAAGGGACTTTCTGGCCACCTTTTACATAAATGAACATTAAAATAATGTAATCAGTAAATCTGTATATGTATTGAATATATGTATTGAACTCTTCATCGATTAGCAAACTTGACTCTGAGTGTCTCATGAGCGCACTAAAGAAAAACAATTTTAAATCCGCTGAATTAACTAACGTATGAATGCATGCAGATGCCAATAAAACGCGATCGTCCATTAATTGTAATATCGACTATATATATATCACCGCCCCCTATTTCTCCTAAGGTTTAAGGTAAACTGAATTGAACTACAACTGGCAATGCTATTAAAATTCCTGTAGATAATCACATCTCTAGTTCTTTTATCGTCTGTTTCCAGAACGAATTTTCAATTATAGTGCTCATAAACGCTTTCAATTTGAAACCCTCCACCTGAATAGGTTCATTCTTAAACATCCAGATTTCAGCCATCGCATTAAAATCAGATTGCTTTATTATTTCATCTGTTATAAGATCGTTAAAATGTGCAACCAGACCATAATAATGTGCCACTCCCCAGACAAGAATTTGAAGCAGTGAGAATGCACAGCGATTCACTGTAAATGTGCATAGTGGATAATGTCATCAAAATTCCCGTGATTTCCATTAATTTTGTCATTCAGCTGCGGCTGAACCATAATTCCAGATTCAGAAATTCATTTTGTATTTTGTAGCGTACACCTTTCTCTATTAAACAGACTTATGTTTTGTAGTTGCGAAGATTTAAGCTTTTCTGAAACCCTCAAAAAGAGTCACAATTTTTCCTTTCCACACACCACCATGGAGGAACATAAGTCCACGTTAAAATGCATTAGGAAACATTTAGTAGTAATTACAAGTATTTCAAACTTGGCAACAGAATATATTCAATTTAATAACGAAATAGCTTCTTTAATATATCTGTAATATTATCGGGGTATTTTAATGTTGCAGCTTAAAATTAACACACTCTTTATAATAAATCAATGAATTTGACAATTCTTTAATATCCGCGTATTGTAATTGATGAAAAAATACGTTCAAGTGTTTTTCTATGGTAATGAAGCTATGAAATATCCCATTCGGCGATTGGACAAAAGTATGAAAAGATCTGATAAAAAATTTGCGTAATACGGCAGATGTTTTTCTATTTGAAAACGTAAACAACGCTTTGTTGTTTATAGTTCTTGAGTAATAAGAAACCAGCAGCCACAGTTACTATTCAGATATCATTCTGCGCAGTTGTAAGTGAATTATCCGTTCAGGATACAAGTTGGGGCAAAATCATAAACTAATGAGTGTTATACACTAGTAAATCCCAAAAGAACATCGTTGAATTTAAGGAAGGGAAAAATCAATCTCTAAAACGACGCTTCGAGGCAAGTGGAAAATGATGTGAAATAGCTCAGATTTTGAAATTAAACATCACTATCAAATTTGGTCGCATGGGAGTCAAACATTTTGTTCATCTCTTTATATTTTATAAAGATAACAGCATTTTCCTAAATATGCAGGGTCTGTCCTGAAAGTAAGGAGTCGGCTGAGTATAGAAAACCCACTTTATCTGATAAGAATCTTTCAATACACTTAATACTTTTGAAAATGAGAACGACACAGTAAGGCCAATGATTTTCAGCTCTTTACCTTCATCGCGGACCTTTGAATGCCTTTTGCTGTGCCACATCAGTGTCTTCTTAACGCGCTTTTCATCCTCGGAAACAGGACTGAGGTTGGGACTGTATGGTGACTGAGGAAGAGTAATTACGCCTTTTCTGGTCAAAAACTGTCTCACAGCGAGTAACTTGTGCGAACGCGAACGGAGCTTTGACATGGTGCCTGACCCATCAAGTAGCGATCTCTGGACGCACACGCAGGAGGCATTCTGGGGGATTTCCACGTAAAAATTTGCATTTACCTTTTTCTCGGGGGGGGGGGAGGGGAACAAATGTCTTGTTTTCACTTCCCTTCAGTAATGGAACACAATCAACATGGGTTTCATTTTGGATTTCGACATCCACACTTTTTCGGAGGGGAAATTCAATAGTGGTTCATTTTTTGCTCTGTCTTTTTGTTTCTGGGTTATACTGAAATACCCAAGTTTTCATCTCCAGTAATAACTTGCGATAGAAAGTTCGATTACTTTTGACTTGTTTTAATCATTCAGCAAAAAGTGCCATTCCAGTCTTCATTGGAACAAGGTTCAAAATGTTCGGCACGATTTGTTTTGCACACACCTTCTGCATTTGCAAATGTTAGATTACAATTCCATCAACTTGCGTTTTCGGTATCTTTAACTCTTCTGCAACCCTACGGGCACATAAATGCCGATCAATGTTTAATAAAGCATGCGCAAAATCAATATTAGCGCTCGTAACCGTCGTCGAGGGGTGATCTGATTTTTCCTCGTCATGGACGTTTACTCGGCCGTCTACAACGGCTTTGTCCTATTTGAAGATTCGCGATCTGTATAATCCATAACTGCCATATGCAACTTCACTGCGTAGCGCTGTTATAACGTTCACTTCATTGTTGCAGTAATGCAGATACGAAAAAGGGGTACACTCTCAAACTTGTTCACTGGCTGCGATCTACTAAGCTCTGCCGTGTGAAGCTGAAAGTTCTCTGATTTTCTCTCGCCACAGTTTCCCGATCAAGAGCACGTACACGCAATACTACGACTTGTATCCTTACTGTTAGGTTGGACTTTGTAAATATAGCGCCCAGAGGTTTAGATTTCGTAATTTTTATAAAGCTGAATCTTTTAATTAAAAAATGTCGAAACATTAATATTTACGCCATTTAAAACATGTTTAATCGGGAAGTATATACCTAAGATTAACGGTTGTGAAAGTATAGGCTTTTGTTTACATGGTGTATCATACATAATAGTGACATCTCTTTCGGTAGGGATTTCACAGCACTGAGTTCATTTTCACACCGCATATTGACATAAAGTGGTCAATGCTTTACAACAGGTAATAATGTGGTCAATGCTGTACGACCGGTGCCGATGTAATGACAATTCATTATCGCAATCCGGCAGCAAGAGTGGGATCGAGCACATCAGAGACACAGAATACATATGTCCTCTTCCCTCAGTAAACCTTATACACCAAAAGATCTTTTACAGAATATTCCTTCTGAGTATTTTCTTCTTCCAGAATGTCGCATTGTCTTCTTACAGAAGACGTTGCGAGTTGACTGGGTTATCTTATTCAGCTTTTAAATAAGAGGACCCTCACCCTTTTTTACGTAAGTTAGTTTTAAAAATAATAATATCCAACAATCGGTATGCATCTGCAGAAAAGAAAACATAAGATAATTACGTATTTGACTGTCCCTGGTTTCTCATTTGAATTGGGGATAGGAACATGAATGATTTTTGCATCGCATCAAAAATATGTGCTCATCAAACAGGATTTTTGCAATAATATAATAAAAGTTAAAAACGAAATGTACATCCACTTTCATAAAGAATGTGCTTCCCCCCTAAAATTGCATGTTACTTGTATGATAAATAAAATATAGTCTAAGGTATACTAAATATATAAATAAATGAAATAAATAAAAATTTGTGATACATGCCAGCAAAACAGTTCAAGCAGATAATTACCATAATTATGTTATACATTGAGAGATCAATGATCAAAGAGTTTCATACGTCGACAAAGAAGCGTATCTAAAGTTCATCAGTGTGGCCAAATGAGACAAGAGCCTTCGGAGAATAATCATGTAACCGATGATACCTCATATAATTATGCAATTTTCATATCATCATTAGGTCCTTATGAGCCCTTAAATATGTACATATGAAGAGCTCTTTTAAATATGCATTTTATTCCTACGCATTCTACTATATTCTATAATGCACCCTGAAATGGAAATACGTACGTTGTTGTTGTTTTTGTGATTAATTTCGCTTGTCTGACATCAGAACAGGCCCACAAAATTCATCGTGGCAAGCAGGCAAGCTTGCGCTTGTCGTTGACAAGAGCCATGGGCATCATACAGGTGACAGTTCGACTTTGCGCACTTCCATCCCTATTTTGAGGGAGAGCACCCCAGGAGGATGGATCCGAGGGTCTTCCCCCCTCCTGTTTCTCTATCACCAACCTCTAGAGAGGACTTTCGGTTCGCTGCATATTTTGAAGGCTTCCATGTCGCACAGACGCTATACATTTATAAACATCCATGCCTTCTCCGGGATTCGAATCCGGGCTCTTCGGTAGTGCAGTTAGAGTCACTAACCATTATCCAAGTTGGGCGGAGCGAAACGCCTACGTATTTACTTTCTACCTATAAGCAGCTGTGGACATGATTCTAATTACTAATAGTACAGCCAAGGTGATTTTCTTACTAATTTCTGCCTGACCATTACGCTATGCGGTGTTTGTATACAGTGTAGTAGAGCAACAAGTGTACATGTGTATCAATAATGGCAAAGTTCTGGTATCCTGTTCATTTACTTTTCTCCTATACTGATTCGTAACATTACAAGCCTTTCCGTCATTCAGCACGAACCCTAATTTCATAAAAGGATAATCCGCAGTTTCGATAGGCCACAATTCTCTCATGATCAAAATCGGAAACCGGCTTTTGGGGCTGCCTTATTCTTCCAAGAAGCATAGTTTAAAATTTCTGTGCTCAGGAATGACGAGCAAACACAACTCCAGTATTTAAAAGCGACTTCCCGTTCTTCTCCTTTTATGCTGCTTCCAAACAGCACTACTAATGTACACTGCTAAAAACAAGAAGGGGGACAATTCTATATCTCCCGTTCTACTGGACCGATTGACAAAATTCAAACTGCGTTTTTCATGTCTTGAAAGCCCAACTTAGAATATGTATTAGATTCATACACAGCCGGGACAAGGGGGAGGCTAATGAGGCACTTGCCTCAGGTGATTCACTAGAAGCGGTGCCAAATTAGCTATGCGAATTCGAAAATTACTTTAATTATGTTTTTAAATTTATCGGTTATTATTAGGGGAAACAAGCTCCGCAAACTTAAATTAATAAAATGATAGCAGGAGTTCCAAGAAACCCTGGAAGTTAATGCAATTTGCATTTCAATGTTATTTCTTATTTATCAGAAAAGGATTTTTTAACATTTTTATTTAAAAGTTATATTATTTTTCTGAATTTATAAAGCTACGATTAAAAAATGCTTTAAAAATTATGGCATTTTGATTTAATACAGTTACTTTTGTATAATACAAATATAGCTATTTATATATAT
>KK113029.1:370093-398128 GCA_000611955.2 Stegodyphus mimosarum | reverse complement strand
TATAGGGGCGCGCATTTATCTTTTTGCCTCAGGTGAAAAAATATCTTGGCACGTCTCTGGATTTATATATAGCGTTGTTCTAATATAAGTATTTTGACACAAAATCGGAATTTTTCTGAAATGACATCCAATTTGTTTCCATATTTTGATTCTGCTACTCAAATTATGTCAAACGACCAAATTTTGTAAAAATCGCACCAGTAATTTTTAAGAAATTAGCTCTCTAAATTTTAGCTCCTCAATGTCAATTGAATTTGATATATATTTATTAATATTTCTTTTTTTTATTTCACAGGGGCTTCTGGTATGCCGCACTCTTCAGTAGGCCTTGTAAAAAATCTGGACAAATTCGATGCTCAATTTTTTCACTTAACTAACTCAACAGCCGATTATGTGGAACCTCAGCAAAGGAAAGTTTTAGAAGTTACTTACGAAGCTATTTTTGACTCAGGTAAACATATAATTTAATATTTCTTACCCTTGGTTTATCTTAGAACGGTATCCTGTCAACCGCTTTTCACTCTCTAACACAATGTCATGCTATCTTAAAACAGCAAAAATAGCGTTGTGCTAGAAAACTATAAAACGGAGATTTGGGTACGAAGATTTGACTATGTTGCAAAATTGAGATCCTACAGCAAGCAGTTCACGTGTGTTTATCATAAATTTAAAGACAAAACGTTGAAGTATTTTAATATTTTATATTTAATTTCTCAGTACTCAGCATCCTTAGTATCAGTATTCTCATTTAATGTATTTAGTATTTAGTGGCTTTAGTATGAGTATTCTCATTATTATTAGCTGATTCGAAATGTTTAAATCTAAAGACCAACATTTGCTTACATATAGCATCTTTTGTATATTGATTCAAGAATGTAGCTATTATCAGTTTAGATGTTCAGTTCTTTTGTTAGCATCATTAACGTTATTGTAAATCTAGCGAATGCTACGTACGTTAAAATCGCCACATATTATAATGTTTTTAAGAATTCTTAAATTGCGAAAAGTTTGTAATAATATTTCTTGGAAAGATATAGATTCAAAATGATTCTCATGCTTTTGTACATTTAACATACTTTTCACCACTGAGAGGGCTTCCGACCTAAGCTGATACATGACGGAAAAAGCTCATCCACTGGAAATCATTTATTGAGAAGATCCTTTTTAGTCCAAAGGGATTTAGTCCCGAAGGACTATTACTTTCGTTTTGCGATTTTGCGTTGAATCACTTTGAATGCCCGATTCACTTTTCAAATTGTTGCCACTAAATGTTATCGCTCTGCATTAAAGTTTAAAAAATGAAAAATCTGCATAAATGTATGAATGTTTTTATTATTATTATTTTTTTTGACGTAGCTTTCTCTTCAAAAATCGTCTGCGTGCGTTGCACGGGAAAATAAAAAGGAATTTTAATTACAGTTCTAAATAAATAGCCAAATAAATGTGAAATTCGTAACAATATTCTCTAAAACTTTAACAAATTTTTCATTAACAAACTCAAAGATTTCAAAGCCAGCAATACCAACGTTGTACAGAAAAACATTTTTATCTCCAGCGCGTGAGAGCTCGTACCGAAATTTCTAAAGATATGCTCAATTTAAAATTATTTTGCGATTAACAAATAAAGGTAACACACAGAATGTTAAATAAACGTCCCTTTGGACGTAATTTAAAATCTGAAACATTTCAGATTTTTTTTTGTGATTTTTTTTTTTTTACAATGAATATTTTTACATGACAGTGATATTTTTAACATATATTATTAACAGTATTAACAGTCTTCTTTGCATTTACATGCTACATTGAGCTAAATTTTGTTATACATTTCAATTTGATTTTAATAAATATCAATATTTCAAGATTTAGTGAAAGTTCTATAGTTGAATAAAGTTCAATAGATAGAACGTTCGTGAGATGCAAAGTTCTGAAGTTCTAAGTTCTTTTGATCAAAAATTTTATACATAAAGTTCGATGTTTCAAATCATCATAATTTCAGAAGATCTTGGTTGATTGATATAAAACAAATAAGTTCTAGTTTCAATTTGGATTTAGTCCGAATATTATAGTCTATTTATAAATGACTAGTGGAAGTACCCGATGCCAGTTAAGTTAGATTGAGAGTAATGTACCTAAACAACAGAGGGAATGATACCGCTGCAATCCTTCTCTAATAACGATGCAAAAAATACAATTCATAGTCATACATTTTTCAGTTGGATGCGATAATGGAAGCCACATAAAAATTTTCGATAGAAAAATAAGCTAATTCTCTCATTATATCATCAACAATGACATGCAGTTTTTAATGATTTTCGTCTTTCTAATGAAATGGTCGTAAAAGCTCAAGTTCTATCCAATATTTCACCTATATTCAATTTTAGTCGATTAAATGAGGCAAAAAATTGATCATAATTAATCAGAAATCAATAACGCGGACAAACAAACAAACGCACAAACACACATTCTTTCTTTATATGTTTAGATTTTGTAAAACATACAAATTTTTGATTAACAAATTCTACCATTTGAAAACGAGCAGTAACAACACTTTTCGAAATAAAGCATTTTTATCTCCAACGCGCGACACTGCTGACACTCGGAAAAATGAGTGCGAAAATCAGAGCTTTCAGAGTTTTTAATTAATATCTCCGCCGATTAAAGTCGTACGAAGATGAGAACCATCGAAATGACTTCCCACGAATTTTTGGAATCGGGAATAATGTATTTAATGTTTGGCAATGCTATTTTTATTTTATCGTAAAACTTAGAAATTTTTTATTAACGAACTCTAGGATTTGAAAGCGAGTTGTGGCAACAATTTTATTATTTTTCGTTATTTTTGAAAGTTTATTATATAAAGCAGACTGTTTTAATAGGTGTCTGGTCTATTCTTTCCAGTATCGATTTGAAGGTAATGCTCTTTTGAGAACTCACATTCGAAAACATAATGGTCGGAACTTTCTACTATTTTACCACAATTACAAATGTCAGTATTATTGCGGCAATTATATCAGAAGGTTACAAATTATTGCGGGTCTTTAAAAAATAGTAAATACTCCAATTTGTGTTAAATCTCTTAATATAAGGGCTCAATAAATTTCAAGACTTACCCCTTTGATGATATTCTTGATACTGTATTATATTCTAGACAGCTGCTAGGGAAAATTATCGTCTTTTTTAATAAATCATTCATCACGAAGAAATAATCATAGATATGACTTTGCTTTTCTTAGTTTTGTATTGACATAATATTATTCACATTTTTAGTTTTAAGGGTAATCATTTAACAACAATATTCTATTACAGCCGGTTCAAAGTTCCCAAAATTTAGTTTTTTTAAAGTTCTAAAAATAATAATGCTAGTTCTACAGTTATCGTCTAGTTTCTAGCTGTTGCCAAGAAAGCTCGAATCAATAACTGTTTTCTTCTCTTTCTTTTTACTGCAGCAGTTGCCAACAGTACCTTTGAGTTTAAAACTATTTAAATATGTTAGAAATGGACCATGTCCAGTTAAAAATGTTGTAATCGTAAAGGACAATGGTATCAATTTAGTTGAAACATTTGGTATGAATTTTAAAGTTCTTTGTCTTGTTTTAGACTGTTATCTTTGAATGTGATATGTTTAAAATGTAATTTTGGAAAGGGTATCGTAAATTCTGGTAGATTTAATCCTATTGCTGCTTGATTAGAAAGAGAATCTGGTAGTTCATTACCTGGTATACATGTGTGGTCTGGAACCCGATATAGCATTGGTTTCAGTACTATTGACATATTGATTAAAAGTTTTTGAATTTCGTAGACTATAGGATTTTTGAAATATATACCACTTATAGCTTCAAGGCTGGATAGAGAGAATCTGTGCAGATATTAACTCGGTTATTAAATCGACTGGATAAGTATGTTGCCTTTTTGATTGCTATTAATTCAGCTTTGAAGACTGAATTGTTTTTATGTAATCTTCTTCTTCATTTACAGATTGGTAGATTATCTCTATATATGCATAAACCAGAGCCTGTACCTGTTTCTGTTTTAACTCCGTCTGTGAATAGAACATTTAATATACTAACTCAATTCCTATTTTTGATAGACCACTTAGAATATCAAAAATTGGGAAAAAGTTGCTTTTTATGCCAATGAACAGATTACTCGCATTTCTTCTAGACTTTAGAAGAAGTTTCAAACAATAGTCAGGAAAGGAGAAAAATTAAAATAAATTTTTTTTTAAATCTGAAAGATTTCGGATTTTAAATTACGTCCAAAGGGGTGTTTGGGTTACTTTTATTGATTAAATATCATGTTCTTCGCACTGAAACCATAAAATTCAGTTCAATAGAAATATCGCAAAATAATTTAAAAATGAGTATATCTTTCGAACTTCTGATACACAGTTCTGCACGTTTTAGATAAAAAGTTTTTTTTCCCCGTAGAATGTTGCCATTGCTCGCTTTTATATCGTTTGTGTTTGTTCATCAAAAAGCCATTAAAGTTTTACAAAATATGGAATCGATAATAAAACAAATTCCAAATTTCAAATTTGGGCTTCCAGATGCCTCGGCAGGATTACGTCATTCAAAATTCGATGGTTCTGGGTACCGTCGTTTTATCACAATGTGAGAAACATACATACATTTATACACATTCTTCATTATTTAATTTATTTAAATATGGTACAGGGCTGCAATATTTTGTGGAAACAGTTTGAAAAGTGATTCAGACTTTTAATGTTTCCAGAGCAAAATCCCAAAACGAAAACAATAGTCCTTCAGGGACAAAGCCCCTTTGGACTAAAAATTAAGTTTGCTTTAAAAATTATAAAGATATCCATAACTCAGTATTGAAAGCAGCTGACGTTGAGCCCGTATTTTCTGAGATAGAATCTGGCGTTCTACTGGAGCAATTTGTTTCTGATCTTTAAAACACAGTTCAAAATATTGAAATTCATTTCGAAAAAGATGGCTGGAGAGCAGCAAAGATTTAGCTTTGCCAAAGTGGACCACGAAGAGTGCTGCTATGCTACATCCCAGGCAGTTTTGTAGAAATTCTTTCGTGGTATTCGGATGTTCAAATGTTTTACGTCTACGTGTTTAACGATATAGCATGTTGTACACAAACAATTTAATTTTAAGGTTCTTATAGAAATTTTAATCATCAAATTATACCTTTAATACTTGCGAAGTGCACTTTTTATATTTATGTAAGTGTTTTCTTTTTGAAAAAATTCTTTTTTTCCTTATCAGGCTATGATGCGACGTCTTTGAGAGGAGCCCATATCGGTGTTTACAATGCGACGACCTGTGATGATGCAAAAGAAATTCTGACACAACAAGGGGATCTAAAAAAAAATGTATGTATAAGTATAGGACGGTACATGAATGCGAACAGAATCTCATTCGCCTTTGACTTTCATGGTAAGTGCTACATGCTTAAAATATTATATTTGCTACATGTTTAAAATATATATTAATAGGTTATTATCTAAGATAAAATTTGTAGTCTTCGACTTTGCATTCTAATCGCCGGTACTGAATCTCCGTGCTGGTTAAGTTAACTCAATTTCACGTTAAACTCATTTGTACAGCCTTCTGCTGCTAATTTACTTGAATTTAAATTGATATTTGTATCCTCATTTAAGTTACCTCGCCACAAGTGCTGGCTAATCTTGTAAGCACCAAGTGTGAATTCCGTTCTTTCTAGTTTTTAAATAAAAGGATGTTTTATATCCTTGTCTAGTTTTAGTTGTTATTTTAGGCTTAGTTATAATTCGCTTAATGTCTACCAACAATTTGGTCACTAATGAATGATTGCAAAGCAATCAAGACTTTATAATACTATGAGTTATTTGATGGAATATGAGAGGTGTTTAGTTCTCTAGCATTTTAGTTTTCCTTTTTTCCTATTTATTTTATCAAATGCTTTCCGACTACTGACTCTTTTACGATATGCTTCGCATGAATATCCAATGAATATTTGGTTTCTTTGCATTATTTTGTGAATTTTTTTGACTTTTTCTAAATTTGAAGTTTAGTGAAAAAACAACATTTAGAGGAACAAAAATAGGTTTCTAAATTTATGAAAGATTTTATATTTTATATAGAAAAAAACTTAATAATTCAGGCGATGATCAAATGCGCTGAATTACGAGCTGAAACTGCATGTTATAGTTAAAGATCTTTTCTCACCCTTAATGAATATATTAAGGAATAAAAAAAATCACGTACTCTAATCTGCAAATATATTTAATGAGAAATATTTATTATTAAATACATTTATTCATAGTTTAATTATATATGTAATCAGTTTTTGCTTTCAAACCATTTTATTACCAGTCAAGTTTTACAATGAAGTTAGAATGTCTACTTACTTCACAGATCCAGCGTTTTTATTTATAAATGCCATTTCATGCGGTATAAATATTCATCATCTCTTCACTATTGTGCTTTAAATTTCTTTCGGCATATTTTGAAAATATACGAGGTGTCCATAATTTAATCACCGAATAACAAAATTAAATTGAACCATAATTTTACTAAGTAACAGGAACTAATTCATATCGAAAATAATCTTTAGATCAAGGAGTTTTGTTTCTTCTAAATGAGAATAGTAACAAAGAACTTGTTTGTTTACAGACAAAATGGTATACACATTGGAAAAGCAATGTGCATTCTCTGGTTATGGGAAACGAAATCATCGAAAACAGTTTAAAAGTGATTCCGATATAAATTTAATAAACCTTCACGAAAGGAAAAACCAATTAAAAGTTGGTTACGGGCACGTTTTGCATAAAGGAAACGCAGCCAGGCCAAGCATCAGTGATGAAAATATTTCCCTAATCAAGATGTATTTTTTGCAATCTCAGTCAATCCAGTCGCCGCTCCAGCCTGCAGACAAGAATTCACAGGTCAACTGTTCATGAGCGGTTGAAACTGACTGCGTATAAATTGCGAATTCATTAACAAATTAAACCTAATAATCGAGTCATTTGTAAAGAATTTTCTGTAGGCGTTCTTGATCGTATCAATTACGATAATTAATTCCTTTGGAAAATCGGATTCAGTGATGAAACAACATTTTATGTTTGAGGAGAGGTTAATCGACGTAACTGCAGGATTTGGGTGTCAGAAAATACGTATTTTGTAACGGAAATTGTGTCCTTAAGTTAACGTTTGATAGGCACTAACTCATAAAGTTATTCCAACGGGACGGGGGCTCTTGTCATTGGGCTACCCAATGTACATGTTCCCTGGTAAAGCATTTCCAGATCGTTGTATTGGTAGAGATGGACCAATTTTCTAGCCACCGCGTTCTCTGCATGTCACACATCTTGACTTTTTTTTCAGGGTTTTAGATTTTAAGTTTTACTAATGTTTATTTTATTTTAAACCTTTATTGTCTTCTTTTATTTTCCATTTCCGGCCAGAATAAGAGCGAATAGATTTAGTCCATGCAAATGATGTTGCAAACTGTAGAAGTACTTAAGACATGGCTTTTAGCCAAAAGAGAAGAGACAGATTTCTCGAGGCCTTTAACATGCGTGTGATTTTCGTTGTCCGCCTTTAAGGCCAGAACTTAGTTCTCGCTGATATTTGAAGACGTACTGTAATCTTTGCATTCTGCTCACTACATACGTAGTAGTAAAGGGTCAATATTAGCGTTACTATTCTCTGTAAAGCATCTTAATTCTTACTTAGTTAAGTTAGTTTATTTCTTATTTTATACGTTTTAGACCAACAGTACTGGTCTTTGTGTACCGAAGAGCGGGAAGGCCTGTACGCTGTAAGTAACCCCTTCTTATTTGTGTTGCCTGTTCCAGGCACACACGAACACAACTTTGAGTACGCTCCCTGTTCTTATTCAGGACTCCAGTTATGTTTGCAAAATCAACTAGAAGGAAGAGTTGACAAGGGGATAGATGAAGAACTGAATTTATGCTACAGAGATCGCAGAATGGAGGAATTAAAAGCTCAAATCATCACAGAAACAGCTTTTGTGATTCCGCAAATGCTTAATAATGTCTGCAGGGAAATCTAGAGCAGACTTTATATTCTCCGAGCAACTAATGGTGCTCATGATCTCATGATGCAGTGTGTTAATGTAAGATTCTTTGAACTGCTAAATAAAATTCAGGCAGTCTTTTTTCCCTATCTCTTATTCTGAGTTATTAAACATAGCTTTATTTGCTAAATAAATTATGGGCATCCTATAATTTAAACGCTTCACCAGCCTCGTGTCAAGTGATCTTAATTGAGTTTTCTCCCTCACTTTTTATTTTTTTTTTTTTTTTTTGCTACTTGCGGATTCAACACATTTTGACTCGTGGTGTCGTCACCTAATTGTAAGTGGCTCATTTTACCACTTTCAATCTACTCAGTAATTTTGTTTTCTGGAAGCGTAATAAATGAATTCTTTGAGTTTCGAATAGTTTTTAATATTTCAGAATAGTTGCACATTTAATCATCAATATTTTTGCCTTCTTCGCTAAAATTTTGCTGCTCGGCCACAATTCCTGCCAAGCGTTTCGTAATTTTGGCTTATTTCTAAGTTTACAAGTAATAGCAGCCGTGAAAACGTCATCTTTTGAGTTGAATTTGGAGGTCCTTAACACTGAAATCAGAATTTAACAAATTTCACACAAGTTCCTACATTTTTATTATATTTATCTTGAAAATTTTGAAAACGCTCTTAATCTACGTATTGAATCAAGGCCGTTATATTTAGTGGAAAGTATAATCCTCTAAAATTTCCTTATATTATAAGGTATTTCTCCCTCCTTCTTCGCATGCCATCGGGGTGTAGCGGTCAGCACGCTCGACGCGTATTCGAGAGGTCCGTGGCTCAAGTCTCGTAGAGGACATTGCTCATTTTTCAGGTCTTCTGCTTTCCAAAAATACCTAATGACTCTACAGTGGCGCCCGAACTAAAAAAAAGGGTGGTGAATGATGATTCTCCACCACTAGAATTTGGCTATTGAGTCCCATAATCCTCAGTCGCCCTTTAAAAGGGAGAGTATATAAAGTATTTCTCCCGCCTTCTTAGCCTGCCTTCGTGGTGTAGTGGTCAGCACGCTCGATGCGTATGCGAGAGGTCCATGGTTAAAGTTGCCGCGAGGTTTTCACGTCTCCTACTTTCCAAAAATATCTAATGACTCTACAGTATGAGCACAGTGGTCACACAGTCATAAGACCAAATACTTGATTAGCCTTCATAATGTATGAGAAAATTAACAGGAAAATAAAATATTTACCTTGTCCTTATTCAATTTTAAAATATTACACATTTATTTTTGTATCTTGTTAATGTAGCATTTGTAAACTACGCTGTATAAAGACGGTCTCATCGATGTTCTGTACTCGGCAAATAAATGAGATATTCTTGGTACAATGGCATTGAACATTAGCTAATATTCTCATGCAACATCTTAATCGGCTCATTTTTGTTCACCTGAAATGTTTAATTTATCGAAGCCATACCTTAATTTAAACTTATGAAGGCTTCGTCTGAAAACAAACAGATACCTTATAAGACATTTTTTCCATCCTTCCACTGTGCCTTCGTGGTGTAACGGTAGCACACTCAGCGCGTATTCTAGAGTTCCAGGTTCGAGTCATTGTTCTGGAGCCACTGTAGAGTCATTAGGTTATTTTAAAGAAGAGAACATGAAAAATGAGGAATTCCATTGCTAGGACTCGAACCTAGATCTCCTGAATACGTGCCGAGTGTGCTACCATTACACCACGAAGACATGGTGGAAGGAGGGAAAAAAAAAACTTATAACCGTTTGACAAATTCCCTTGTTGGAGGGCAAATTACTCAGCTTCTTCCTTTAGCTTAGGTCATGTTATGGGCTTACCTTCAGATTTCTCTGCACTGAATCATCTAAACAGGGCACTAATGTTCAGCTGGTCGAGTTTAAGTTCTTTTAATATTCACCAAATATCGATACTTTTAGGCTTAATAAAGACATTTTTTTAGTTTCTCTTTCTATGAAATCTTAAATAACACAATATCCAGTATTTCTTTTTTATCAATATTTCTATTTTCACTTTTTTTACAATCGATTAGTAATAGTCAATTTCTGGTGAATTTTACAGTCCTTTTTATTCCGTCATCATTATTTTTATTAAATTAAACAAAAATTAAAGATAAACAATACATATAGTTTTAAACAAAGAATTAACTGAAAGTAGCAAAAAATACGTGAAACAACTGTCGAGTCCTGAATGAAATGCTAGAAGCGCTATCATAAAGCAGTGACAGGTGGCCAGATTATTGGATATGTAAACCAAAGGATGCCAGACTATTGCAATTTTTATGTAAATATTTCTAAAGTTTAATTGCCTAAAAGATACGATAAGTAAACATGTTCAAGTAAAACAAGTTTTTTACCAAGTATCCTAAAGAAGAGCCACGAGGAGAATGTTGTTTCTAAATTCTTTATTCTAAGATTGCGTTAAATTAATCGATACCCCAGAGGTGTCTTATTGTTTTATAGCAGGTTTCACCCACCAGTCTAAAATCATTGCTGATTGACGAGATCTAAAATCTTTCATTTACTTTCCTTATATTAAAAGGGCGTTGCTCATCAGCGGGAAAAAAGTCATTATACACTAATTTTACCTGTAATCCTTAATAACATTTTACAAGAGCTGTTATTTTGTGTAGTTACCTTTACGATTCATCGATGAAATCAGTTCCATGTGATCTACCAACAAATACTCTTGCATGAAATAGCTGTTCACTTTTTAAATGAAGAATTTTCAAAAAGCTAATTCTCGACAGTCACTCAAAATGTTTCAGAATTAAAAAAAAAAAAAATAAAAAAAAAAAAAAAAAAAAAAAACATAAAGTCTACTAAATGTCTTCCTTGTTTATCTCGAGAATGAAATTTTTCGAATTGAATCTCCTACAGTTCCCTTCTGTTGTTAGAGGTCAAGCGTGCGGGATACTATCCACCTTCCAGAACACGTTTCTCAGTATTTACACTTAATGGTTTATAGACACTTGGATTTCAGAGCAGAGGTATTTATGGTAGTGAAATCATCTAACCCGATTTTGAACTCAAGAGAAAGAATTTAATAATTTTTCCATTTAATAAAGTTAAAAATATATTTACATTAAATAAAACGTAAATGTAAATTATAATTGATTTGTTAGATAGGGGATCAGATAAAATAAGAATTTGTTATGGATATTTCTCAGTGCCTGTAGAAATAAAAATGACTTGCCTTTCCTTTTATGTAGTCCAAACAAAAAGAACTAAAAAATTCTGTTCATTCGGACTACTACATAGCATATTTAATGAGTTCCATGAAGCCAGACTGCGACATAAGATGTATAATAAGACTTAAAAAAACGTTATTATTGAAGATAACTAGATTTTAGCCACACTGATTATCGATGCTTGTTTTATAGCTGCATTTCAGTTAAGAGGTATTTATTTTACTTAATTAGATATTTGTGGCATTATTATGTTTTACTTCTGCTTTTGGTTTTAAAGCGCTAAAACAAGGATGTTAAACTCGCGGCCCACAACAAATATTTTTGCGGCCCGGCCAATATATCGGCAAATAATAATATATAATAATAAAATAACATATCGACGAAGAAAAAAATGAAATGTTTACTGCTAAGTAATTAACGATAATTTATTCAGTGTTGTTAGATTACTCACAGCGAGCTGACACACACACTACTTAAATTACAAATGCGTGTGAGTAGCTTGCGTTCAGCTACCTTCGGCTTTTGGGGGACACGTGCACTCAGAACTTGTACGCATCCCCCGATAGCCGAATGTGGCCGAACTCATGGTCACAGTTTTCCAATCATAGTTCTGTACGATATATTGGTGCATGCATGTGCATGCACTTTGCTTTATTATTAATTATTACTTAATTCATATTGTTACGGATTTCATAGTTATTTATTTAGTTAGTTTTTTTTATTTATAAATGTAATTAGATTTGCTTCATGTTGCCTTAGCAACGCAGACGATTTTTGACAAGACAGCTGCGTTGGAAGGTTAAAAATAGAACAGCGCGTGCATTTAATACCTAATAAATAAATATCTCGTAATTGCTGTCGCAATCCACAAAAATCAAGATATTTATAGATGTTTCCAGTATATTCGAGAAATTAATTATAAAGCTTATAAAAGCCGAGAACAAACAAATCATCTCAGTAGTAGCTGTAGTTCTAGAAAACTGTTTGTTTACTTCGTGCTGTGATTGATTTGTAGCGATTTCGCTGTGAGATAGAATTAGTTTCTCTGTTTTGAATTGATTTTTGCTAAACGTTTGACATTTTGTGATATTGTTAGAATATTTTTGAAGAAATATTTCAGCATTTTGATTTATCTCTTGTGGAAAGAATAAATTTCTGACGAACATAGAATATTCCAAGTAAAATGGGAATTAAAATATTTTTGCTGTGAAATAAAAGATAAAATAATCTGCTTGATATGTAATAATACTATTAATGTACCAAAGTTATATAATATTAAACGTCATTACGAACAACACAAATCGAAATATAACAATTACGAAGGATTAATGAGAGAAGAAAAGTTGAAAGAGCTCAAGTTAGGAGTGAAAAAGCAACAGTCCATGTTTAGTAAAGTATTGCAAGAAAGTGAAGCGGCGGTACATGCAAGCTACGTCTTGTCCGAGTTGATAGCTAAACATTCGAAGCCTTTTACTGACGGTGATTTCATCAAGGAATGCCTAATGAAAGCTGGAGAAATTGTTTGTCCTGGAAATGTGAAGGCTTTTCAATCAATTTCATTGTCTCGAAATACAGTTGCGGAAAGAGTTACTGATTTAGCCGCGAATTTAAGTGATCAGATCAAAGCAAAATCATCTAGTTTCGAAAGTTTCTCCATTGCCTGTGACGAGAGCACGGACATTAGTGGCAAAGCTCAATTAGCAGTGTTTCTTCGTTCTTGTGACAAGAATTTTAACATTTTTGAGGAATTACTGGAACTAATACCGATGCCTGGTACTACCACAGGAGAAGATATATTTACTTGTGTTTTTGGACTTCTGCAGAAATACAATCTACCTTTGGCAAAATTAAATTCTGTAGCTACAGATGGCGCTCCATCAATGACCGGGAAAAACAAGGGCTTCGTAGCATTACTAAGAAAAAAACTTAGTGAAATTCACGGTTCAAACATTCATCATATGCATTGTATTATACATCAAGAAGTTCTATGCACGAAAGTAATAAATATGGAGAATGTTTTGTCATATATAAAAAAAGTTATAAATTTTATAAGATCTCGAGGTTTAAATCAGCGTCAATTCACTGCTTTCTTAAGTGAGTTAGATAGTGAATATTCGGGTTTGTCCTACTATACCGAGGTACGTTGGTTATCTTGCTCCAAGATTCTCAAACAATTCTGGGATTTGAAAGAAGAAATATGTCAGTTTTTAAAAACGAAAAATCAAGACGTAAGTTTGTTTTACGATCCAATATGGATACAAGATTTATCTTTCTTGGTTGATATAACCAAACACTTAACCGATTTAAATTTATCGTTACAAGGAAAAGATCATATCATTACGAACATGTTTGACATAATTAAAGCATTCAAATGTCAACTAGTTCTTTGGGAAAAACAACTTAAAAATGAAGATTTGACGCACTTCCCGACGTGCAGCATGAACAAATCAAGTTTAGATGATACTTGTTCGTATCAAAAATACGCAGAAAAAATTGCAAATTTAACAACTGAATTTGAAACGAGGTTTAATGATTTTAGTTCCCTCGAAGACAAATTTTTTTTGTTTTCTTCGATTTTCTCAATAAGTATTGACTCAGTACCCAGCCATATGCAAATGGAGGTGATCGAGATTCAATGCAACTCAAATTTGAAAGCAAAATTCATTGAAGTGGGCGTGCCTGAATTTTACAAATATTTACCAGCCAGGTTTGAAAATACTCGAAAATTCGCATATGAAATTATTTCCATGTTTGGTAGCACTTATCGGTGCGAGCAGTTATTTTCAGTCATGAAAGGTAATAAGTCTCCTATTAGAAACCGTATTAATGATGCTCACCTTGGGTCAGCGTTGAAAGTTATCACTGCAAACAAAATTTCTCCCGAAATAGGAAAGATAATAGCAGAGAAGAGATGTCAAGTATCAGGACGTAAACATTAAATTTTTCTTGTTCTTTTCTATATAAATATATATATATATGTTTATTATTGTATTATTCGAAATAAATCTACGTTTCTATGAATATTGATTTTTTTTTCCGGCCCGCCTAAAGTTAAACCTTGTTTGTTTGCCCCAAGTGTACCTATGAGTTTGACATCCCTGCGCTAAAATGACGAAAAACTTTTACTTGAATTTCAGCTATACATAGGATATTATTTCACATTTTTATACGAAAAATGTACTTCTGTTTCCCTGTAGCTTAAATGCTATAATGAATATTAAGCTGATGTTCTTTTTAAAATGGTTTTAAAATTTAAATTTGTGTATTTTATAAATGTTTTAAAATTAATTTCTTTGTGAATAGCGAAAAAAATATTTTTCTGGTTTCACAGGACCAAGTTTTTCACTGGATGCCGCTTGTGCTTCCTCTGCACTTGCCCTTTGGAATGCATTCCATGACATTAGCAATGGGCGTGTTGAAGCTGCTGTTGTGAGTGCATGCCAAGTATGTTTATCTCCTTCTATGTATATTGGGTATATGAAGAGTGGAATGTGCTCTCAAAATGGCAAATGTATACCTTTTGATGCAAAAGGTAAGCATATAATCATATCTTCTAGAAATCTTATTGGAGAAATTACCCTTTCCCTTTGTTGCGCCAGGTTTCGAATCCCAGAAAAGAAGTGGATGTCCGTAAATGTAGCGTTTTGGCGACAAATCGTTACTTAAAATGCACGACGAGCAGGAAGTCGTCTCGAGTGGCTTGGTGGTAGAGGAACAGGGGTGAGAGTTCTCTGGACGTTTTCCCTATGAAATTCTTCTTCAGAACTGGGAAAGAATTGAACAATGTCGTATTGTCACCGGTATGGTATCCAAGACAGATACAGTCCTGGGCTCTTTAATACGATAAAATTTTTGGGTTAGTATGAGAAAAACGAGCTAAGCCACAAAAACAGCATGGGCCGTTGGTGACATTTCTCTTCGGCCGCAAAACTTAAAGCGCAACATGAAAGATATAGCTTTTAATTCCGCTATTTGAATTCTGGTACTTTTGAGACTGCGTTTAAAAATGTCTTCTTCCGCAAAAATTTACTCCAGCTGTCAGTCGGTTTCTGTGTTCATCTAAGTCAGGGAATAATGATAAAGCAAAAACAAGATTTCTTTTGCATATTCTTGAGAAACAAAAGTCACGGGGTAAAAAGTATGCAGATCTTGGGAACTGAGAGTGTATGTTTTCGTATTATTCCAATTCTTGAGTTTACAGTTAATTTAATGATTCGAAAACAGACGAGAAGGAAATTAATACTACCGACGAATTGCGTTTTCAGTAATTCTGAATATGAAGTATTTCCCAAAATGTGATTTTTTTCACACAAAAATGTTATTTTGAAGACCGATTTATATTTAAAAGTGGAAAAAGGCATTTGTAGCAAAATAATGCATAATAACATAATAATCACAATAATTTATAATGGAGTTTGGAATCGCTTAAGGGTTCTAGCTGTCATTTCAGATATAAAAATGTATTCTAGACGCAGTGAAGAAAATCTCTCTTCTTCTATAACTGCGCAAAAAAGAAAAAAAGAGAGAGAGATTTCGCAGGGAGAGCTAAACACCTAGAAGTCACAAAAGTAAGCATATCTCTTTAAGTGTTACTGGACATTTGAGTTAGATAAGCTATATGCTCAAAGACTGTGTTCTTCTATGTGGTGCTATTCAGAGACTGCCGTAAAAGACGCATCTGCTTGTGCCCAGATTCATCAAAATCGGATGATGTGGTAGTGGTCCAAAGTCTCGTTCATTCACAAAAAGAGATTGAATCTTTAATCAGATTCCAAACATCAGTTCATCTGGCTTGAAATGGACAGAATGCACTCAAAAGACAACATAAAGAAATGTATATTTGTGGTTGTTCTGGAATGATGGTTTGAGGCGGGATAATGACTAGTGGGCTAATGGTGCTAGAAAATGGCATCATGACGCATCATGCAAAGAATTAACATATCCTCATATTCGCTTGTTCCGTAGTGCTTCTGGTGAAACATTTCGTTTCATGGATAATAAGCTGTTGTTTTCGAATCCGCATTTTATAGAACAATGATTACCAGAACCTCAAAGAAGCTGAACTTCTACTTTCCACCCAGTTTTGAAAAATTAACATATTTGTCGATTCGACCAGCTTACATGCTTACATGTTTCTAAGGCTTAATTGTGCTGAGTACGTTAGAACATTATGAAGAAATAAGTTACAGTTGGCAAAATAATTTCATGCTACTTTATTCTACCTTAAATAAACTTTTTACTTTTCAAATAAATAAATTAATTAAAACTTTATGCAGTGTATCTAATTATTATTTAGTCCAAATTATCACTGAACTTCATTTTTAACGATCTGAGAATTAGTATAATACTTTTTAATTTTTTTTTTAAATTTCTAATGCAGAATAGCCATTTTAGCTCATACCATGACTGTTTAATCTTTTAAAGCATATTTTTTTATTGAAATATACTTTAATTTTGATCAAGTGCCTTATTTCAATTATTACGAAGCTTAGAGTTAGCTGGTAATGAATAATTATTAAGTTTTTTGATACACGATAACGACTTAGCTGTTATGCTAGATGTCTAAATATTTCATCCCTTTGAATGTAATTACGCTCTAGTTTTAAGATTTCATCATATTCATGCTTCAGTTCTCAGCACAAAAAGAAACCTCCTATAAGTAAAATTAAAACTATGATTCTGTTTTTGGAATACGTAAAAATTCATCGAATTGCTATAAAGGTCTTTGATTTTTGACGTATCTTTTAAGAACGCTACCTAAAATATGCTATTCGTTTTAGCTGAAGGCATTGTCCGTTGCGAAAGCATCTGTGCTTTATTCTTACAGAAAGCATCAGTTGCTCGAAGGGTGTACGCCACTGTATCAAATGTATCAACTAGGACAACAGGAGCTGTTGCTGAAGGTAAATAAATTATAATATATACTTATATTGAATATTTTTTATCACGTAGATCTACGTTTTGTTCTGAAATCAAATAAACTAAATACGTAATTTAAGAATTTATATAATTTTTATTGAATTTAAAATAAAATTTTCTAGAGAGTTTTAATTCATCTAATGCTAAATACAACTAATTTAAGCTATCTAGGTTTATTATTAAATTTCATATAATAGAAACATTTTAAAAACAAAGGAAACAAAAATGTCGCTGGTAGAGCAAACGAAGCATTATAAGGTTATTTTATGTTAATGAAACTATTTTTATGATTTTAAGTTTTATTATAACTTTACTTTTGCGTTAGCCTCTCACCAGGATGAAAATGAGATTGTAAAATATTGTAAGGGAAGGGTTTTGAGTTTTTGTAAAGACAAAAGACTTTTGCAAACGACGCTTGTAGCTTCATTTTTTTTTTCTGTTCAGTTCAACTAGTTAATGCCATTCCGACATTAGCTCTTTTTATCCGACTTAAATCACGCCTTTAAAGTTAAGCCAATTTAGTTAGGTCAGATTTGTGTAGTCTTCGGGTATGATATTTCTAAACTGTAAATTCAAATTTATGTTATTTTGCTACCCGCTAGTGGCGAAATTTTGAATATGTACACAGGTTATGCTTTCTATTCAATTCAAGCTTAAATCAAAAGGTAATTTAAAATCTTCATAAGACGTTGTTGTACAATATCAGTTAGAGCGACACGTTGTCTTTCCATCTATAAGGGGCTGAAGAGCTTTTGAGTTCCTATTACACAGTTAGTACCCTATAGCATAAGTCAACGATATAGAAATGAGTGTTAGTGCTCACAGAACCATTACTGGATACAAAGCCTGGTATTTCTCCCTACCGGTGGAGCAAACTCTTAAAATGGAAGGCAAATCAAAGCTGACATCTCATTAGCAAAACGAATACTTAATCAATATGTTGCTGATCTCCATTTTCTTCTTCCCAGAGAGAAGTGTTTAAGATGATGTCTCCTGCACTGTCAGTTGGATACAAATGACCGTGGTATGAGTCAAATTTCAGTTTAAATCCTGGTTCCATTAACGTACTTTTACCTGAAGAGACCCTGAAATACGAAACTTTCTACCAGTGCACATGGAATACTTAGTTTCCCATAACGATTTTGTTTGCTTGTCTGAAAGGAATTTTGATACATGGAGAAAACAATATGCATTTTATTCATTTTCTTCATATGGAGCTACTGCAGCACATCTCTAGCATAATTGCTACATAATTCTACATAAGTCGCTACATAAGTTCTGCATCCCCAAGTAAGGCTTTTTAGCTTCAGAGGTTTTCCTGATCAGCGTTAATTCTAGAGTTCTATTTTTCTAGTGCATGAGTAACTTGAATATAATGACTTATCTAGATAACATTGGCAAGCACATACTCTGCGCTTAATTTTATTAAATATACCAGGGATATCTTATAACCTCGCAGGTGCAGCACTTTTCGATCCTCCCCGAATTCTCAAGGTGTTCAAAATAGACTTCTTAGGAAAGTGAGAATAAAGTTGCATTTTTAACTAGTAGGATTTCATTAATTCTATGAAAGGGTAGTGCAATACCTACATGTTAGTTCTTTAATTTATACTAGTCTTAGACATTATTTGAATTTTTTAATAATAGTTATAACAATATATATTATTTTGCTCAGAAAAATTTTTATGTGCAGTTTTACATCCTGCAAATAACATGTTTTATTTCCGAAGTTCTTCTAAAATTATAAAAAATTCGTTTCATACATTACAAATAATACTGAATTTGAGTGATCTTTCACTTTTTGGTATCAGTATATAAGTGTATTTTGTATTCCAGGTATTTCCGTGCCTTCTTTCAAGGAGGAAGTAGAACTTTTTCAAGATTGTTTGAAAGGTGCTGGAATTACTCCTCAAGATATAGATTTCGTAGAAGCTCACGGAACGGGAACAGTAGTCGGTGATCCTATCGAATTGAATGCGATTTCATCAGTTTATTGCGAAGGAAGAGAAACGCCTCTTCTCATTGGAACTATAAAAGGGAACGTTGGTCATACAGAGGCTTCTTCAGGTAATCAAATTTAGAATATTTATTCATACTTCACTTACTCACATTTGTATTTCGTAATTTATTTGCATTAATTTATTAGTTTATGCCTTCTATAATAATATTAACTGAATAGATTAACTATATCCTTTAAATATTAACTTAGCCTTTTCATTATTAGAAAAATGTTTAAAACACATAAAAGATACGTTGATATTTAGTGCAGCTAATATTTTACCAATTTGATTCGTTCCTGAATGCCGTTCGGAAATATTCGTAAATCGAAACAGTTTCCCCCCACAGGAATTAATAAAAGATGGTTTAATTCGTTCCTAGACTATTAGATGACTGTTTTTTTTTTTTAATTTTACAATAATATTATTACGAATTTTGTACATAGATAAATGATTTTAGTGCGATTATATAATAACTGGATAAATAAATTAAAACTTTATGCATGAAACTTATGAAATTGTTGTATTTTCCTGTATAAAGTAACATGAAAATCTAGAGAGACGATGTTCTGTCGGAAAAGTAAGCACACAAGGGCAAGTCTATTTAACACTGAGTAAATGGTTATTTCGCTGATTTGGCGAGATATCGTCAAGTTAGCAACGGCTTTGGCGACTAACTTTTGTCGCCGAATTTGGCGAGAAATCGACAAAAGTCGCTAAATTTGGCGACATTTTGGTCCGGTCCCTGTATAACTACGTGTAATGAGTATTGTAATTGAATAACTTTAATTGATCCTCTATGTAGCTCTAAGCGTATAAGGCCCTCATATGCCTTCCAGTAATTTCGAGAAGTATAAGACATTTGTAGGCAGCTGGATGAAAGCTATATAAGACTGGAGAGAGCATCTGCTCTCAGTTGTTCTTAGTTCAGCATGTGTTCAGAGTACTAAGATATCGCCGGCTTAGCCAAAGAATATGTACTGTTAAGAAGGAAAACTTCGCAGAAGCAGAAGTGGCTCCCTTCCAAAGAAAAGGGAAACAACTGCGCATGCGTGAAATATCTGTCGCCAGAAAGCGCCAAAGCTCGAAGCTGAATGTCGAAGTTGGTTTGGACAGGTTCGACCGTTACGTTTAGCAAGAATTTAAACAAAGAATAGGTTCTTTGGTTTCAAGTAGCGATATGGACAATGGAAGTTCAACAGCCAGTGAAAGTGAAACTTCACCTAATATTTCATCGTTTCCGAGTTTAAATTATCGCGACAAGTCAAAGAGCGATTCATCTTAACCCATGTTCCTCAATTTCCTATACACGTCGCGGAGGGGGAAAATGTCGGCTAGGTACCAAAGAACCGGCCTATCACAGAGGGGAAATTCTCGCCAACAGATTCCGTCGCCAAATCCCTTGGCGAATGTTCCCTTTTCTTTGTAGCGGCGTTGCAGACAATGTGGTTTACATTACGTCTATGGAGCCTTTCCTTCTTTACATAGAGGTTCTTTGGCTTAGCTTTGCTCTTTAGATGCGCTTTGCACTGCCTTCTGTTTAATGTTCTCAGTAGTTTGAAGAGTAACTACTTATTGCATTTTGTGATACTGTGAAGAGCTGTAGGACTATTTTTGGGGAAAGTTTAACAACTCTGAAGTGTTTCTTCAGATAAAATAAATTTGTTGTTCTTGTTACGTATGGCTTTATTGAAAGGATCAAGCCAAACATATAAAACAGCTCAAATATCACACAAGAACAATATATAATAAAAAAAGAACAAACATTTAAAGCAAGAACAAGAACAAATGAACATGGAACAAAAGTAAAAAGTAAAAGGTTTAAACAACAAGGAAAGGATCATAACAGATGTAGTCTTTACAAGAAGTTCATGGAAGTTCTGGCATTCCAGTATAGTTTGCTTATCTCACCACGTTTCTGAGAACCTTTATCTAGTTCTAGGCATATAAGAAGGTGCTATGCCTTCATGATGCCCGAAATACAAATTTGGTATATACTAGATGGAAGGATGCCAAGTTTATTAAGATGATATGTCATGCAATCATGAGTTAACCACAGTCTCTTTACGGGGTTTTTGGGAAAACGTTTTCCTAGTGTCATGAATATTAGCCCAGTATTTGCCTGTTGATTTCCCTGTCTGGTCAGATTTAACAGTGTCCATTAATTTCTCAAAAATATGCTTTTTAAGTGATTCTGGAGGAAGTGGTTAGCTGTCTTGTGGCTCAAATGTTCCTCTCTTGGCTAATGAATCTGCGTTTTCGTTACCGTCGATATCTAGATGTGAATAGATCCATTGAAAAACGATTGTTTTGTTGTATTTAAAAGAAAGTTCAAGGTTAGTCTTATTTCTGAGATAATATGGGTATGTGCGTCACAATTTATAGCTACACGATTTATAGTCTGGATGGCTGCTTTGGAATCAACTAGAATAACTGCTTTAGAGAAACAATCGAATTTTATCTTGACGTTTTCCAGAGCTAGTGAGATTGCAAGGATCTCTGCATCAAAATTCGACATGAAGTTCCCACAGGAGTATATTGGGAAAAGAGTTTACTGTATACATCAACCCCAATGTTGTCTTGCATTTTAGAACCATCAGTGTATACTACAGTCCATTCAGGTTCAGGGTATTTTTGTTCATGTATCATACATAATGTGTTTGCTTTTAATATTGTATCAGAAATGTTTTTATTCTTAAGTCATTAATATCTGCCTGGAATTTGATATAAATATTCAAGGGGATTAGTATCAAATTAAATGACATAATTTATGCTTTAATTTAGCATGTCAAACTTTTCGCATAATTGACGTGCACAACTGGAGTTTTAAATTCATTCATATATAAAATCTAGTTAGTTTCGGTGAAATCTTTTAAGAATAAGCTAGTTATATTAATACATTATGAGCGGGGCAGGTATTTGTACCCGTTGCGAAGATTGCCACTCATAAGCGGGACAGGTATTAGTACCCGTTACGAGGGTTGCCACTCATAAGCGGGACAGGTATTAGTACGCGTTTAAAATAAGTAAAGGGACACAAGGGGAAAATAATGTTTTATCAAATATATGACTACGTCTCAAAGAACGTAAAGTGAGATTGAAAAAATTTCCTCTATCTACATTTTAACCAATAATATTCTTCGCAGCCACGTGTTTCCACAAATTCGTTTTATGCGATGTTGTATGTTTATGGTCTATTAGTGGAGCAGTTCGTAGAAAGAGATACATGTAACGTTGATATTGTGTAGGCGGTTGATACCACCTTCATTTCAAGGACAATGGATTCTAATAGTGATAGTGATGTATATGCAGATGATTTGTCGCAGATTTCAAGTGACGCGAAATTTCCTGATTTAGACAGTGAAAGTGACGAGGAATTATTTCGACCTAGAAGAAATCGAGTTCTGCCAATACCATCATCTAGCGATTCCGAAGACAGTGATGACGAAGTCAACAACATATGTCAAAGTCAACAACAACAATGGTCAACAACTGATAATGTACCAATTATTGAACAATTCCTCGGACAAAGTGGAGTTTTTGTAATGCCAGATAATTCAGAAAGTGTAATAGATGTGGTTAAGCTATTTATTGGAGATGACTTATTTGAATATATGGCAACGGAAACCAATCGGTATCGTGAATAAAACCCAGATGCATTTCGAGACAGAGCAAAATCTGGGAAGTGGAAGGATGTGAATATGGTAGATTTAAAAAAAAATGCTCGGACTACTTCTCCTAATGGGACGAGTTCGTAAAGATACAAGAGACGAATATTGGTCTACAGATAAAACTATCCAAACTCCAATTTTCGCTGAAGTAATGAGCAGGGATAGATTTAGACAGATATAGTATGCGTGGCATTTCTCTAATAATGATGACAGAGATGACAGAGATCACCTGAAAAAAATCCGACCGATTCTATCTTACTTCTTACCTAAATTTCAAGAGATTTATAAGCCAGAGACAGAGTTATCACTGGATGAGAGCATCATGCCATTGAGTGGCCGTTTGTCATTTAAAGTTTATAATACATCCAAAATTATAAAGTATAGTTTACATATAAGAATGGTGTGTGAAGCTAAAACGGGATACATTTGTAATTTTCGCATGTACTGTGGTGAAGGAAGTCGTTTGCAAGAAATGATTCTAAATCTGCTTGAACCCTATTCCAACTTATGGCATCACATATACATGGACAATTATTACAATAGTGTTGCCACTTGTTAATTACTTTTACAGAATAGTTTTCGGACTTGCGGCACTATTCGAGTAAACAGAGGTTTTCCCAGTTGTTTGAAAAATCCTAAACTAGCAAGGGGGGAATCTATATTTCGTCGCCGCCAGAATATTTTATTACAGTGTTGGCAATCAAAAAGAACAGTCCGAATGATTTCAACTATACATTCAGCTGACATTGCGGAAAACCATAATATTGACTGGGCAACAAAACAAAGAATTTGGAAACCAATATACGTAATTAATTATAATAAACACATGAAAGGTGTTGATCGCGCTGACCAATACTTATCGTATTACTCGATTGTGCGTCGTACAAAAAAATGGACGAAACGAGCTGTAATGTTTTTTATCAATTGTGCGTTATTTAATCGTTTAGAGTTTTTAAAGCATTCAATCCATATTAAAAAAAAGTATGAGATGTTTTTACATGATGTTGCAAAGGAATGGATTAGCGAAGCTCTTCCTAGCAATACAGATGATCCTGTACAAGGTACATCCGCTACGTCCAGCAGAAGTGATTCTCCAGGGAGGTTATCAAAAGATCCCAAAAGGCATAAATTGGTTAAAATTACCACTAATGGAACAAAATTGAAACCTCAAAGACAGTGTCGCGTATGTGCCGCACATAAGAAAAAAAGTTTAATGTGTTATATGTGTGAATTTTGTAAAGTTTCGCTGCATCGGGGAGATTGTTTCTTCAAATATCACACTCAAGAAAAATATTAGGAACTAGCCTTGACTACACCAAACTTTATAAACTAGTATATTGTCCTGTATATGTATATATATATCCTATAAAATAAGCCGCTAACGGCGATATATATATATATAAATATTGTATATATATTTGTAACATTTAAGGATTTAAATAAACTGTATATTTGCTTGTATACTTTTTTTTTACATATGGGAGAAAGTGCAGAATCGCCCACTGCTTGGCGCGTTTTTAAGAATTTCACGTACTCGGTATCCATGTACACATCGACCAATTTTCACTTAAAAGACATAGAAAATTGACAAAAATCCAGTTCTTCTTACTCTTGTAAAAAGCGCCAAACAAATAAGTGGGCGATTCTGCACTTTAGCCTATGTATATATTATCGGGCTATTTTATTTTGCTCCCGTTGAATTAGGAACAACGGCCTATAATTCTAATCGCTTTATATTTTTTAAATGTTTATTGTATTGTTTTTTGGTATAATTTTGTTCATAAGAAATTCGACAGTAATATTGTATTTTTATAAAACAAGTGAGTCCTGCATAATCTCACGAATTCTGAAATATACTTATCAAATATAAATTAATTCTATATTAAATATAGTTCCAGATAAGACCCATTACCAAATTTTGCAAAAATCTAGCCATTACTTTTACGTCAAGTTTATTTTCACACGCATATATTTCGCTTAGCTGGCAAATTAGCCCGCTACGCAGCACTGTCCGATATCATGAGCGGCTAGCTCATGATATCGGACCGCTCATAATGTGTTAAAATAGTTTTTAAATGAAATTATTATTTTCTTAGGTATTTGTGGGATCTTGAAAGGTATCATAAGTTTTGAAACTGGTTTGATTCCTCCAAATTATGGATATAATACTCCCAACCCGCACTGTCCAGCTTTAGTTGACGGTCGAATGGTAGTTGTGACTGAGCCAGTTCCACTTACGAAACCATACATTCCCGTCAACTGTTTTGGCTTCGGTGGATCTATAGTACAAACTATGCTGAAGCAAAACCCCATCGAATCCACTAGCAGACCAGGAAAGCGAGTTTTGCCCAACTTAGTGCTCTATCCGGCAACCACAGAGGAAGGAGTGCTTTTCATGTTCAATTACATAAAAGAAAATCCAAATCTCAATGCTGAATTTTTTGCTTTACTGAATAAACTGTCTTTCACACCAACTTTGACGAAACCTTTCCGTGGATATGCAGTTTACGAGAATGAAAAGGAACCAATTATGCAAGTAAAAGTAAGTTTTTTATTACTAGTATTTATGACTTTTTTACTAGCAACGCAAAGTGTTTGTGAAATTTTAGAAATTATATATTAAAATTTCTAAAATGCTCTTTTCAAACCGAAAGAGGAATCTTAATTTAAGATGAAAGGAAACAGATATTCGAAACTTGGAAAACAGAACTGCATGTCTTTACTTACACTGACATTCAAAATTAAAGGACATTAAAGAATAATTCTTAAAATAAATTATATAACAGAATACAAGAACGTGTAGAACTGTAAAAATAAATTACTTACTTCATTATAAAAGCTCACTAGTTTTTTTTTACAAGTTGAGCAAAGCTAATACATTGCTGTTAATTGTATCTATAGATATAAAGAATAAAGATTTTTTGGTTTGTCATCTAATAACTCAGTCACTACTGTATCTATATTCACTAGACTTTCTAAAATTCCTTTCTGGGTCCTGGAAAAGGTCGACGTACCCTTAAAAAAAAGCTAAAATCAGAGATATTATTTCAAAACCTGGAAAAACGATAATTTTCGCCCTCATTTTTCCGAGTGGCAACAGTCTCGTAAAATAGAGATGAAAATCTGCTTTATTTCGAAAGTTGTTGCCACAGCTCGCTTTTAAATTGTAGAGTTTGCTAATAAAAAATTTCTAAGTTTTATGATGAAATTAAAACAGCTTTGCCAAACATTACATTCGTGGGAAGCCATTTCGATAGTTCCCATCTTCGTACGACTTTAATCGGCCGAGATATTAATTAAAAACTCTGAAAGCACTAATTTTCGCATTCATTTTTCCGAGTGGCAACAGTGTTGCGCGTTGGAGATAAAAATGATTTATTTCGAAAAGTGTTGTTACTGCTCGTTTTCAAATGGTAGAATTCGTTATTCAAAAATTTGTATATTTTACAAAATCTAAACATATAAAGAAAGAATGTGTGTTTGTGCGTTTGTTTGTTTGTCCGCGTTATTGATTTTTGATCAATTATGATCAATTTTTTGCCTCATTTAATCGACTAAAATTGAATATAGGTGAAATATTGGATGGAACTTGAGCTTTTACAACCATTTCATTAGAAAGACGAAAATCATTAAAAACTGCATGTCATTGTTGATGATATAATGAGAGAATTAGCTTATTTTTCTATCGAAATTTTTTATGTGGGTTCCATATCGCATCCAACTGAAAAATGTATGACTATGAATCGTATTTTTTGCACATCGCTATTAGAGAAGGATTACAACGGTATTTGTTAGATGCATTACTCTCAATCTAACTTAACTGGAATTAGGTACTTTCGCTAGTATAAAAATAAAAAGAACGAAAAATTGCTTCATTTCCATTCTCAATGATATCATTATTTAACAGCGGTGTGAAATACTTATTTTGCCAACTGTTTCATGTTACTCATTAAATCGCTGATGCGTTATATATTAAATCTTATAAATTAAAATTTTATTTTTTAAGAGGGCAGATGTAAGCTCTTGAAGGCTTTCAAGAAGTTGTTGATTGAGGGCGTTTTAGGCATACTCGATAGGACTAAACTAGGCTAATATGGTAATCAATCCATAACAGTTATAGCAGTCAATAGCAAGTCATGGCAGCTCAATATTGATGAATATTGTCATCGATGAGTAACTTCGAAGTAAAAAGCGTTTAAGAGGGCTGTGGACAAGAACTACTAAATAGCCTACTTGAAGATACAAAATCTTATCTGTGTAAACATTAAAGAACCTTATTATCATTGATACGGAACATAGTCTAGACGTTTTTCCTGATTCTTCTTCTATAGCGAATATGATTTTCTCTTAATTAGCATATGGTTACAATAAATAATTACAACCAGTTAGAATTTTAATCAGTTTTTGTACAGATAGCACTTTTAGAATTGTTCTTTAATTTTAAACACCGATGTATTTAATATCGGCAGTATATGTTTGCAACCTTGAAGTCGAACCCATAGAAATATTAATTAATTAGAGGTATTTTAATTGAAGAGTTGTTTTATGCTGTGACAGATAACTTTGTTGCTGAAAATATCAGTTAGAAATTTTTTCTGAGCGTTCTCGATAATAATATGGTAAATTAAGTTCCATAACTTTTAGAACAATTTTAGGAAAAAGATGCTTATTTTGGAAATTAATGCACAGTTTTTTCTTGAGTAAAACGTGATTTGTTACTGAACTTTGAAAATAATTACTGTGTAAATTTTGAATAAGAAAAAAGAAGAAGTGATTTTATTCGTAAAGAAGTGGATTTTCTGAACAAACTAAAGCATGATGAGGGTTTCATTGAATAAAATTTTTTCTCTTTAGGAACCTTAAATAATTTAATGAAACTAAATCCCTATATAAAAATATAAAAAAAAAAATCTGAAATGTTTCAGATTTTAAATTACGTCCAAAGGGACGTTTATTTAACATTCTGTGTGTTACCTTTATTTGTTAAATACCATGTTCTTCGCACTTAAACCATAAAATTCAGCTCAACAGCAATATCGCAAAATAATTTTAAATTGAGCATATCTTTAGAAATTTCGGTACACGCTCTCACGGGCTGGAGATAAAAATGTTTTTCTGTACAACGTTGGTATTGCTGGCTTTGAAATCTTTGAGTTTGTTAATGAAAAATTCATTAATGTTTTAGAGAATATTGTTACAATTTCACATTTATTTGGCTATTTATTTAGAAC
>KK113029.1:353628-364056 GCA_000611955.2 Stegodyphus mimosarum | reverse complement strand
AATAATAATAATAATAACATGCATACATTTATGCAGATTTTTCATTTTTTAAACTTTAATGCAGAGCGATAACATTTAGTGGCAACAATTTGAAAAGTGAATCCGGCATTCAGAGTGAATCAACGCAAAATCGCAAAACTAAAGTAATAGTCCTTCGGGACTAAATCCCTTTGGACTAAAAATGCTAAATCTTGCTTATACTTTCACAATTCTTTGTGGCCTACAGTATTGAAATTGTTCTCATAAAATTTTTATCTACTTTCAAGAAATTTTATAATTGGAAGCACCTGTGTAGTATCCAATCTCTACATATAATAAAACAAAGAGTCTGTGTGTGTGTGTGTCTTTCGTTCGTGTTGCGAGTAAGCTAATAGACCCAGGGCCACGAAATTTGGTACATAGGTGTATCTACACAAGAGCCAGTGCACCTCGAAGCGATTTTTTCGAAATTCGAATTCGAATTTTTTTTATTTTAAGTTTTGTGACCAAATTCAAATGGCGTCATTTTGAGACATAATGGGCTACAGGAAAGCGAGATTTCACTCTATACATTTCATTTTTACATCGTCGTGAAGCGTAGACACTTAGCTATTTTACGAACTTAAAATAAATTTCGTATTTCAATAAATCGATTAAATACGAATTTATTTAGGAAGGTAAGCTTAACACCTTTTCGGCGGAATTTTTTTTAAAAAGACTTATTTTAAAAAATGTGCTGCTTATTTTCCTTTGATTTTTGGACACGCTGAACTTTAATCCTTTCGACTCCTTTAAAAAAAAAGAATTTTGGAAAAATAATAATATTTTGTATTTTTTTTAAATTTTTTAAATGAAGCTTCCGAATACACTTCTCACATCTCAGATATTTTAAAATGTAGTTTTGGCAACAATTTTCCTTTCTTATTGTTGTTGATAGATTTTTGATGAAATTGCATCATTTTGAATAGTTTCATTCTTTTAAAAATTTCGGTTTGGCAACAATTTTTCATCGTATTTCTTATGTTACTGTTTTTAAGAGACTGAAAAGTTTAAGAAATTAAAAAGTTGTTTCTTTTTGCAACGGTAAATTGTTTAATTACTTTATTAGGATAATTAACATTTGTATCAAGGGATATTGCTTATTTCATTGTAATATTATGTTTTAATTATATATAATTTTAATTATAAAAAAGTTTTGCATGATATTTTTTAATCTGTTTAAGTTCTTAATCTGTTTATACCATTTGAGTTCTTAAGATTTTGCAAAGGGAAGTTGGTTAATTTATTTATTAGGATAAGTAATATTTGTATTAAGGGATACTGCATATTTCATTGTCATTTTTTATATATATAATACATTTTTATTGATTTCTTTTTTGATAAAGTTGTTCTGCAGAGTAAAATTCTGCGCGAAATGTTTTGTTTTTTGAGTTTCTTTCATGTTATTTTTTGCTTATTTCACTGTTTGTAAGATATTGAAAAGTTTTGCATGATTTTTTTGCATGAGCCAGTGCACCTCGAAGCGAGTTTTTCGAAATTCGAATTAGATTTTTTTTTTTTTTTAATTTTATGTTTTCTGACGAAATCGCGTCATTTTAAGACATAATGGGCTATAGCAAAGCGAGATTTCACTCTATTGAACAGTTTAAGAAATTGAAAGATTGTTTCTTTTTGCAAAGGTAAATTGTTTAATTAATTTATATATCTATATTTAAAAGGACGAGTCTTTCTGTGTGTGTAGGTGTCTTTCGTTCGTACTGCGCGTAAGCTAATAGACCCAGGCCTATGAAATCTGGTACACAGGATGCATCTAGACAAGGGTCAGTGCACATCGATTTTTCAAGATTCGAATGAGTTTTTTTAGTTTTTTTTTTTATGAAATAGTATCAAATTGATGATTTTCTCTCATTATATGAACAACAATGGCACGCAGCCATTGTTGCTGATATCAGCACTATTGTCTCCCGGAAAAATGAGGGCGATAATTCTGTGCAGTTTTTAAATTTAATGTTTCTCTTGGATACTGGACGTTTGTCTAGAGAAGGCAGCAGGAAGTTGGTTAATTTATTTATTATGATAATTAATATTTGTATTAAGGGATATTGCTTATTTCATTGTATGCTTTTTATATGTAATGCATTTTTAACTGAATTTCTTTTTTCCGTTGTTGTTTGTTTCTTTTTCGATAAAATTGTTCTGCAGAGTAAAATTTTGTGCAGTTTTCAAATTTAATGTTTGGTGTTCTCTTTAGGCATTTTTCCGGTACACTTAAAAGCCAGACGAAGGCTGGCCGCGCAGCGGCTAGTATGTAATTAAATACAGACTATAGCTGTCTTCTTCGAGTAAGCTTTACTTATGCTAATACAATATAAATACAAAACATATGATGAATCTCAGCAGAGTATATTTATACTAAGACGGCTAGTCCCACATGGCTTACCATAACGTAATACGTATGCATATAATCGATATAGCTTTGTTATATTAAGCTGCAATATAGAGTTTTTCTTTTTATTTACAGAATGCATTGAGCGAAAAGAGGCAAGTATGGTTTGTGTTGACTGGTATGGGATGCCAATGGCCAGGCATGGGTCTCCAGCTAATGGGAATTAGTGCTTTTGCTGAATCGATAAAGAAATCGGCTGCTGTCCTGAAACCTTACGGTGTCGATCTTTTCGAATTTCTAAGGCCAGATAAAAATGATTTGCTAGTTGAAAGATCTATTACACCAGCTTTCGTTTCAATAGTTGCTATTCAGGTAAGCACATCAAAGAAGAACATTCATGTAGTTTTATGATATGATTTATCCATATAGTTTTATATAATTATTAATAAGTAATAACTTTGATGATTTTAACTCAATTTAGAAAGTTAATGTACTGTAGGCATTTTATAATGGATAGCTATAATAATCTTATCATTTTGTTTTCACTTCTATTTTAATCAGTTCTTACCTGAATGTAAATTAGTTAACGCATTGAAGCACAAAATTCTTGAAGTCCGTAAGAGAGCTGTAAGGACCATCTCGCTACTTATTTCTCCTAGCGTGTGAATTATTTGAATCAGCTAGTCGTAATTTCTTGCGAGAGTCAGAGAACTGAGCCAAACCTTTTATTGAAATATAATATTTGAATTTTTATTCAGATTTTTTCTGTTATTCCCACAATCTGCGAAATTTGTGTTATTGGATAGGTTGTGTAAACGTTATGGTGACGAACTAGTAGAAAGGTTTATTTAAATCTTTCTTCTGTGCTGGAGTTCTGTGCCAGACAAAAAAGGTCGAAATAATAAACCAGTCTCTTTCTTGAACATGTTAAAATATCACGAGAGAGGTAAAGTACTCAGTTTATGGCTCCTCACATATCCGGCGCTGTTAATACAACTGCTACATCTTTTTAATTGAAATGATTTAAAATTTCGCATACTACTGTTGTAATATTATGTGCTTGTAGTATTTAGCCAATTATTTAACGGCAAAATGCCTTCTTTATTGTCTCCATATGGGGTAATTAATTTAAGATTGTGCTCACATTTTTGGCTTATCAAAAATGAAGATTTCTTCTCGAGTTCTGAAATAAAGAATTAAGCTTCTTTGTAATGTTTGATGAAAGTTTAAGCCAAACAACGGTTTGTGCGTCTTTGTTTTCGTGAAACATGTTTCCTTACATTTTGCTTATTTTAAATCTGTGAAATTATATTAAAATTGCATACGTTAAATATTTTTATTTGTTAGTAAACATAGTGTGCTTTGCTTTACAAATTTCTAAAAAACCTTATCAGCTAGAGGAAACATTTTATTTAAAATAAACAAATACTGTGTTCCCAATTATTTCCCAATTAAAATTATTAAGCAACTTTTAGATGTTACATCTCTATTTCACTATAAATGAAATCTTATTGAGTGTAATAAATCAAAAAGCACTGGAAAATTTAAACTTACATATTGAAGTAAACGTGAGGCAGGGTCTCTCCTAAAATTTTGTCTACTGCAATTTCCTGAAGCATTAATAGAACAGTTTTTCAATTTTTAATCCTTCTTTAGTGTTTTGCATTGAGACAATATCCGTTTATGGTAATGAAATTATTGATACTGTTGTAATATTCATCAGACATTTTCCCTCGACACAGGATCATGAAGACATTTACATTTTTTAACTTTTTAAGTTAGTAACGTACTCTTACAAAAGAGGGTGCTCCGCTCCATTGTAGCTATTCCTTTTCTATAAAAGATTGATTAAGGAGAAAATTATATAAACCGTACTTTGAAATCATTATCAGTGATTAAGAATCAATCTTGACAAAAGTATAGCAATTGTACAAAACTTACAGAATGTTTTCATCTGAAATTTTTCAGCTAATACCGTTAAATTTCTGTTTACCAAGTTTAAGCTCAGAAAATCTTTTTTAATTTATTACAGCACTCTGAGACATATAAGTGAATTTATTTTAATAATTTTATATTTATTAAATCACTAAAATATTCTTTTTATGTTATGTATTAACGTATAATTAAATACTTAAATTTCAAAATACAACGTTATCCGAACATTAGAAGGTTGTTCTGCTTGTACAGGGTTCTATTAAAGAATTTATTGGAAATTTTCTTTTTAATACACTAATATTTAGTTGAGCGTTATGATTTTAAAATATTATATTCTTAAAAGACATGGTAAAAATTTTGTAGAATAAACCAGTGTGTATTTCAGGGCATTTGCTAATTTGGAGCTATAATAATTTTGATTTTTATATATGGCGATGTTATAAAAAGAAAAAGCTTTAAATTCGATTCTTTTGTATTTGTTGTAATTTATATTTTAAATATCAAAAGAAAAGTAACAAATGTACTGGTGCTTATATCTTCCTGTTGAAGGCCCACCAGCGGCCGAGCGGTAAAGACACAGAACACTGGTAGTTTGGTCTGAGGTTCGAATCCCGCGAAAGGCGCTGGCTGCATGGGCGTTTTCGTGGTTTTCCCCATGTGTAACGTGTATACGAGCCAATTTCCCTTAGAAAGTCCTCCACGAAGGCATCCCTCCCTTTAGACGGATAGCCCTCGCGTGCTTTGCCATAATCGAATAACCTAACCTAACCTAACTTTCCCGTTGAAATTTTAAACAACAAGCACGTTTGCCAACTGATTTTATAATTCTTCTATATGCTATTCCGAAACTTGCAGGCATATTTTCTCAAACATACTAGTAGTAAACTTAATGTAACTATTAGCAGTAAATTCAGTATTACTAAAAAAAAAGTTATATTCCCCTTCCCTAAACAAAGATTATATTTTGGTTTTTATACGTAACCTTTATCCATGTTCTTAATATAGTAATTCTTATATACATTTTAAATTTCCAGTTTTATTTCTTAAACATATGCTCTATATTAAATTCTTAGGTATACTTTAGATTGAAAAAATTAAAAATGAATTCAAAGTGGTAGCAAAATTTACTGTTCTTACCAATAAGTAACATATTGTAATATTCAAAGATCGCCCTTATCGATGTGCTGAAATTTCTTGATATCCATCCGGATGGAATCGTTGGACATAGTACAGGAGAATTAGTGTGTGCATATGCTGATGGCTGTTGCACAGCGGAACAGACTATTCTTTCTGCTTATTGGAGAGGCATATCTGTTGAGAGATCAAGCCTTCCAGAAGGTGCAATGGCTGCTGTTGGTATGTAAATTCGTACTGAATTTGTATTTTTAGTTTCTTTTGCAATAAGCCTTACTTTATGCTTCAGTGCTATCAACATTTTGACAGAAAATATTTCAAGTACTTTTTAGATCATTTAAAAATATAAGTATTCCCAATGTTCTTTTAAGCAGTTGTAAATCTTTTCTTTCAATCCCTCCCAACGTAGATTAAACACTTTAAAACCATATTATGAAAAATTAGTTTGATTTTTAAGTATTAGTCTGTAAACTCCACAAAATTAACTTTCAGAATTAATTAAACATAATTTATCATTTGTGGACGGACAAATCACTAATAATCACTACTGAAACTCATGAGTTACTACTTAACTACGATTTACTTACATAAAAATAAAAGAAAAAGAAAAGATTAAAGAATAATCACCACATTTTCATACTTGTCATCGTTAACGTCTCGTCTGCTTCAGTTACAGTCACAGTTGCACGTCCACGCAACATTTTCACACGTCTGTATTCGTCATCGTTAACGTCTCGTCTGCGAGCTCATCTAGATGGCGCTTTAGCATTATCTAATTCAGTTATAGTCACAGTTGGATAGCCATTTCCTATCCTAATATTTGCTGAAAAGTATTATCAGTGCAATGATTTACATTACTTAAGTAATTCATTGTTCAGATCTAAATACGTTATTAGTTTTTTTATTATTTAAATTTGAAATTTTCAAAGATCTGTTTTTAAATAATATGTCTTATGAGATTACTGGATCCTGAGTTACTTGAAATACTATTTCTGGATCAATAAATTCATTAATAAATAATTTTAAATATATTCCATGAATGGATACTTTGGCAGTAAAGCTACATTACCAGCAACGGTAATAATTATTCCAACAGACTTTGAAGGAATTAAAGTAGTAAAAGATACTTGCTGATTTTTTTAAACTAGTAGACATTGTATGGCTGAAACATTCACAAAATATTTGGTCACTATTTGAAACGATTTTGCTTCATACTGCAATAATATCTTATGAATCTTTGAGAAATGGGTTAAATAAATGAACTATATGAGATATAAATAAAATTCCAACTAATTCTTCATTGCTGAAATTTCAGTAAATAAGATAATAATTTAAAAATAACATATAGATAATCAACAAGAAAATAATTTTGATAAACAAGGTCGAAAAATAATTCAATATTTATGAAATTAGAAAGGGAAAAAAAACTTATATTAGCGTAGATTTATGTAAACGCTATCGAATTCGAGGGGAAAAGAATACAGGCCTTTCTTCTTTCGGATCAAAGTTTACTGCATAAAAAATTAATCGAATGAAACTTTGCAAAGTTAAAAATCGATAACATGTGTTTTCATGTTTGTAATTAGTTATAAAAATAAATATCTGTTTTCTGGAAGAAATTAAAGAAATTATGTAAAATTTTACAGTCACTATTAAAGACCGATTTGGTTACCAGTTGACTCAAAAACGGAGATGACAGTTATTTACTCGCACCTAATTCTCTTTTCGTACCTAAGTAGGAGTAATATAGTACGAAATAATCATTAATATATGAGCTGGGATTATTTAGCGAATTGAGTTCAATTTATGTTACTACGCCTTTTAAGTTTATTTAAAACATTTTGCCTTGAAAGCAATGTCCGAAAACTGCTGATTTTATTTTAATATTTCTCAGAATTTGACATTAAATAGAAATTAAGTACTACCTGAAAATTCCAGTATAAAGCTACAGATGCTAATTTTTAAAAGGTACGTCGCAGTTTCGCATTAGTGTTATAAAAGAAATATGTAAATTTTCATTAAATTATTAAAAATATGCAAATTTTTCATTTCATAAAAAACGTTATAACTTAATGTAAATAAGGAAAATTGCTTTACCTCCATTATGTCTTACAATTAATACATGATAATTAACAAACGTAACAATGTTTGTTCTATTGAGTTATAAGTTTGTAATATTATCTGAAAACACTGACAACAGTCTTTGTTCACACATCAATGACTTTGTAGAATGCAGTCATATTTCAATAAGTCATTAAAGCATATTATCTCATTTTAGAAGTCATTAAAGCTTATCAACCATACTTAAATAGCATATCCAACTCCTGAATAATATTTGATGTATTGTTCGGTAATTACATAACATAAAGAAAGACATGTAGCTCTATATTCAAAAGTTTCTTGTCAAAACGGTTTTGTTTCAAAATTGTAAATGCCCATCATATTTCTTCCAGGTTTAACATGGGACGAGGCAGTAAACAAGTGTCCTGAAAATGTGTATCCTGCATGTGATAATGCTTCAGATTCTGTCACTATTTCTGGATTGAAAGAACCCGTACAGAAGTTTGTGGAGCAATTGAAAAGCGAAAACGTTTTTGCTCGTATCGTCGATGCCTATGGCTATGCTTTTCATTGCAAATTGGTCTGTCCAGCGAAGACAATTTTATATTCTGCCTTGGAGAAAGTAAGCTCATTCCCAAAAGTCTATATATTGTATTTCCCCTCCCCTTCTTCTCTCTGTTAACAATTCATTCCAAAATTGGCGAAAGCACTTTTATAACTGGTGTAGGATTTTGCTCCTTGGAAAGTTTCTTCATTTTACATACTTTTATATTCTTGAGCTGATTATCTGTTTCTATATTTGGATATATTTAGAATTTACTTTGTCCCACAAAAGCATGTATAACAGAGGGTGTTTGCATAATTTTAGAACGATTTCAAAAAAGAATTTTAAAAAAGGAAATGTTTTGGAATAAAATTTTCTGGCAATAGCTTATTATTTGAAATAAGAAAAATCGTCTGCTACTTTTAAATTTATTCTTCTTTCAAAATGTCAAATGTAAGCAAACTGAGGATTGAAGCATAGGTTTTTGCTCTTCCAAAGAGAAATATTATTATTCCATAATTAAAAAAATTTCGAAATGCAATGATTGACATTTCTAAGTGTAAAATAAGTACGATTATTAATCTGTAAAGGAAAAACCGTAGGTCGTCGCTTCTACATGTAAAGAAGACTAAAAGAATAGCCGTAAAAGATACATTGCGGGGGGCGCATTTCTACACCCCCCGTTCTACTGGGCGGATTGACGAAATTCATATTCCGTTTTTCATGTCTCAAAAAGCGCGACTTAGGACATATACATTAGATTTATATATAGCATTGTTCTAATGTAGGTATTTTGGCACAAAATCGGACTTTTTCTGAAATAACATGCCAATTTTTTTTCCATATTTCGGTTCTAAGACTCAAACTATGCCTAAATATTACATTTTGCAAAATTTGATGTGCAATTTACGGAGAAATTCAAAAATTTATCTTGGCACATTTCTTTCAGTTTGCGCCAAGAATAATTTACTTGGCGAAATTCTTAATTTATAGCAACCTATTTTCCTTTCATTTTTTTCATTCTACTCGAACTGAAAAATGGTCGTTGTTCACATTTTCAAATAATTTTTAAAAAGTACGTAAACTACTTTGGGGGTTATTATCGCTTATAACGAATATACCGCAAAATTCAAAACGAGCCAAAATGTAAATTCACGTATATATTAGGAAATTTTGAATAAAAAACTCTAATTTTCTATTGGTATGCTTATGCATCTACTTTAAGATGACGGTAAAAATTTGACAGGTCATAATTCAATTTTTTTTCAAAAAATTTATAAAAAATATTTAGAAAAACAAATTTTAAAAATAAATCATAAAAAATGGATAAATTTTATTTGGAATGAATCTAAATTTCGAAATTTGAAAAGAAGAATCAAATAAAGATATTAATAAATATATACCAAATTCAACTAACATGGAGGAACTAAAATTATTTTTAAAAACTACTCCTACAATTTTTACAAAACTTGTCTGTTTGCACAATTTGAGTCGTAGAATCGAAATATGGAAAAAAATTGGCATGTCATATCAGAAAAAGTCCGATTTTGAGTCAAAATACCTATACTAGAACAATGCGATATATAAATCTAATACATATATCCTCAGTCCCGCTTCGAGACATGAAAAACGCAAGATGAATTTCATCAAGCAGCCCAGTAGAACGGAAGCTATAAAACTTTTTTTATCTGCATAAATATATGTATGATTCTCGCATTGTGATAAAACAACGGTACCTAGAGCCATCCAATTTTGAATAACGTAATTCTCCTGCGAAGCCTACATTGGAAGCCTACATTTGAAATTTGGAATTCATTTTATTATCAATTTCATATTTTGTAAATCTTTAAAGAATTTTTGATTAACAAACTCAAAGATTTTAAAGCGAGCAATGGCAACGTCGTACAGAAAAAACCTTTTTATCTCTAGAGCCAAGTAAATTCGGAAATTCTAAAGATATGCTAATTTTAAAATTATTTTGCGATATTGCCCTTGAACTGAATTTTATGGTTTAAGTGCGAAGTGCATGATATTTAATAAATAAAGGTAACACACAAAATGTTAAAAAAACGCCCCTTTGGACGTAATTTAAAATCTGAAAAAGCTTTCATATTTTTTAGTATTTAATTTTGAAGTAGTTCTTCCCAGTTAAATTGTCCGACAACAACCATATTTTAAATATTCAATTTGAAATGATGCCATTGTGTGAGCAGTTTTAAATTTCTCGTGACTTTTGTATTCTATAAAATAATTTAAACTGATTTGCAAGTAGAAAATAACATCTTTGAGTAATATTTTTCTCAAAAGAAGATTCCTATTAAATTAAAATTTGTTTTGCAAGTGAGGGGATAAGGATAAATAAATGGGTTTTACCATCAAATGAGTCACA
>KK113029.1:308007-353613 GCA_000611955.2 Stegodyphus mimosarum | reverse complement strand
AAATTTTTTTTTTTTTTTTTGTGTGTGTGTGTGTGTGTGCCTACAAGAGTCACTCGACTTTCTTTGAGACTCACTGGGCCTCTGTTTCATTCAGAATTTTCGCAATGTAGTTTGTCAGTCAAGTGTTCAAGTCAGTCTAGTGTTTTAAATCAGTCACATCTACATCAGCTAAATCAGATCAGAAGTGAATTTTACTTTACTTGTAGTAAAGGAAAGTGGACGACGTAAGTAGAAAATCATTAAGAAGATGCTATTGATAAGATGCGAAGTTTCCTTCTATAGAAGCACTACTAACTTTTTAGGATACTACTTCCATTACATTTTCTTTGTCTACAAGCGGCACTCGACTTTGCTTGAAACTCATTGGGCCTCTGTGTCACTGGGTGCAATGGGGTTTGTTTTGATCTACATTTTTAAATACTTTTAAAAGTGAAACACGGCATTGTCACTGAAATGCTTTAAACTTGTTAGTTAGTGCTTTATTAGTGTGATGTCTTTAAATGAAAACTTTGCCTATTGTCGTATTTTGCAAAAATTTTGCCAATCAGAGAACTAGCACCATTTTTCTTACTTCGTGTTCTTTCGAAGCCATTTCTTCCTCAGTCGCTTTCTGTTGCTGCTTCTTAAGTTGCTGTAGTTCGTTCTTGTTGAGCTCATTTTTATGCTCTTCTAATAACTCCTCCGCTCTTCATTGTTAACTTCTATACCCAGGGTTTTAAATTTTACTAGACGCAACATCAAACATAACAAAAAAGAAAGGATGACTAAGTGTTGAGGCGCTCAAGGTCTCTGCTTGCAACCCAGTAATCTGGCATTATTTCCTTCAGGTTGAATTCAGTGTTCTTGCTGATAGATTTTGTAATGCAAGTTAAGTAATAAAAAATATTAAAATGTTGCTTCCAAACGTTCGAGAATATTAATTAGGTGACACGAATTATCTCAAAATACCTTCAAAAATCATACGTTGCAAAATTAAATGTTTGTAAATCGAGATACCGTCCGTCATCCGAGGCTTTTCTATTCAGATAATTTGTTCGTGAAGTGAGACATTTGCGCTTCCAGTTTCCTCTGTAATTTAAAAGGCTGATCGGTATATGTGTGAAATATAATATATTAAGCATTAAATTTCATTTTTCATTTAAGTTGCAGGGTATTTATGTTTATCAAGATTACTATTTTTAGCCCAAAGGGGCGTTGGCCCAGAAGGGCTATTACTTTCAAAACGGCATTTTGCGTTAAATCACTAAAAGCGTTGAGTCACTTTTTAAATTGTTGCCAACAAATATTATCGCCCTGTAGTATATTTAAATAAATTAAAAAATGAACAATCTCCATGAATGTATGCATGTTTCTCACACTGCGAAAAAAAGGTACCTAGGGCCATCAAATTTTGGATAACGTAGTCCTCCACTCGAATATGAGAACCTGGAAGTTATAGTTTGGAATTTGTTTAGTTGTCTATTTTATATTTTGTAAAACGCTTACGAATTTTTGATTAACAAACTAAAAGATTTCAAAGCAAGCGATGGCAACATGGTACAAAAAAAAACATTTATATCTCCCGAGCGCGAAACTGTGTATCAGACATTCTACAGATATGCTGTTTTTAAATATTTTTCACCCAAAGGGTCATTAAGCCAAAATGCTCTGGAAATGTGTATGTATGTGTAAATGGAAAAAAACTCCTCTTTGGGAATAATATAAAAATCTGACAACTTTCATTTTTTTAAAAATTTTTTAGCTTTACTTTCAATTATATTATCTTTGGATCTAATCGCAATGCAAATTAATTAGCAGTATATACGATCACGCTCTCACAGGAAAAGAAGAGCTTTTAACAGCTACCATTGACCTTTCAAACCACTTTCGCCCAGCTTTACCTGGCTTTAATCTTTGCTAGGTTTTTGTTAGCTCTGCTTGCTTGCATGACTGGAGAGGCAGAGTCAGTCTTACAGTTGGATTTCGCCATGTGAACTGCGTAATTTAATTACTTAAGTTTTATACTAACTCTTATGTTCTGTTAAATCTGCAAGAAGCAGCAGTTTGTTCTGTTAATTACACAAGCTGGGCAAATTGTTGAGATTCAATAAAAAAAGTTTATTTTAAATCTTCTTCTGAACTAAAAAGGAATTAATTACTCACTTGAACATAAAGATTGCGTGATAAGTCACCTGACTGTCTACACGTGGCCAGATTTTAGCTTTGAAATGCGTAAGTTCCGTACAAAGTTAGTCTCTTCAATGAACTTAGCATAATGTTCAGAAACATAGTACTGAATAATCGACTGAATGAATACTCGCATCATCATGTTACTTTTAACCGATTACACCAAAGCACTGGACGGCTATCTCCATACGGAAAGGAAAGATTTTTTAAAGAAATCTAACACCTTTCCATGTGGAAAAAAATCGCCGAAACCTCAGGCAGCAAGCCCACTCGACGGGAAACGTCTTAGCTATGGACTATCTTGATCACTGTAGAAGTACATCATTACGAACCATATATTTAATATTATCATATTATAAGGTATTTCTCCCGCCTTATTAGCATGCCTTCGAGGAGTAGTGGTCAATACGCTCGGCGCGTATTCGAGAGGTCGGTGGTTCGAGTTTCGACGAAGGCTTTGTTCATTTCTTCAGCTTCCTGACATCGAAAAATACCTAATGTCTCTGCAATATATTCGTAATATTATCAGTTATTAACAATTGATTATCTGAAACCTCCAAGATCAAGAATCAAATTTACTTTTAAACGATATGAGTTTTCTTAACTGCAAAATATTTCCTTCTAAACAACGTACGCTGCTGTATGCACAATCACACTGTTGTAACAGAATCACAACACTGACGAACGTAAGAATTAGATACTTCTGTACTAAACAACACCTTTACCGAAGATGGGTGTCTTTTTCTGGATTACCTAGGGAAGCCTGGAAATGGTATCGATCCATCGGTAAGGATTTTCGGTAGCTTGTCCTGGAGTTGACTGGTAAGGATGGATTTGACAGTTACTTTGGATTTCCTTAATTATCCGCTGCGTTACGTCAGACTGTATAAACGGCATTTCTAGGTATCGAGAGATTTATCGCTATGCTGTTGAAGATGAAGCTGCTTTAGCATTTATTTTAAGATGCAGATGTGGCGAATTGTAGTTCAGCTGTCGGATTATTTTCTGAATGAAGTTTTCAGTCCTTGGTCACCATTCGGTACGCTGCACAATGGCGCGACTCCATGTAATAATTGGAGGCTGTTAAGTTGTGATAACTAGACTTTATTAGGTTACTTATTACTTACTACATATAGAGCAAAAATACATACAACATAAATCTGGGAGAAGTTCTATTACACTACACGATAACATTGAAGATATGGAAAAGATTACTGTAGGTTTTTATTCTCATAATGGAAGGATCTTGCTAGCGGTAAGAGACTCTCTATTCGAGAGTTTAAGAGCATTCTGAGTTCTTGCTTTGTCTAACAATTTGAATGAAACTGAATTAGTCACTCCTTCATAATTTAATCGGGTATGTTTTACGCCCTCGTGGTAGGTTTAAAAACTCATTTACGTAATATTGCATGAGATAATAATTGTCATTCTTATGACACACATTTAATTTAATAAATGGTTTGTGTTCATTATTTTTTAATAAAGTGTACAATCAAAAAAGCTGTTAAAATATAAAAAATTGTGCATCCATGTCTAATTCTTTTGCAATTTAATAACGGTAATAATATTTTCAAATTGTGTATTATTTTATATTAGTAAGCATGTCCCCCGATTCTTTATCGAATTAAATAATGCTTCAAATTAAAATCACAAGCCAACGTACTTAGGTCCTTTCCAACGTTCAATCCTCATTTTCATTCCCCAGTGATCTATCTCGATCACTCTTCTGTCAAATTGTTTTTGATTACGCTCATTTTCGAAAGCATTGCTTGTAAACATAAACATTGATTAACTGAGGGCGTTCACTCTACACAGACTTTTTTGTCTCCACCCCCTTTTTTTCCTTCGCTTTTCTGAATCATATTAAGCAAGATGCTGATGTCACTACTAATGTTGAAAATAATAGCTAAATTAATAATAACTAAAGTAAACATTAACTAGGTAACTCATGACTTAAAGTTCATTTATCTCACAATATCTTAAAACTAACTTCAAAACAGTTCATAGATTGCAAATTTTAAAATTCGAGCAAAGGGGTTATAACTTCGTATAATTGGAATCTTAATATACATAATTTTATACATAAAAAATATCATCTTACTTACTAACCAAAATAAAAGTTTTAAAACATAAGATTCCATTTGAATTTTTTTACAAATCGTTGCCATCCAAAGCTTCAAAACAAAGAATAATTAAATTTAGTATTTTGATAATTTCCAATGTTTTCAAATATTGAATTAGTATTTTTGTGTGTTAGCAGTTTGTATAAATTTCTGTGAACAAACATTCCAGAAGAGCAAAAAAAAAATAAGCAAATATATTAAAATAATAATAAAAAAAATCTGATAGCTTTCAGGTTTTATATTACGCCCAAAGAGGTATTTCTTTTCACTTACACATACATACATGTTTTAAGAGCATTTGGCTAAAAAATTTAAAAACAGCAGATAAAAATATTTTATTCCGCACCGTGTGTCGTCACTGCTCCCTTTGAAATCGTTGAGTTTCTTAATCAAAAATTCGTTAAAGTTTTTAAAATATGAAATAGATAATAAAGGAAATTCAAAATTCAAGATTCGGGTTTCCGGGTGTCCATATTCAGGTGGAGGACTACGTTATTCAAAATTTGATGGCTCTAGATACCGTTGTTTTTTCACAATGCGAGAAACATACATATATTTATGCAGATTGTTCATTATTTAATTTCTTTAAATATAAAACAGGGCGATAATATTTGGAGGCAACAATTTGAAAAGTGATCAGCTGTTTATAGTGATTCGACGCAAAATGCTGTTTCTAGACTAATAGCTCTTCTGAGCTAACGTACTTCTGAGCTATAAAAATTTGGAAACGTTTTTACAACTTTAAGCAGTAACAATTTTTTCATGCAAATATATATCCGAAGGAAATCCGAACATCTTCCTCATCCGGATGCTTTCATTAATTTTTCATTTTCATTTTCAGATGTAAGTAATGTAGCGAATATAAAAAAAGTATGTCAACACTTAACACTAAATGTAAGCGATGATCAGCTGATTGCTTCGACGGCGTAGACATTTTTTTTCTTCTCGTTTTCTAACAAAAGATTGTTCTAAGCACCAAACTTAAACAACTCTCTTATGTTTCCAGCTTATTCCTGACCCGAAACCACGATCAGAGCGATGGATTAGTTCTAGTTTTTCCGAAGAAGAGTGGGACTTACCAGAATGCAAGATGGCGGGTCCGGAATATTTTATTCATAACCTCACTTCCAGTGTGCGTTTCAAAGATGCGTTAAGCAAGATACCTTCTGATGCCATCACTATTGAAATTGGACCGCATTTCCTACTTCAAGCTATACTTAAAAGGGCTATTGGCTCCAATGCTGCATATATCAGTTTGATGAAACGAAAAGAAGAAAACAACCTGAATTTTTTCTTAGAATCGCTGGGAAAGTATGTGACTCTAATTATTACTTTTTATGTTGTTCGTTTTTTAATTGTACGTTTGTGAGTGTTTTATAAAGAAATATTATCTTAAATTAAATAGAATACGATATATTTATTAAATATTTTAAATTGTCTTTAACCGTAGCAAAATATGCAATAAATACCGTATTTACTCGAAAATAAGATATTTTCGGATGTAATATCTTCCTTATATTTTAGGATAAATTTTGAAACATTTTCTCCCAGTGGGGGACTCTAGCTGTTTATGGACGTTAGCCACTGCTAAGGCCAAAAGCGTTGTTCTCTTTATTTTGGAGGCACATAATAAGTGGTCTCCCAGACGGTATAATGGTTAGGGGAACCTGCTGCGGTACCGAAGAGCCTGGTTCGAATCCCCGAAAAGGCATTGCTATTTGTAAATATATAGAGTCTTTGTGGCATGGGGACACACTAAATGTATGGCGAGCTGCAAGTCCTCTCTTGTGGATTGGTGGCAGGGGCGAGGGCTGGGAAACCTTCGGACCACCCTCCGGAATGCTCTCTGGAAATAGAAATTCAACCTCCTTGAGACTCTGGCAACCATTATTCTATGAAATTCATAGACAATACAACAACAACCTAATAAGTGGGCCACTGTTGCCTCCTATGAAGGAAAGGACGTGTCTTCTCGGGATTCGAACCCGAGACCTTCGGTACGGCAGTTCGAATCACTATCCCGTCTAAGTGGTGAACTTTGAAACATAAAACATATATTTGACGATAGCGGCAATGATTCTAATTAGATTGAAAGGTAAGGTATTGAAACAAACGCAATATTTTACTATTATTATATGTAAAGAAAAGTTACTGACTATAAGTAGTCCATCCGGACTAAATTTTATCAAGGAATATAAGGATTTGAATCACATGGAAGAAGTTCAAGAAATTGAAGCATCGACTTGCAATTATCTTAGTCATCATGGAGTTTATCGGCCAGAGAAAGCCTCTACCAAGCTTCGCGTTGTGTTTAATGCGTCAGGGGCTACTAGCAATGGAAAATCACTTAATTCAATATTAAAGAAAGGACGAATCCCTCAAGAAGATTTATTTTCTATTATTATTAGATTTCGAAAGTACAACTATGCATTAGGAGCTGATGTTCAGAAGATGTACAGACAAATACTTATTGAACCATCTCAACGAAACCTGCAGTTGATCTTGTGGAAAGAATCTGTTGGTAGTCATGTGAAGACTTATCGTCTAAGAACTGTAACATACGGAACAGCAAGTGCACCATTCCTGGCAACAAGGGTCCTGAAGCAGTTAGCAATGGATGAAGCATCTGACTTTCCTCATGCCTCAAGAGCCATACTGAAGGACTGTTACGTGGACGACATTATCACTGGAGCTAATACGCTGCAAGAAGCCAAGGAGTTGCAGACGCAGTTAACCTGTCTTCTAGAACGTGGTGGAATGCAGTTACACAAATGGTGTTCAAATAATCCAGAACTATTGAAGAATAAAGAAAGTGCAACTCAGGATTACTCTTTTCAAGTTACGGATAAGCCTCAGATTACAAAGGCCTTAGGAATGTCATGGAATACGTCTACAGACTGTTTTTCTTACGATTTAAAGATACCTGACTTTGAAGAAACAGGAACGAAAAGAGATGTCTTATCAACAATAGGTCGCCTCTTTGATCCGTTAGGTTTAATTGGACCTGTTACGACAAAAGCTAAAATATTTCTACAAGAACTTTGGCTTCTAAAATTAAATTGGAATACACCTCTTCCTAAAAATTACTTTGAAGAATGGAAAAAATTTCTGCATAGTCTAAAAATAGTCAACGATTATCGCATCCCCAGATTTGTTCTAACCAATGGATTACAGCAAATAGAAATTATAGGATTCTGTGATGCTAGTCAGAAGGCCTATGGTGCTGCAATTTATGTGAAATGTATGTCATCTTCGAATGAATGTTCATCAAGACTTCTGTGCAGCAAGTCTCGCGTGTCACCTCTGAAGTCAATTACCATTCCTCGTTTGGAACTTTGTGGTGCAGTTCTGTTGGTAAAACTAATGAAAAGAATATTAGAGGCCATTCAGCTGCCTATAGTCAAGGTTTATTACTTCACTGATTCGTCAATAGTGTTAGCATGGATTAAGAAGGAACCTTATCAACTAAAGACATTTGTTGCTAATAGAGTATCTGTTATTCGAAGCATGACTGCTGTTCATGAGTGGTACCATGTTAGCACTCACAATAATCCAGCTGATTTGATATCACGTGGAACTGAACCTAAAGATCTTCTTCATAATGATTTATGGTGGTATGGACCAACTTTCTTGACTCAGGAGAGGTTTTTGACTAATCCTTGTGAAGTAATTTCATCTGATATGGATGATGTGGAATACGCCAAAGAACTCAAACTTAAGGATAATGACTTAGTTAATCTAAATGTGAACTCTAATTCCCTTGTTTTAGATCATATTCTTAACATTAGTAATAACTATCTTCGTAGTATTCGTGTATTAAGTTTTGTTTGTAGATTTATAGCCAATTGTAAGGGAAAAAATTTAATAGGTTCTCTAACTGTTAAAGAATTGGATGACGCTGAGAAAATCCTGATCAGGTATGTACAGTTACAGCAATTTAGCAAGGATATTCTATCCATAAAAAATAAGAATTGTGTTTCTTCCAAAAGTAAGTTAAAAAATTTATGTCCATTTTTAGATAATGATTCTCTTCTGAGAGTAGGAGGCAGACTTGCCAATAGTAATCTTAATTACAACCAAAAGTTTCCTTATGTAATGCCAAAAGATCATGTATTTACTAGATTAATTTTTCAGTATTACCATGTTAAATATTTACATCTTGGTGCTCAAGCACTATTGCATCAGGTTCGTAATAAATTTTGGGTTATTAATGGTCGAGATATAGCTCGAAAAGTTGTACATGAATGTGTAACATGTTTTAAGGTTAAACCAATTGTATGTGAACAACTTATGGGAAGTTTACCTGGTGAAAGAATTAACCCAGGGTTTGTATTTAATACTTGTGGACTCGATTTTTCTGGTCCATTCCTCATCAAGTATAAAAATCAGAGAAAGGGTAATTATGCAAAAGTGTACGTTGCTTTATTCATATGTTTAGCTACTAAAGCAATACATTTAGAGGTAGTAACTGATTTAACCACATATTCATTACTTGCTACTATTAAAAGATTTATTGCTAGACGTGGAAAATGTAATACCATAATGTCAGATAACGGTACTAATATGGTTGGTGCAAAATCAGAACTGAAAAAACTGCATAGCTTAGTCCTTAAATCTAATTCTGATATAGCAGATTTCTTAACATCTGAAGGTATAAATTGGAAACTAATTCCACCTAGAGCACCAAATTTCGGTGGTTTATGGGAAGCAGGTATTAAGTCATTTAAATATCATCTTCAGCGTACAATCGGCAGTTATAAATTAACTTTAGAAGAATTTTGGACTGTTGTCACACAGATTGAAGATATTCTCAATTCTCGTCCAATTTTACCTTTATCAACAGATGCGAATGACTTTGAAGCCTTAACGCCGGGTCATTTTTTAATTGGACGTTCCATTACTTCATATCCTGAACCAGATTTGTCTCATCTTGCAGATAATAGACTTTCTAAATGGCAAGTTATTACCAAGTTCATTCAAGTTATTTGGAAACGTTGGCAAACTGATTATTTAAATCATCTCCAACAACGCACCAAGTGGTTTATTAATAAGGAAAATTTAAAGGCAGGTATGTTAGTTGTGGTAAAGGAAGATAATCTTCCACCATTTAAATGGTCTTTAGCTAGAATTCTAGAAGTTTTACCTGGTAAAGATAATAGAACCAGAGTTGTTAAAGTGAAAACATCAAATGGTGTGTATATTCGATGTATTAGTAAAATTTGTGTATTACCTATCCAGGATAATAATGCTTAGTTTACATTATGTTCTTATTGAAAATTGTGATTTACATAAAAAATGGAACTGTTTAAGAATAAGTTCGATTGTAGCATAGTGAACGTTAATGTTCTTGAATGTTTGTATAATTTTATATTATGTTCATGATGAAAGATTATCTATTAGTTTTCATATTGTATTGTAGAATTAGTTATTCTTGGAATGTTAAATTGTATGTTTGTAATTTACATGTTGAAATTTGTAATTTCAACGGGCGGCGGCATGTTAAGTTAGAATACAGCGCCCCCTATTGGATAAGGAGAATTACGCTCACTTGGCCATCTGGATTCGGCTAGGCAACATGCCAGAGCATGTATTAGATCTAAATAGTTAATTACTGTCAATAAATTAGTTTAGTTCAGTTGCTATACAGTCCACTGATTAGTTTATAGACAAAACAGCTTCCCTGTTCTTAAACAGAAACTTCCAGTTTACGGCGTAGAACAAGAGCAGCCATAATTCTGCTTCTGATGACGGAAGAGACAAAAGTACGAGGTTTGTGAAAGTTTAATGTTTCTACAAACTACTTTTACTTTGTGGAAGCTTCCACAAACTGCTGTAATGCTTCCATTAACTACTTTTAATTAACTAAGCTTTAAAACAAAGTAATGAAAAGCTTCTTGAAAATATCATCACAGTTTACGGATAGAACATATTCGGATACCTTTTAAAGTCTACTTCCTTTATAAGCAAAGGTTCACGTTTTAAGTAATAAGTTATAAAGAAGAAGCTACTTTCATAATCTAACATTTGATAATATAATAAAATAAAGAAACAAAACCGAAAGAACGGATGAGAAATAAAATTACTTAAGTAAGTTATATAGGTGTCGTATTTACTTGGTGGGCTTTTGCTTATTTAATTCAGTGTTAAATCCGTGAACCCCACAAAGACTAACATGCGAATAATCGCTTAAGCGTGTGAATAGAGACGTAAGATTTACGAAGGGTTAACTACCCTTTATTTCTTAGAATAAATATTATACAATCAGTTCCTAACTTGGAACGTACAGCAACGCTTCCACTTGGGCTTGAACTCAAATAAATAGGAAATTAAACTTAACTAAGCTAACTGAAAGATATAACCGAAGCTATCAAGATTCTAAGTAGTTGGCCCCTAAATCTTAATTAAGTCGGCGAAGCCAACAAGGGCCTAAAGTATGGCCGAGCGTAGCAATAGCTAAGAGAGACGTAGCCTGAAGGCAAACGCGCGCTAGTCAGGAAATCAGACTCTCTCTCGAAGTCGGTGAAACATTGACTTTAATACTACTCTTTACTCATTTGCATTAACTGCTTTTCTGAAATTGCATTCTGGGGGGAAATTGTAAGCCGAAAATAGGTAGGAAAGATGCATAAACTTAAAATAACTATTAATGAAATTAGGATAAACTTTACAACATCCTTTTACGAAATAAAGGAAGTATTGTAATCGCAAAAAATTTCGACTGTCTTGTTTCAAAGAAAATATCCATTTCAACCGCTCCTGAAACCATCTGAACGATGTTTTTGTATGACATCTTTACATACGGATAGAATAAGGGACAATTATTTCCAAAATAGACCGTAAAATGAATTTGAAATGGATTCAGAAGATACTTTTTTTCCGTGATGTCTACATGCGTACATATGTAATACGTATCTGGCGTAACTCAAAAACGAGTAGCAGTAGAACTTTGAAATTTTGTATAGGAGACTGCTCTAGCATTTAGTTGTGCATCTCCATCTTTCGTTGCAATCGGCTGCACCAATCGTACATATATATATATTTTCCCACTCTGTTACCTGCCTCGGTGAGTTTAGATTTTTTTACTCTTTTATGTTGGTAAATTGCGTATTTTTTTGCTTTAAAAGGTATTGAATTATGTGGTCTTTATGATTCAGTTAATGATTTTATGCCTTTAGTTAACGTGCATGCAATCGTTGTAAAATTATCAGCAATTTAAAAGTTTAATTTGCGAGTTAAGCCTAGCGAACCGCCATTTCTTCGATCTGAAACTCAGTAGAATAGTGTCAGTTTCTGCACTTCCAATGCCTTTTTTGCAGAGTGGGACCAAAAGTAAACTTTCAGTTTTGTGCACAGAAATATCTGCCTTCTTGCCCGCCGGCCAAATTGCTTCTTTTTGCATAGAAACTTTAATTTTAATTATACAAACAGTTTTTTTAACTGTATTTCGTGTTTTATGTTTTTCTGTATTTTACAATTTTTAAAGAAGACCATTTGAGATTTTATGTACTTTTGCTTTGTTGCAAAATGAGAACTGAATTAATTGAATGAGAAATATATCGCTAATGAATTTCGAGGAAACAAGACTAAATGAAGTGCAGCAAAAAATGTGTGTAATTTAATATGGGCCATACAATGGAAATCATGTCGTGTCCACATCAGATTTTTTAACATTAGAGGAAAAACTTCGTTAGAATAAAAGACAAACAGAAAAATTAAAACAGCTCCTCTGCAGCAATTATGAAAATATTAAATTTCTCGACAACTGAGCCCTTTATTTTTTAAAGTAAAACATTTTGTAAAAGTTTAATATTTTATTTAAAATGTTTTCTTACAAGACTACAGCCATTTGTAATTTTTTATGCTGCAGATTATATCTAGAAGGTCTAGATCCCAAAATCGAGAGACTTTATCCCCCCGTGAAATTTCCTGTGCCGAGAAGTACTCCAATGCTTTCAGATTTGATTAAATGGAACCATTCCCATTCTTTCTCTGTCCCGAAGTGGGCGCCTTCGTCTACAACTTTTGTTCTTGGATTTGATTTACAGAATGATGACAGCTATCTGATGGATCATAAATTGGATGGAAGATCTTTATTTCCGGCTACGGGTTACATTTATTTGGCCTGGAAAGCTTTAGCGGAGAAGCATAAAAAAGCAATGGACGAGCTCCCAGTTGTAATTGAAAATTTTAAAATTAGAAGAGCCACCGTTTTGAATCCATCGAGTAAGTATATCCAGCGTTCTATTTTTTTGATTGTCTGACATTCATTCGCGTCATGTCTAACATTATAAACTGCTGACATTGTTCCAGTCTTCCGAACTGAACTGTATCACTCGAAGACGTAAATTCCTGTTTCATAAGTTTCGAGTGAATGTTTTTACTAAAATATCCAGTGTAGGTTTGACCAATGTAATCCAATTAAAATAATAAATACGAATTTTAAGCATAGTCCATAATACGTTTTGAGTAAACGTGATAGGTATGCGCCCAGTCATTCAATACTGTAATGGACATAAACTAACCGAATGCACTTATGACACACAATATATTTGATATGAATTTTAGAGGAAAGCAGCATGTATTGTATTTTATAGAAAAAAAGTATGTGAGATCTATATTTATTTCCCATTCGTTGCCTAATAATGTTCCCTGTATTAGTACTTTCAGGTAACGAAAACTTTTGTTTTGCAACTTAGGAATAGTTTGGGATCAATCAAAATCAGTAATAATTCTCTATTCTTTGGATGTTAAAACAGTTATGAATTCAAAAGAATTACCAAAATAATATTATACATTCCATTATTTGGGAAGATACTCTTTTTTGGCTTCTTGTGTAAGGTTTCTCCTTCTGTCTCTTGACTCTTTTCGTGAGCATAAACTGTGAAACCTTATGTGGAGGACAGTGAGCAGATCTAGGCTATGTCCTTTAGTGTAGAAAAACTACAAAGTCAGGAGGAGGGTTTAAAAGTGACCCTTTAATTCAAATATTTACAACTCTTCCAATTGAGAGTAAGCCACTACTTGGGCTGAACTAAAATAATATGAAATAAAGTGTGTTAACAAATTCAAATACCTAACTTAATCTTAAGTAGGACGGCGAGGGAAGCCTAACTCTCAGTGAAATGCAATAAATGCGAATTCCACTAGCAAGCACTAGTAATTGCAATTGCCTATGCGGGCGAACTTTCAGTAGACAGAGGAAATCCTTGCGTGTACAGCCTTACGGCGATAAATCCAAGGCTCTGTTTTTTTTTCCCCCGAGAGTCGCATGGTGCTGGCACCAGGGTGCCTGGGCCGAAGGCCCTACCCCTCATCGAATATCATTAGTAGGTTTCTAACAATATGTATACAAAAAATAGCTTACATTAAATTAGTAATAGTTTTTTTATGATAATCTTAAATGGAGCAGATGCTCACTAGAGTAAAAAATAAAAGAAGATATATGCAGTATTTACAAATTAAAGTCTATACCTCAGCAGTGGTAATTATAATCAAATGTGCAGAAAGCCGAACGAGCTGGTGGTTCTGAAATAAAATACAGAATTAAGCAAGGAAAAGTGCGCACTTTTGGTGTGACAAAATAGAGGTATAAAGGTTACAAAAGACAATTGAATACAATAGTTCATCTATAGAAACACAGGAGAGAGAGAGCAGCAGATACAAAGAGGCACATTAAATACAGAGGAGATCGGATTATGGCATACAATCGTTGAGTATCGCCATGGGGCGATGGAAATTATTATCGTCATATATATCATAACTATACAAGGTGATGGAGGGATTATTTAAATTATATAATCCATCGAAAAAACGTCTGGCCAGGCGAACACAGAACGACCTGACCAGTTCAATTTTTAATTCTTCATGAATTTTAGCATTCCTAATGTACCATGGGGCACATACAATCTGTCTCAGAACACAGTTCTGAGCTGTCTGGAGTTTTGATCGAATGGACTTATTAGAATACGCCCATACCGGGCATGCATAACAAAGAATAGAACGCAACATGGTTTTGTAGATAAGCAACTTATTATCTATAGATAAAACACTGTTTCGAGCAATTAAGGGGTTAAGTGATGCTTTACGTGCTCGAAACTTTTTCAAACAACATGTAATATGTGGGTTCCATGAGAATCTTTTACTGAGGATCACCCCCAAATAAAGGACTTGCTTGGCCCAGGGGATGGTCTCTCCATAGAGTTTCAGCTGATTTGGAAATTTTTCTTTTTTGGTGAACAAAATTGCTGTGGTCTTGTCCACGTTGATTTTGACCTTCCATTTGGTCAGCCAAGTCTCAAGTAATTGTATGTGATTTTGTAATCGTTGGATTGCTGAACCAACAAATGCAGTTTGAGTCAGGATCGCAGTGTCATCAGCATACATTGCGAGTGTAGTGTTGTCTGTAGTGGGGATGTCGTTCACGTAGAGGTTGAATAAAGTGGGGCCCAAAAGGGACCCCTGGGGGACCCCTGCGAGAATAGCACGGGGGGATGAGAGTGTTCCAGAAACGTGAACAACGAAGTGTCTACCGGTTAGGTAGGAGTGAATAATGTTAGTGATGTGGCCTGGAAAACCCAGGTGGTGTAGTTTGTATATGAGGGCATCCAGCCATACCCGATCGAAGGCCTTTGCTACATCTAAGAAGAGTCCTCCTGTAACTTTTCTGGTCTTCAGTCCACTGGAGATAAACTCTACCACTCTGTAGAGTTGATGGGTAGTGGAATGCTTGCTTCTAAACCCAAATTGGTATGGGATGAGCAGATTTCTTTCATCAATGAAGTTTTGCATTCTGTTAAGTAGAACAGCTTCCAGGAGCTTGCTAACTGATAGGTGATAAACTGATAGGTCTGTAGGACCCTGGATCAGATGGAGGCTTTCCCGGCTTAAGGATAGGTATTACTTTGGCGAGTTTCCTGTTTTTCCCCTCGTTAACTCCCGCCTTTTAACTGCTAACAGATATATGCGATTTGCATAAATATCTCGCTCGCGCTAAATTCGGGCAGCAACTGAAACTTTGAGAATTCGATAGGAAAGTTCAAACTAAAAATAATTTGGTTAATTAAAATAATGAATGCTACACTTGTTCTTGAGACACGATTTCGAAATACATTTTTTCATATTTTAAAGCAGCTTGGGATATTTCTCATTTCATACTAAGGTAAGTATCAGTTAGTTTTTGTTTTTACCTGTTCGCTTTGTTTAATTAGCGATTGAGAGTTTATTTTTATTTATTAATATTTTGTCGTATCTGTTCTCTTTTTAGGGGTGGAGAACGCAAAGCTATTTATAAACTCCCAATCGCTAATTCTTAGATCAAGAATATCTTTTCAAAAAATGCGTAAACATCTCTTTTTGTATTAGACAAAAAATGTTAAAATATGATACGAAAATTTCTTTTGAGACCTCAACAAATTTTAGCTTCGTTTACATTGTTGTTGTTGTTATTTTTTTTTAATCTGACTGATACTGAGCCAAGTAAGCGAAATTCTTCGCTACTGTCAAAATTCTATGATGATGAAAATTGACAGCCGCCAAACTTGATGCCGAATAGCTGAGTATGAAAAATTTCTGCAGCTGACATGTGTTAGCATACTTAATTTCAGCGCTGATAGCTAGATATACCGAGTTGTTCAACCCTAATTTCCTTTTCCACTCAAATGTTCCAATACCATTTTCCAGTTTACTGAAGGTGCTGCTCGTGCCATTCCCCGTTTTGGAGCCATCTGTAAATTATTGTTCCTTTGAAATCGTTTGTCGTTTGTGTTGATACCATCGAAGAGATTAAAAGCGGCTGGATGAAAGTTATTGGAGATTTTTTTCTCCTCATAATCCAAGTGGTGATAACTATGACCCCAGAATGTTGAAGTTTGACCCACCCTGGCCACCTTTACGACAGTTGCCTCCCTTTCAGCTATCAGATCTAGGGCAGGAATTCCCGCTAGTTGTTGTAGGGCTGGTGTTGACGTGGTGAGGTAGGCCTTGCATATTTGAAGTAGCTACTGTTTCTGAAATAAGAGCAGAAATCTTCTCATGTGAGGGGTACGTTCACTATCCTCGATTGCCGCTCCGTATGTGATTATACTTTCTGTAATGGTTCTATGCCATATGTTTAGTAACTTAGACAAGATACCCCATTTACGTGAAGTTATGAGTTTCATGCTGTCTCTTAGGATGCTAATTCTAGTAATTCCTGACATATGACATCCAGGAAAGTATGTTGTCGAGTATTAGCCTAAGATATTTCAATCGGAAGAAACATTTTACCGACATTCTATGGAGTTAAACACTTGATTTGCGTCTAAGCTGTCTACTGCGTCCCATGAGGAAACTTTAGTTCTTGATGCAACCAGAAGTACACTAGACGCGTATGCGAGAGGCCCGATTCGAATCATGACAACGGCAACACACACTTTCCTTCTCATATTTATCTAGATTAAACTATACTGTAACTACCAACACGCAGCAATTCAACGTACTTTTTAACCTTCGCTTCAGCCATTGGTTTGGAGCAGATAATCTTGCAAGGTCTTGCACCAGAAATTGCAATACAAAAACTTTCATACGACTTGAGAAGTGTTAGCATCGTATGTAATATAAAATCTTTCATTTATCTTTTAGCTGGCCCAAAAATAGGCCTATTGGAGCCTGAATTGAGGTTGGACTACCAGTTAAGATCTATATATCATTCTCTAAATATACAGAATTAACATGAATCAAAACTTATTGTGCATATATTAACTCATCTAAATACTTAGCATGAGTCTGTTTACGTATAGGGAAAGTTTGAACAGAATAATTTCCACTGATGAGTTCCACTATCATTCTGCCAATAGAATTAGACTTTTCATTCCGTCTGCCGTCAATTAAAACGTTTTTATATTGCTCCTAGGAACGTCATTAAGCTGCAATGTCAACTGAAATAAATATTCTGGATACTTTGAGTTTTTTTATTTGAAGTAAAATGTTCTACGGAGAGGCGTGCCATGGCTTTCACCGAATGGGACTAGATATTACAATCCTCTCTCAGACGACTACTCGTGGTCGCTGGAAATGGTCTTCTTAGAGAAGGAAGGTTAAACTCAGTACTAGCGTTTATTTATGTTTGCAAAAATGCTGGTCACTTTAAGAAATGGTCATCTTAAGGAGATTTTTGACACGTCAGGAGTTACTGTATTTTGAAAACGAAGTCAAGTTATTTAATTCCAAGGTTAATAATACTTGCTCAATAATTCATAATTTTCTACTATCATATTATGAAAATCAGATGAACAGTGGAATTCAGAGTTACCTTATGATAATAAATAAATAATATTTTAAGTTAATAAGCAACATGAATAATAAACAATTCAAAGCTTTTATGTCTTAAAAGAACACGTCTAGCAAAATTGACTACTTCTCTGTTTTCATGTCTTTAAACATTTGAAGTTGCACAATCGCTTTCGAATGACAGATATAATGTTTCGTTTTTGTAAAAACGAGAACAAATGTGTAGATCTAGATTTTGTGATTACTCCTTCTTTATTTTGAAAATACTGTATCCCAAAGGACTGTCATCTGATCTCAAAGATTGCTTTCTCATGTTTCGTAATGATCTTTTTTAAAAAACGTCGGTCTTCAAACCATTATCATTTGCATAGATTTACCTGCAATTACTGCGTTAGTAAATTTTATATAGAATTCTTTCACCTATTACAAGAATACTTTGATGGTCAAGAATGAAGATATTGCATCAAAAGTTAAATTAATTTCTCTTTTATGAATCAGGTGAAAATTTCTTACGAACTATTGCCAGTAGTAACAACATGTCCAGGCAACTACGAAAATAGGTGAGAATCGCAGATTCATGCCGATGCAACACGAGATCTTTTCGCTCGAACGGGAAGATTGATTACACTCGAAAGTCATGTGTTCTAAGAGAAAAGGCAAAATTAGCTTTTGATTGCTATTACCTAGAATGTTTGAAGGAACAACTTAGTACTTCTAGTTCACTGACGACATCCTAATGGATGTGTTTGGATGTTCGAAATTACTTTTTGAGTTAACCGAATTATTTTAGAAATGTGGACATTTTTCTGAGGTTCAGTAATTGCATGTTGGCTTCAAAAAAACTTTTATTTGGGTAAGCATCACATTGCTCTTTGGTGACAAGAACTGCACATATCGATACTCTTTTTAATTTCAACAAATTGCATTTGGAAGTAGACTGTTATATTTGGAATCATTCTCCAAAATTAGTGTAATTAATACAGTACAGGTCGTTCCGAAAAACAAACTCCTCAGTTTATACTTGAAAATATATTTTGAAATAATAAGCCTCTTTCTGAACTTAGAATATAATAATATATTTTTGCTTACAATTCCAGATTCTAGAATAACCTAGATTTCTGAGATATGTCTCACCATCTATAATTTGATGGTTAAAATATTTTGGGGTTTAAAGTTGTAAAAAAGTTTATTTATTGTAAATAGCCTGCCACTGATTTCGATCCAATGAATTGAAGTTGAGTCAGTAGAATATGGATGTCTGAATGGGTGTATTGAAAAGAGATAGATAAATTTCACATTTGCTAGCCTATTGTGCGGCTGCTGCTCCAAAGTACAATGTTGACTTCAGAGATATACACATTAATAATATATAAATATTTTACATTCAATGCTTACTATGAGGTGAGAGAATAAAGATGAACTTTATAACGTTTCATATTTTTTGTAAATGTATAATGTATGAAACGACAGAAGACTTTACAGGAATTATCACTACGTTTTGTAAGGTACCGCAGAGACTGAGAAAGGGTGTAAAGGACCCTTTATTTAACTCAAATAAAAGTTAACAGAAGAACTCGTGCTTACAAGAAATATAACCAGCAATTATGACTTAAATGAAAGATATTGAATTGACTTGACTAAGTGAAGTAAGTTAGCCTAACGGCTACACATTTAAATAACGCGCAAGTTGGGTGTGACCTAAAGGTTAGTGTGACAAGCCTAATGTCGAGAGCGCAAAGCCACTTAGTACTAATCTCAGGAGAATCGAAATTAGCAACGAGGGCTTCAACAGGCAGAACAAGCTCTGATTCTACCTTCTACTCCCTTTAATACTATATCTTCCTTTTACCTCATTTGAATATCACGCGAGTTAGGAATTTACATTCTGGAAGTAAAAGGGATTTAACATAAAATAACTGAAAAAGAACTAATGGAGATAAAGGTTAAAGAACCAAAGGAAATCTTACAACCGAAAACAGATCGTTTAGCCATATCCTGACCTAGGTCTTGAAGTAGTTTTTGTACGCTACTCTGCAGTAACGTAGTCAGTTCTTAAAAACTCAACTTCGTTTCAAATTCTGTAAATTTGTTAGATAATTTAGCGTTAAATTTTTGTTTCTAGACGTTATCAAAAGCCTTTGACAGATTAAAAAGAAAACTTTATTAGTCCTTTATTCTGTTTGTTAGTCTTTTGTTCTGAACATCTCTCATATTTTAACAAAAGAGTGCAACTTGATCTACGGCGATGTGTTTTTCTTTTAAACTTAAATACCTTTGAAAGTAGGTGTTTGGTATGTAGATGAAAAGACAGTCTTCTAGTAAGTAATTTTGAAGAAGTTGTTACTCGACATGTAAGTAATTTCCTTATGCTACTTCGAGAATAAGGTTCTGTATTTAATTTTAGCCCTGTGAGCTTAGTATTCACACGTAACCTATGGAGATAAAAAGTTCCTAACCCCATGACGTAAGCTGATAACACACTATAATTGCGTATTGTACTGAAAGTTATTTACATTCTAATTATGCCTCTTAAACTAGTGAGAAAGCCTATGAAGTCTATGACGCTTTGGGAGCATAAACCTTTAAAAGGTCGTTTGAAGAATTATCTTCTAACCTTGTGAAATTAAACAGAGATCAGAATAAGGGTGTACAAGACCTTTATTCAATCATAAAATTAACAAATGACTCAATTTGAATTACAGGAAGCCAACACTTAACAGAAATGCGTAACAGTAGCAATTTCAAGGTGTGTAGGTTAGCCTAACGACTAACGCGTTAAAGTATAAGAGAGCTCTGGTCTAATGTAATAGGCGACACAAGCCTAAAGATAAGAAAACATCGACACCGTTAACGCAAGTCGCGAATAATCACAGCACAACATAGCCTAAAATACTCAGACACGCTTTAAAACTTACTTCCGAAACTCTTGCTTAAATAGCACTTCATTCGACCTTAATCTGAATAACTCTTGCTATCTCATTTACATTCTGGCATGAAAAGCATGGGCGAAAAAAGAATGACAGGAAAGGCTTTTCAACTTAAAATGAACTCTTAGTTAAACAGATAAACCTCACAAACCCATTACATATTTTTATATGTTTTTACATATATTCGAAATGTTGCGCATTCCTATTGTACAGCAAGGAAAGAATTTCAATAATAATATGAATTCTGTAATCGCAGAATGTAAAAAAAATTTTTTTTAATGTAAAAGAGAGCTATTTTAATATCACACGTAGAAAAAAAGGCATACAGAATTAATAACGTGATGTGCTCTTTATACGTAGAAGTGTGATTCATTCAGTAACTTGTACATCACCTTTTATTTAACTTCTGTTTCCAATTTTTCCCACAGCTGGGTATTTCGAGCATAAATATATTCATTACGAAACACTTAACTATAACGCACCGCATCTGAGTTTTTTTCAAACGAAAAGGAGAGTTAAAGTACAGCCACTGGAAATCAGTTAATCGTTATATAAGCCTACAAAGTTTAAAATATTTTTCAAAATGTACAGTAAAATGCTAATCATTGAAACATATGTTTGCTCCTTAATAATGCTTAAATTTTTCTTATAATCCAGAGTGTTGTTAATAAAACATGCCTTTTCGAAATATATTACAAAAATAAAGGATGCAAACAAAATTATGCTCAGATGATGATGAGGCCACTTGAGGCCAGAAATCTTTCTAGTTAGTGTACTTTGCTTTATTTTATGTTCTATGATAAGCTGTTAATAAGAATAAAATTAAATGCTCATGGGTTCCAAACAACAATATTTTTTGCATCGTCTTACTTTAGATAAAGTGTTAACTTTATCAGTGTTAACTTTAAAAGTTGACACTCTTCAAAGTGTTAAATTTTACTTGATTAAAGGAGAGCCTCAATTTTCGCTAGTTTGAATTTTAAGCAAATAACAGAACACTTTTTGAATTAATTTTACTCTTATTTCAGAGATTCTGAAATTCGAAATTAACTTGCTGGATATAAGCGGCAATTTCGAAATCATGGAAGGTCAATCTCTTGTTGCTTTCGGTAAGGTATATGTGCCACCAAATCCAGAAATAATTGATGCTTCAACGGATATAAATCTTGGAGAGACATCTCGTCTTCCAGGAGAACAAGTATACAACGAGCTCAAACTCCGTGGATACGAATATGGTCGTGAATTCAGAGGAGTTACGGAAATGAATATTGATGGTAATGTTGCATATATTCCATTATTTTCTTGTATAAGTTTGACTTTATCAAGTAAATTATTTATTAAAATAAATCACAAGTAATTAGCTCTTTGGTAATTTAAGATGTAAATACACTTTTTTAATTAAAAATGAATAACATTCTTAAAGTGTCGATTTCGCTATTCATTCGACTTCATTCGAGGTTCGAGGGATGTCTACCTATAAAACTTTCTACTAGACTAGTTGGTGTGAATTTGTATTACAATTGAGACCAGAACTTTGACCCACAGTATAAGCTACTGCTGCTATGAGACTTAAGTATTGGTTAAATTCAATTAAATTCTTTTACACAAATTATTCAATTTTATTCTACAATTTTTGCTTTCGCAAGATTATTCGATATTACACATTAAGCCGTCTTTAAACATCCATAACATAAACCAAACACAAACAAGTTCTCCATTTTACTAGCATTTTTAGCAGTTCATCCGATCTCTTAAATAGGAGAGAGAGTTCACTGAAAATATTTTCATAAAGAAAAAAAAGCCTTCCAACCCCAAGGCAGTAGCCAGTAAACCTCCCCTCACCCAGAGATAAATTATTTAAAAAGTCCACAAGAAGAAAAACATCATATTCAAAAGACTAGCATTATTAGTCCGAAACTCTCTTCCAAGAAAGTCTGCCGCACACGCAAATCAGCTCCTCAAAGAAACTATAAAAGAAAACTAAGAAATTTCATACTCTACTCTGGTCTCTATCTAAATGACATCCGACCTAATGTCCTTTTATAGCCCAAACATAAGTCATCCTTTTGAAGTGATTTTATTGAATCTTTGCAAGAAATAAATTTATGTAAGTTATTTTATTACATTCCTTGGGATACGTTACAGTTTTACTGCTTCGAACAATAGGTATAATTTTTATATTGATATTTAACGCAGTCAAATAGTCAGTAGTATATATAATTAGTCAATAGCCTAACATTAGTCATTAGTCAATAGCCTAACACTGGGTTTTGCTCTCTTTTTCTTTGAAATGGAATACGAAAAGGAGACACGAGGCGTTGTTATCTATAAAGTTGATATCACCGAGCTTTGAACTTGAATTAGAATATTGTTTTGGAGAATAGAAGCTTGAGCTCCTTAATGGTGGCATTTAATTTTGCTATAGTGAATATAAGGTTCTTGAAGTAGTGACAGGTCTGTGGAGGCCGTTGAAAGGTTTGAACAATGTGAGTAGTTGCAGGCTTAGATTTTAGCATGTTGCATTCTAATAATTTCAGCGAATCTGAGTTATTTGACATTGAAACATTGTTCTTAGTGTTAATCTACACTATCTACCAATAAGTATTTGAACACCTGCGCTAGAAGAGGAAAACATTATTCACATTAAATAGTCTGTACAGCCTCCACAAGCGCAAATTACAGCCTCAACCCTCCAGGACATGCTTTCTACAAGTCTTTGAATGACGGCTATTGGTATTTTTTCCCATTCAGCTTGGGGAAGACATGTAAATTCCTTCACTGACGTTGGACAGTTGTTGCACCCCTTAATTCGGCGATCCAACCTGTCTCAGCGGTTCTCAATAGTGTTCGGGTCTCCGCTTTGAGTAGGCCAGTTAATTCGGTTATCCCAATTGTCGCTATAGGAATCCATGGTGATCTCTGCAACATGAAAGCTCGTTCTGAAAGTAATATGGCTGAGACCCATTAAAATGCCACAACATAAGAAGCATACTGTCATCCAAAATAGTGCAGTCGGCATCGGCGTCAAGCTTACCATGAATTTGGGTTAAGTTTCCGAGTCCATACCAGGAGGATTTATGGGCGACAGCACGAATATGAAAGCCAAGCAGATATGCTTCTTTACGGATGGTATTCATCGAAACAACATTCCCAGATGCCTGTTGAAATTCCTGGAGTATGCGGGCCATCGGTTGGGTGCGATTCTTCCGAATTTATCTGGACAGAACCCTTCAATATCCATCTCCCATCTTCGTGGGTCTGCCGCTTTGAGGCACATTCCGACAATCACCGCTCATTTTCCACTTCCGAATCACAAAGGCCACTGTCGATTTGGGACAGTTCAGCGTGACAGAGGGCGTGACTGATATCAGGACCGCAGATTTCGTCATTTTCTTGGGTGTCCAAATATTAATGATAAATAGTGTATAGTGTTAAACATGTACTAATACTCTCTCTTGCAGTTTTTCTGCGTTGTGTGTCGCGGGTTAGCTAGATGATCAGTGGCGTAAGTAAGTTACTTGCTTTTGATTTGAATGTAAACAGTTGATGCATTTGGCTGCTTCCTGACATGTTTTGTGTAAATGACAACCTAAGCACTGCACGCTGGCAGGTAATGCTTTACAATTACAATTTATATGCCCAATACCGGGGAACTGTAACACTGTGTGATCTTTACATTTTTTCCGTGCATGCTGAGTTTAAGTTTATATGTAAGCGAACCTCACGATCATTTGTCTCAGCATAATTTGTATTCAATTTGATGATTCAATTCTTTTTTCCGTCTAACCTGTGGACTGGGTGAATTGCATCTAGAAACGGAACTGGATTGTAGTCACTGAACGCCTGTATATGCTCTGGCGTTTGCTCCAAAGACTATAATATGTTCCCTCAGAGAATAATAGTTAATAATTCGCTGAGAATTATTATATCTCTCCCCTAATAACTCTTGATTCACGTATCAAGAGTTCCTCTTCAAGATTTTTCTCTTCTTCAGTAATATTTTCCAGGGTATATATGTGGCCTCTGTTTTCTCAGAGAAAGAAGAATAGGCATATATGAACAGAGCTGATTTCTAGCATTAGGACTGTAAGCTGTTCGCAAGATAATTCATTAGCCACTTGCAACTGCGCACTGTTAGGTCGATGGTCTGTGTTTTTTGCCTTGATAATGATTACGTGTTCTGACAATTTTAGTTTAAGTATAGCTTTGCTTCCTATTTTTTGCAAGGTGAATGATGTCTCTTCATTTTCATAACATCGAAGTTTGGTGTACAAGCTCTGAGGAGATCTGGTATTCCATGCAGAAACTAAAGGATTTCAATTCGTATGTAGCAGAGCTGCTGCTATCTCATTCAAAGAGTCTTTCTGTGCTAGTGGTAAATATGGTACTGGAATAGTGCATTTTAAATTTGCACTGGCTGAACGTTGAAAATTTGCCTTTTCCGAAGAAGCTCTGAGTTCTTATATAAGTCTCCCTCTTGTTTTGCTATTGTTACATCTTGCTAGTTGAAGATAACTCTAATTTCGACAAATATTTCTGACGGAGTCTTCACAGATAAGCATATGCTTGCCTCTGTTTCGTTCCATATACTCAAGAATATTATCTGTCAGGCTGTTCACTTTTCCAACAGAGGGGTACTGCAGGTCTCTTCGGCTTACTTATGATCTGATTCTTTTAGAAATACGACGATATTCTCACTAAGTTGTTGTTGTTCCTATACTGATATGTTGAGAACCCCCAACGTTGTAGGGGTGTGATAGTTCTATATTTCTCCTGTCTTGCTTATATGATTTGATCTAACACTTGATGTTAATAGTTTTATACTACTGGTTAATTTTTCAGATCCTTCTGTGCTCATGATTAAAGTTAACTGATGGGAAAGCAGCTATTGCCTAGGCTCCAGTGACTGCCACTCCCTTAATGGCATATGAACCAGAGTCGCTCTATCCTTCTAAAATTGGGGAGGTGATATTATTCATATCGATTGGCCATAAATCTACTCTAAACTCAGCGGCGCAACAGCCCTGAAATCTGAACCAAGGCCGGCGGCTCCCTGAAATCTGCTTTCCAGACCGTGGAGCCCGGAGTGCGTGATCATATGCCCCGGACAAGTAGTCAGCTTGTCACAGGATCCCCGGTATTTAGTCCCCAAGCGAAAATGGTGCTCATTTTATCGACCCACTCAAGGGATGAAAAATTGAGTCAACCTTGCCCAGCCCGGGAACGGCTTTAAATCAGCACCCATATTAATATCCATTGCCTTATTTGAGATATCTACTTTAGAAATTAGTAGTTATTTTCGACTGATTACTTGTTGAAAAGCTGGCTGAAGATCGTCTGGAGTATTTATTATCTCTTACTAATTTTGAATCGAAAAACATCTTATAATTCTAATAAAGAACTGTGTAGTTTAGCATGATTTAAAATTGATATTTCGATTTCACTGATATTTCAGCTTAGCTTTTATTTGGATTTTTAGATTATTTTTTAGACTTATTTTTGGCTTCATTGGTGAAAAATGCTGTGTTTATACAAAATGTGTGGATTTTATTATAGGTAAATTTGTTTTATTATAGGTATGTGATAATTAAATATTGCAGTAGATTTCAATTAAAAATTTTTTAAATCAAATTTTGTTGATTTTTAGAAACGTAAGTTAATATTGAGAAATGTGTGTAATGAGACTACTTAAAATGTACATTTTAATATAATAAAGGCATAAGTGCAAATTAGCTATTAAAATTAAAAATAGAAAAAAATAGTTAAAATGAAATTATGCGTATAGTTTAACTAGTAAAAATGTGTATTTTAATATGCATAATTGTGCTAAAGGTACTTAATATCACGTAAAGTCGGAAAAGGTTACGTTATACACTGGTGTGCAAAACTTAAGCAACAATGTAAAAATTTAGCAGATAGCCATGAAATTGCAGAAAAGGAGATCTGGAGATCAGTACAATGAACACGTAAGTCAGTAGAAACGTCATGCGTATGCAAATATCGGGAACGAAACGTCAGAAGCGACGTGAGCGTACACAAAACGCGTGATGTCGGCGCGCGCAGCTCAAAAGTAGAATAAAAGGAAGGACAGAGACGCAGTTCAACAAAGACATAATACGGACTGGATTTACTTCTATAATATCCTGGTCAAGCATCCTCCTAAATTCACTTTCCTTTCCACTAAGCAGGATATTGATCATGCCATTCAATGCCTTACTGACACCATCCTTAAAGCCTTCAGAGATGCTACTACCACCACTCAACTTACAAGCAAGAACTACAGACTTCCTCACAGCATCAGAGAAATTATTCGTACACGAAACAGGCTTCTCAAACTTTGGCATAGGAATTGGGATCCAGAACTTAAAAGAGAAATTAACTCCCTTAACAGAAGAATCAAAAGCCTCATCATAGATTTTAAACAAGAAACCAGAGATGAATTTATTTCAAAACTCAATATAAATGACGGCTCCCTTTGGAAATACCTTCAAAATCTCAAAAGACCTAGCATTTACAACAAACCTATCTATTCAAATAACAAAGTTGCCTACTCGCTCAAAGATAAAGTTGAAATCTTTGCTGAATATTTGGAAAATCAATTTACTCCTAATACAGAACCCATGAATCAAACCTTCAAAGAAGACTTGGAAAATTACGTGCACTCTTGGCTGCATATCCCTAGTGTTAATAATCTGATCAGGCTCACCACTCCTATAGAAATCACTAACATCATCAGAAAACTTAACATCAAGAAAGCTCCAGGTATTGATCAAATTACTAATAAAATGCTCAGAAACCTCCCTAACACCATCATTTGCAAACTAACCAGTATTATTAATGCCTGTTTTACGCACAACTACTTTCCAATTTCATGGAAACAAGCCAAAATCTTTCTCCTGCCCAAGCCTGGAAAAGATTCTTCTAAACCAGATGGCTACAGACCTATCAGTCTGCTTTCGAGCTTAGGGAAAATTTACGAGCGGCTTATTCTAACAAGACTGGAACCTTATCTTCCTCTTCTTCCTGATGAGCAATTCGGTTTCCGAAAGAATCTTAGTACCACAAGACAACTCGTACGCATCGTCGAATTTATTGGAGCTGCTTTTCATAACAAGCAAAGTGTTGCGCTCCTTATGCTAGACGTAGCAAAAGCTTTTGACCGCGTCTGGCATGAGGGGCTCATTTTCAAACTTATCAATATGGGTCTCCAACGAGAACTGATTCTTCTTATTTACTCATTTCTCCAGCATCGTACTTTCTATGTTATTCAAGGCAACGAAAAATCCAATATCAAGCCCATCAGATCAAGCGTCCCCCAAGGAAGTATCCTAGGACCTATTCTCTATTTATTCTACATTTCTGACTTCCCTAAACCAAACCTTAAACATTATTCTCTTCTTGCCTGCTACGCTGACGACACGGCAATTGCTATTAAATCCATCCAAGCGAAGCAAGCCATCGCCAAGATGCAACAATATCTTCATTCAGTAGAAGACTGGTGCACTAACTGGAGAGTCAAAATCAACGCCACCAAGTCGCAATTACTTATCCTCAATAAATCTAAAAAGTTCAATAACCTTCAAGATCTCCTTCTGTTTCAAGAACCTGTTCCCATTGTATCTAAAGCTAAATATCTTGGCATCATTCTTAATAGTAAGCTTACCTGGTCTGATCATATTCAAAGTGTCAAGAACAAAGCATTAGGCATCATGATCAGATTTTTGCCTGTTATTGGAAAATACTCTAATCTCAGTTTACGTACCAAAAGGCATATCTATACTTCCTGTATTAGGCCAATTCTTTGTTACGCTTCTCCTGCCTGGAACACAGCTACCTGCAAGCAACTTTATCATCTGCAAGTAGTTCAGAATAAATTCCTTAGAACTATCACTGATGCCCACTTCTTTATAAGAAACGAACTTCTCCACAGAGATCTCAAGCTTGAAACTATACAGGACTATATTAAAAAATCCAATGATAAATTTTTCAACAAGGCTGTGCAGTGTGACTTTGTGAATTACTCCCAGATATTCAATTATGAAGTCCTTTCAGAAGACAAATTCATTCGCCCATTAGCTGCTCACACAATCATAGATGGAGTCTGACAAGATCACTCATGACAACTCCTCGTTGGTAGTTGCTTAACCTTCTTTTGCATTTGTATATTATTGTTTTACTCTTTCTTGCACCTGTGTTTTTTATCTTTGTAAATATCATTGTTGGAATTTTGTAGCATCTTTTGAATTTATATTCGTTTACTGTCAAGATTTTGCCTCGTTTTTCCTTCTGTCAATGTCAAATGAATTGCTTTCTCCGCTGTTCTGGTCTTGTCATTTCTTTTGCGATGTCCTAGGCCTCCTTTTCTTTTTTCTTCTGCCTCCGTCTTCTCTTCCGAGATTCACCCACGTCCGGATTCTATTACGTCATGTGCCCTTGGGCTTTATTTCATGAACCGGCATCGCTGCCTAGGCAGTAGCCCGGTATAGCTCTTAACCAGGTAACCAGGTAACCAGTTCAACAGATTCGCTGCAAGTGCCAGCGAGTCAGCTCATGAAATATGGCTAGACGAAATCACATGGACAACTTCACACGTGGAAGAATGATCGGAAAGCTGGAGGAGGGGCGTACTGTCACCAGTGTAGCTGTAGAGTTCGGAATCAACAAAAGTGTCGTTTCGCGGGCTTGGAAAGCATTCCAAGCCACAGGTACATCTGTTAGAAAGGTTGGTGGTGGCCGCCCGAGGAAGACATCTGCAGAGGATGACCGATATATCGTCCTGCAAGCGAAAAGAGGCCGACAGCAGTCAGCAAACACCATTGCTCAGCAACTCTGTACAGCAATGGGGCGACAAGTGTCGCGGTTTACTGTGGCCAGACGCCTTCACAAAGGGGGCCTATTCGCCCGCCGTCCTGAACGCTGCCTCCCGTTGAAAGTTGGCCACCGATTACAGTGGTGCAGAGAGCACAAAAACTGGACAACTGATCAATGGAGTCGTGTCCTCTTCACGGATGAGAGTCGGTTCAGTACCAGAAGTGATTCTCGACGCGTTTTGATTTGGAGAGAGGTCGGGACCCGGTTTTATCGCAGTAACATCAAGGAAAGACACCGTAACGGTGGTCCTGGAGTTCTTGTCTGGGGAGGCATTATGCTGAATGGGCGAACTGAGCTCCACGTTTTCGACAGAGGGTCTGTAACCGGGGATCGCTATTGTGAGGAGGTACTCCTTCCCCATGTGCGTCTGTTCCGAGGTGCCATTGGCCCATACTTAATTTTATGGATGACAATGCACGACCACATCGGACTCTAGCTGTTGAGGAGCTACTGGAAAGTGAAGATATCACTCGAATGGATTGGCCAGCGTACTCCCCAGATTTAAATCTCATCGAACATGTGTGAGATGCTTTGTGGAGACGCACTACAGCACGCTCACATCCTCCGGAGAGCGCCAAACAACTCAAACAGATGCCGATATGCCGCGTGCATTTAATACCTAACTCGTAATTGCTGTTGCCATCCACAAAAATCCAGATACTTATAGATGTTTCCAGTATATTCGAGAAATTAATTATAAAGCTTATAAAAGCCGAGAACAAACAACTCATCTCAGTAGTAGCTGTAGTTGTAGCGAACTGTTTGTTTACTTAATGCTGTGATTGATTTGTAGCGATTTCGCTGTGAGATAGAATTAGTTTCTCTGTTTTGAATTGATTTTTGCTAAACGTTTGACATTTTGTAATATTGTTAGAATATTTTTGAAGAAATATTTCATCATTTTGATTTCTTGTGGAAAGAATAAATTTTTGTTAACTTTTTAACGTTAACCGTGTTTATTCTAGCCCTTTGTATTCAGTATGTCTATATCAAAACCAATTGGTAGTAAAATTAAACGAAAAATCGCTGACGAACATAGAATATTCCAAGTAAAATGGGAATTAGAATATTTTTGCTGTGAAATAAAAGATAAAATAATCTGCTTGATATGTAATAATACTATTAATGTACCAAAGTTATATAATATTAAACGTCATTACGAACAACACAAATCGAAATATAACAATTACGAAGGATTAATGAGAGAAGAAAAGTTGAAAGAGCTCAAGTTAGGAGTGAAAAAGCAACAGTCCATGTTTAGTAAAGTATTGCAAGAAAGTGAAGCGGCGGTACATGCAAGCTACGTCTTGTCCGAGTTGATAGCTAAACATTCGAAGCCTTTTACTGACGGTGATTTCATCAAGGAATGCCTAATGAAAGCTGGAGAAATTGTTTGTCCTGGAAATGTGAAGGCTTTTCAATCAATTTCATTGTCTCGAAATACAGTTGCGGAAAGAGTTACTGATTTAGCCGCGAATTTAAGTGATCAGATCAAAGCAAAATCATCTAGTTTCGAAAGTTTCTCCATTGCCTGTGACGAGAGCACGGACATTAGTGGCAAAGCTCAATTAGCAGTGTTTCTTCGTTCTTGTGACAAGAATTTTAACATTTTTGAGGAATTACTGGAACTAATACCGATGCCTGGTACTACCACAGGAGAAGATATATTTACTTGTGTTTTTGGACTTCTGCAGAAATACAATCTACCTTTGGCAAAATTAAATTCTGTAGCTACAGATGGCGCTCCATCAATGACCGGGAAAAACAAGGGCTTCGTAGCATTACTAAGAAAAAAACTTAGTGAAATTCACGGTTCAAACATTCATCATATACATTGTATTATACATCAAGAAGTTGTATGCACGAAAGCAATAAATATGGAGAATGTTTTGTCATATATAAAAAAAGTTATAAATTTTATAAGATCTCAAGGTTTAAATCAGCGTCAATTCACTGCTTTCTTAAGTGAGTTAGATAGTGAATATTCGGGTTTGTCCTACTATACCGAGGTACATTGGCTATCTTGTTCCAAGATTCTCAAACAATTCTGGGATTTGAAAGAAGAAATATGTCTGTTTTTAAAAACGAAAAATCAAGACGTAAGTTTGTTTTACGATCCAATATGGATACAAGATTTATCTTTCTTGATTGATATAACCAAACACTTAACCGATTTAAATTTATCGTTACAAGGAAAAGATCATATCATTACGAACATGTTTGACATAATTAAAGCATTCAAATGTCAACTAGTTCTTTGGGAAAAACAACTTAAAAATGAAGATGTGACGCACTTCCCGACGTGCAGCATGAACAAATCAAGTTTAGATGATACTTGTTCGTATCAAAAATACGCAGAAAAAATTGCAAATTTAACAACTGAATTTGAAACGAGGTTTAATGATTTTAGTTCCCTCGAAGACAAACTTTTTTTTTTTGTTTTCTTCGATTTTCTCAATAAGTATTGACTCAGTACCCAGCCATATGCAAATGGAGGTGATCGAGATTCAATGGAACTCAAAGCAAAATTCATTGAAGTGGGCGTGCCTGAATTTTACAAATATTTACCAGCCAGGTTTGAATATACTCGAAAATTCGCATTTGAAATTATTTCCATGTTTGGTAGCACTTATCGGTGCGAACAGTTATTTTCAGTAATGAAAGATAATAAGTCTCCTATTAGAAACCGTATTAAATGATGCTCACCTTGGGTCAGCGTTGAAAGTTATCACTGCAAACAAAATTTCTCCCGAAATAGGAAAGATAATAGTAGAGAAGAGATGTCAAGTATTAGGACGTAAACATTAAATTTTTCTTGTTCTTTTCTATATAAATATATATATATATGTTTATTATTGTATTATTCGAAATAAATCTACGTTTCTATGAATATTGATTTTTTTTGCGGCCCTCCTAAAGTTAAACCTTGTTTGTTTGGCCCAAGTGTACCTATGAGTTTGACATCCCTGACGTACATAATACTCTCCTTCATTTCTGCATTTCATGTCTCGTGGAGAATGGTTTCATGTCTCGTACAGTTGATTTCTCGTGGAGTTGTGGCAAAAAAACCCTGTTGTTGCTTAAGTTTTGCACACCAGTGTATGTTAATGATACTGATAAGATTCTGTTGATATTTTGTTTATTTATCTAAAAGAAAATCAATGAGTTAAATTATTACTACTAAATATATTCTATGTTAAATTATACATAATAAATTATAATATGAATTAAAATAGGTATTATAAATGTGGAGCTGTTATTCTATAATTCTTTTTCAACAATGAGATAATGAAGGATGATATATTTTTTGTGGGATTTTTCTTGATCTGGGATACGTTAATTAGTCCAAAATTGCTTACAGATGTGAAGCGAATCATCTCTTTGTCTGAAAGCAACTGCAGAATCAAATAAAGGTTTAAATTAATCTTTTTATTTAAACAGAACTTAAAATAGAAATGCATGTTCTTGTGCTAACAAAATCAGCCACATATCGTGATGGTAAAACTAAACAGGATCCGTCAAATTTAATTTAAAACATGGAATAGTAGTCAAAGAATACTCAATTGAAATACACGCGAAGCTGGTTTGGTAACGCTATCGGCATCTCAATGTCGGCTAAAACTGTAATAAAAGAGTTTAAAGTAGAATGTTGGAATGCTTAAAATTGTACAATGAATTATTTAAAATATCTGATTTTTATTTTAAATATATTTCTGTTCACTTTTCCTCACAATCTCGAAAAGCTATACGAAGATTTCAGTATAAAAGCTTAAGGAAACCAATTGTTTTACTTATGTAAAATTTTTATTTTTGTTTCAATATTGAGCAATTTTTTATTATAATTAGAGAATAATTCCTCAATTGAATAATTTTAGGAACTGGAGGTCTTGTGTCTTGGAATGAAAAATGGATTCCTTTCTTAGATTCTCTCCTTCTTTTCTCTGGAGTGTTAACGCAAAACGAAGCATTCTGTCTACCGACTGCTATTTTGTCCTTTAAAATTAATCCCAATTTTTTCAAAGAAAAAATTGCTGAACACAAAGAGAATGGAATCAAAGGTAAGTTCAAATTCAAAATGACACGCTAAGGGAACATAAGAGTTTTAAACAGGAAACAAAAGTTTGTAGCTGAGATATAATACTAGACACAGTTTTAATTCGAAATTTCCAAGTTTCATATTTGATTTAGCATATTTTGTATAAAATTCAGCCCTGTATACTTTTTCCAAACTTGGTAGTTAGTTTGTTAACATATCTGAGTATGTTTAAATTTCGTTATACATTAGAAACTTTCAAAATTTTAAAACGTACTGATTTTACATCATTCATAGAATTCAGGAACGACTTCTGAGTCACATTATTTTGGTTTATAAAATGTATAAATGTATTTATTTATGTGCATTATTATACATTTATTTATTTATAAATGTGGATTATGTGGACTTCAAAGGAAATGATTAGCCTAGAAATCAACCTAGAAATTTTCTTCATTTATATATAAGCGAAATACCCCTGACTCTCACGAGATCTCCAAAACTAAACACCCGAATGACTTGAAATTTTGCATAGTTACTCATTTCACGATGTAGACGCGCACTAAGAATGGATTCTACGCAAATCATGTCCAAAATGGATTTTTGTTATACCATCACAGGCACTACTCCTTCCCCCTCCCCGCCCCTCTAGGTGTCTCCCCCTCTGTCTTTCTCTCATTTCCCTCACTTTCTTCCCCTCATCTTTTCTAGAGAAATACTATGTTAAAGCTAAAATCCATGCCTACCACCTTTTTAGTTCGGGCGCCACTGTAGAAACATTAGATTATTTAGAAGCAGGAGAGATGAAAAATTAGCATTGCCCTCCCGCGGACTCAAACCACGGACCTCTCGAATACGCGCCGAGCATGCTGACCACTACACCACGAAGCCATGCTAAGAAAGCGAGAGAAATACCTTATGTTTTTCAAATACTGAGTTAGTAATTTTGTGTAACAGGTCTTATAATTTTTATGAATAAACATGTCAAAAGAGCAAACCAAAAAGAAAATTGCATCTCCTTTCAAAAATTTCCAAAAGTTTGTTATTTGTCCTCTAAACTTTTTGTTATATGATTAATGTATCAATATATATATATATCATTATGTTAATGGGTGTGAACGATAGTTGCATAGATTATAGTGTCAACATAGTATTTCTACCATTTTATATGTCTATTATGTCTTTAAATTAAAAAAAAAAATACATTCATTATGAATTCGAAATTAGACATTTCGTCCATATAAGAAGTCTAGGTTCACATTGAAATAGATAATGTGCCCAGCAAAACTGGCGGGTACCAGCTAGTCTTTTATATTTGTAAAGCCTCTTTTGTTAAAACCCCAGTTTTTTGTTTCATACATTATGTGACGTTTGTAGGAATTTCACAGAATTTTATTTTTATAGCCTATTATATCGATAAAATGGCAGATACTTCAATAAAACCTTACTAACGGTAAAACGAAAAGTTCAATGATCTAAAGGCAACAATGAGTTTAATAGCAATAATAATGTACAGAAAATGAATAAATTAAGTAGCAAAGTAGCAAGAATTTAGTGCAGTAAAGCAGCAATTGGAAGGAAGAATAATATAAAAAAGTAAAGATAAAAGCAAAGTGTTTCATTTATCATATTATTTCTTCAGGCTACCGATGCCGCGAGAAAATGCAACAGGATAACCATGTTTCTGAATGACATAATGAAATATTTAATAAAGCCCAAAATACTTTAAATAAACTTTAATAAAGCCAAAAAATACTTTAAATAAACAAAAACGACTAATTGTTTATTAATGTACTTCCAGCCACTGCTTAGCTATAAATGATAGTGAGATTCTATTCGAACCAAAAAGGTAAAGCAAAATGGCAAAGCACCTGGCTGAGGTTCAAGTCAGAAGGAAACATCTAAAAAAATATAAATGAAACGAATAAACTCATAATTTTTTGGAACAGGAACTTATCGTTGTAGTACCACATTCTCTGCCTTTGTTACAGTCGTAGAGGTATGATAAATACTTTAATAACTTTAATAAAGCATAAAAATACTTTAAATAAACAAAAGCAACTACTTCAGTATTCATTAATGTAGTCCAGCCAATGCTTGGCTTTAAATGATAGTGAAATTTTATTCGAACCGAAAAGGTAAAGCAAAATGGTAAAGCACGTGCTGAGATTCAAGCATTCAGCGATCTTAACCACTCTACTATCGATGGGTTCCTTGTGTAGAGAAAACATCTAAGTTATTGACGAAAGGATTCACGTATGTTTTTGCGATGAGATATAAGTCCGTACAATATAATACTGGAACTTCTCGAGCTTAGGTATTATATATACTTCGCCCGTTTCAAAGCAGAATCCTCAGTGAAGCTGAAGTCTCATTACACATTGCTTTCTTGTGCCAGTCTGGCCGTTTTTGACTCATGTTATCCTCCATTTGCTGAGTTAATTTTTATATACCCAAATCTTTCGCAAAGGAGATACTGACGGCGAGAACGTTCAAAACTGCTTTCGTTTCCCTTGCTTTATACTTAGAGTGTGTTTCTGATGACTGCGAAACTTGGTTTAACGACTTGTTGAAAATCGCCCTTTCTGAACCGAATTTATTTCGGTACCTTAACGATTTATACTGTGCTTGAGAAAACTCTCACGGCATCTCCAGTTGGCCGTGTGTTTTCAAAAACTGTGCGTACGCTTCAGAGACTCATGGCTTTGCCTACACTCATGGCCGCGTCTAAGCAGATGCTTACACAATAATTGCGGGCGATGGATACCATGGCAACGGAAGCAATGAGTGAGCCCACACTGTTCTCTATAAATATCAGCTTTAAGTTTCAAGTACTTCAAATATTGTAGGTTATAAATTTTCCTACTGTTATTAGTTTTGTATAATTTGATTAAAAATTATAGCAAAAGCGGCTTTTCACCAACTAATAGCGGTTCCTTTACTTTAACTATGGTGAAGCCTTCCATTGTAAGGTGATCAATAATGCCTTCAATCAAACGGTATTTCATTATCAGACGATTGACTGCGAATAACTAACTTCCTTGAGATATTTATTTTCTGTTAAAGAGTAGGTGTAGCATCTGACGTCTTAAGAAACTAGCAACGCGGTGAGCTCCCCATTTCTGTCTCTTTCATAAACATTGATTCGGAAGTGGTGTTCCACTATTATTTTATCCTGTTCCCCACAAAAAGTGATGGCTATTGATTTTATTTTTAGTTCAGATGAATTTAAATTTTTATTTAACTTCTGTACTTGAATATTTATTTTCATCCCAACAGACGAACTTTAAAGGCTAAAATTTGCCATGAGCTCCTAGGATCTAGTCATCTGATGAATTTAGAGCCTAATTTATCAGTTATGTTGCGATAAAAGCTTTGAAACTTGAAAAAAAGTGTATTTCATGTACGACAGAAAGTCAAGTTTAAAAACATAATTCAAGTTTCATTACCTTTCGAGGTTTACTTGTAGAGTCGTCTAGTGTGCTTCGGATCATCAACTGTTGAGACCCTATTTAAAGACTAGGTAGGGAATTCTCGCTAGGTCTTTAAAGAACAGGTAACTGTAGAAGAAGGTGATAACAATCTCTTTATTTTAACTTTACTGAAAAAACGCGCTCACTCAGTGCTTACAATTTAACCACTACTCGTGATTAAGTAACTTGAACATACAATAAGATGCACAATCCCAAATAAGTAAGATTGGTTACACGACTGGCTCCTTCTTTACTTAAACCGCTAAATCGGCTGCACGCAGCAAAGCCGAACCTAAAATATCAATATAAAGAAAATGGCCAGCACCAACTATGCTACTACAAGGTAGCTAAATCAAATCACGCGGCATAAACTCAGAACTAACTCTCTTACTGCGAACTCTTAAAACTACTGCTTGGGTACTGTTTTCAACTCACTCATTTTTGGATACACGTCATTAAATTTAGAAATTGAAATCAGAAGATTGAAAGCAGAAGATTGAAATCAGAAGGGAAAGGAAAGTTTCCTTAAACTAAACATAATTGGTTAGAATAAAATAAGGTCTTTACATACTGATAAAGTTAATACAAATTTGTAAAGATTAAATTAAATTTATTTACAATCACAAAATTTTTTCTTTGCCATCAGATAATGGTCAAGTATTCCTTCTACTGAAAACAATCGAAGAAAGAAAGGCCCCCGAAAGTTCATAGCATTAATTTATACAAACAATGCAATATAGTTAGGATCTGTGTTTGGAACTTGTTCTTTACTAACACAAATTTGAGTTCATTAATAACACCAAATTCGTTTTCAGTTAATATATGTCCATTAAAACACACTGACAGAGGACACTATAAATTTTCAAAGAATTCAGCTTATATATGTGACGCAAATTGAATTAATAATTTTATTTTTAGAAAGGAAATGTCTTAAAGATTAAAAAAGGAGAGAATAACCGCAGTTTTGTAACTAATAAGGATAAAAAATGAGCGACACCAAGAGCTTTCGTAAAGGAATACATTTTATTGCTTTTTTACATTTATTTATTTTATTGATAAAAGAAAATAATTATAGAAGTTTTAATCAGCAACAACAAAACATTGAGTTATTTAAAGTTTGTAAAATGGAGCGTACACTTCAACTGTTATGTTTCCAGCTTACCATTCAGAAATTCTTAGTTTAATATAATTAAATTAACAACTACAGTTATTTACAGATATGTATTATCATGTTATGCATATGTGATCATAACATTTCTGTTACTTTCAGGTGTTTCTGTTACATACGACGCAAATATGAAGAGATGCCGCTGCGCGGGAGTCGAAATTACAGAACTCTCTGCAGACACTGCCACACGCCGACTGAATGTAATTGACCCCATTTTAGAAGAACACAAATTTATTCCTTATGTAAATGTCTACACTCCTTCAGAAGAACACCGGAAACAAATACTTCAATATAAAAATGCCTGCAATGCTATCATCGATAAATTAGGCGAAATTTTAGAAGTAAATGTATCTTATTCCAAATTTCCACAAGAAAATTTTGATACCATAAACAATATAAGCAAAGACAGGGAAAACGATCTTTCGGAAATTCCTCAAGAAGAACAACAGTTATTAACAGTTCTTAAACAAATTTCAGAAAGTGATAAAATAAATAATCTCATTGAAAAAAGAGGAGAATTTATTTCTTCATATTTGAAAGGTCTCGGGGAAGATTTTTTAAACAAATTACTGTTGAATCAATGTTCAATGAGAATCATGTTTGATATCATTTCGGAGAACAGTTTCAGGAGAATAAATCTGCTAGAAGTGAATTACGGAACAGCTTGTGTGTTACCTATTATAATAGAACTGACCAAAGACTATCCAGATGTCAGATTTAAAAGTAGTATTGTATCCCCATTCCCAGTAAAAATGGATTCTGATTTTATAGAAAGTCATCAGATTCAAGTTTACGGCACTGGAGCTTTAACAAATTTTTCGAATGAAAAGAGCCACGATGTCGTGATCAGTTCATTCTTGAAAGGTTCACAACAAGATCTCCAAGATCTCATCAATTCTTTATCTTCTGTTCTAAAACATGATGGATTTATCTTCTTTTATCATAAGACAGAATTTTCAGCGCCAGAAAAGCTCCTTTTCACTTTATGTGGTCAAGAAATCCAAACACAATCGGAGGCAGTACTTAACAAAACCTTGTTAGAAAATAACTTGGTGATTATAAGTAAAATTTCTTATTCTTTAAGTGGATCACTGTATTTACTTCGCCATCCATCAAATGCTACTGAACATAAAATTTTAACCATCTCAGAAAACAGCAATTTTCAGTGGGTTGAAGACCTAAAGTTACATTTGGCTGACGATAATTCAGGCACAATATGGTTAGCATGCGAAGAATATGCCACAAGCGGCACAATCGGCATGGTAAATTGCTTGAAGCATGAACCAGGTGGAGAGCGAGTCAGGTTTGTTTCGCTTTTCTCTTACTCCTTGCAACTGATTCTGCATGCGTATTATGAAACAGAAATTACACAGTCCAGTCACATTAATGTGACCACCACGTACTTTCCATGTCAGTGTTAAATAACCAATCACAGAAGGCAGGTGGCAGCACAGTGCAGTTGAGCGTATATAAAGGGTGTGTGAGGGCTTCGGAAAATATTTCAATCGTTGGCGTAATGCAGAAACGAAGCGATTTATCCGACTTCCAAAAGGGCATGATCATTGGCTTTCGGGCCAAGGGTGGAAGCATTTCCGAAACGGCTGAGTTTGTGAACTGTTCGCGTGCCGCCGTGGTAAAAGTGTACCGTGCATGGCAAAATGGGACTGTCCAAAATCAGCGACGTGGCAAATGTGGTGCACCACGGGCCATAGATGACAGAGGCGAACGACGGTTGCGGAGATGCGTTCGGGCAGATAGACGGGCTACCGTTGAGCAACTGACCACCAAAATGAACCAAGGGGCTACCAAAAGTGTCTCCCAAAGTACTATTCAGCGAACATTGCTGCGTCTGGGCCTCCGAAGCAGACGCCTGGTTCGTGCACCTATGCTGACTGCTGTTCATCGACGGCGAAGGCTAGAATTTGCACGCCAGTACAGCAGCTGGACGTCCACTGAGTGGCGACAGGTTGCGTTTTCGGATGAATCGCGTTTTATGCTCCATCGGACAGATGGACGTTGGCGTATAAGGCGTGAAACCTCTGAAAGGAACCACCCTGCAACCATTGCCGGAACGGTCCAAGCTGGAGGCGGGAGCATTATGGTCTGGGGAATGTTTTCCTGGCATTCTCTAGGTTCACTGATCATTGTGGAAGGCACAATGGATCAATACAAGTACGCATCTGTCCTTGCGGACCATGTTCACCCCTACATGCGCATTGTTTTTCCTCAGGATGATGGCATCTTCCAGCAGGACAATGCGAGGTGCCATACAGCTGCCAGTGTACGTGCGTGGTTCGAAGAGCACCAGGATGAGTTTACCGTCCTCCCCTGGCCAGCAAACTCACCTGACTTAAACCCAATCGAGCATCTGTGGGACCATCTCGATCGAGTTGTTCGCGCCATGGATCCTCAACCGCGTAATCTAGCGCAGCTGGCCACGGCATTAGAGTCGGCATGGCTCAACATCCCAGAGAACACTTTCAGGGACCTATGTGACTCTCTTCCTGCACGTCTCGCAGCAGTCCGCTCTGCGAAAGGTGGTTATTCTGGCTTTTGACAGATGGTCACATTAATGTGACTGGACTGTGTATTTGATTCATGTATTACGTTGCTTTTTATTTCCGAAAACAGAATTCTCGTGAATTTCATTTTTCTTCTTGATTCTGATTTGACAAAAGCCGTGTATATTTTCAAATCTTTCTCATTACTATAATCTAGCTTCTTCTTAGTCTGCAACAACTAGCTTTTAGTTGCATTTTCAATTCTAATTTTTACCGTTGTAAAGCATTCAATTATACTTGAGATCCTTTTTAACGAAGACATGAATTGTGCACGCACACAAAAGTTGTTATCAGTAATGCGTTTAGGAATTTTAATAATTATTCTTACATGATAATATCTTTCTCGTTCATCTCTACAGTCGAACAAATTACCATTTTAAAAATTAATAAAAAACACAAATAAAAAAAAACTGAAAGTTTCAGACTTTATATTACGTCCAAAGAGACCTTTTTTAACGGTTTGTATGTTACCTTCAATTAAATATCATGTTCTTCGCACTTAAACCATAAAATTCTATTCAACATCAATATCACAAAATATTTAAAAGAGCACATCTTTAGATCCTAACATTACCAGTTTCGCGCCATTTTCGAATACTAGTTTCGCGCGCGCTCCAATACACAGTTTCGCGCCCTGGAGATATTTTTTTTTCGTACAATATTGCCATTGCTCGCTTTGAAATCGTTGAGTTTCTTAATCAAAAACTCATAAATGCTTTACAAAATATGAAATAGGTAATAAAAAGGGATTCCAAATTTGGGCTTCCAGATGTCCATATTCTGGTGGAGGCATACGTTATTCAAAATTGGATGGCTCTAGGTACCGTTGTTTCATCACAATGCGAGAAACATACATACGTTTATGCAGACTCTTTATTATTTAATTTCTTTAAATATAATACAGGGTTCTAATGTTTGGGGGCACCAATTTAAAAAGTGATTCGCAGTTTATAGTGAATCAACGTAAAATGCCAAAACGAAATTAATTGCCCTTCTGGGCAAATTCTCCCTTCGGGCTAATCATAAAGATTTGACGCATTTTTCCCAAGTGTTTGTGGTGAACTGTTATTGTGGTTCGATGGACCCAAATTACAGTATTTTGAGGACGTCTTGTTTCGTCTTGGACGTCTTGGGACGTCTCGCGGAGTACACCATGTAAAAATAAACTTTGGCCTTCTAACGAAAACACAGTTTTTTTCGTAAAATGCTTTGCTTTAACTCTTATTATTAAAATTGTACAGAATTTCTCTATAATATTGATTCCTTACAGTTATAGTAAATGTTAATTTATTTTTCATATAAAACCTCATTTATTCTTTTCTTTTCAGCAGAAAACAGAGAAAATGTTTTACTCCAATCAAAGACATTAAAATTTTCAACAACCTTGCCGTTGATTTGGCATATTTTGCAAATTGAGTATGTTGCTGATAAATCTTCAACTTAGGATGAACACTTTACAAAATAAACCAAAGCGGTGCTGTCAGACTCATATTACACGCGAGCCACAAGCACAATCTGAAAACTACTGACGCGCAGAATTTTTTTAACAAGATTTTAAAAAATTATTAACAAAATAAAAAATTCATTAATTTTAAATTTTACTCACTAATTATTTTTCAAACATACATAAACTCTAATAATAATTTAGCAAATGAAAAGAATTCAGACTTACATTTATTTTTTTCTGAAACCTGGTGTTTGGTACTCAGAAGGCATTTTTACTGTTTACACTTTATAATAGAAATATATTCACGAATAAATATTAAATTTTCAGACTGATATTTATTTAAAATAATCTAATATGTTTAATTAACTATTAAACAACTAAACCTACTTAACCAAGTAGTACAAAACTTGAAAACAATTAATGTTAACTTAGTCTCTTGCTATTATTAAATGTTTCTTCGATGCAAAAATAAAAATACTTATGTTTTTATGTAAATAATCATGACTTTTATTTCCTACTACAGCTTGACACTTGATAACGGTTTCGGCTTTGATAACGTTTCTAGCCTATGATAGGAATTACTAAAAATTTTCTTTATCACGGACGGTTGATGTTTCTTGGTGAATTTGTTTTTTACTCCCTTATACAAAGTAAAGGAAGTATTGTAATCACAAAAAATTTCGGGTATCATATTTCAACAAAAAATATCCATTTCAACCGCTCTCAAAACCATTTAAAGGACATTTTTGCGTGACATCTGTACGTACGGACAGAATAAAGAATTTTTGCCAAAGAGATTTTTTTCTTGACATCTGTATATACGTACCTACGTACATATGCATGTATCTCGCGTAACTCAAGAACGAGTAGCCGTAGAATGTTGAAATTTTGTATATGGGATGTATATGGGACTGCTAGAACATGTAGTTGTCCACCTCCCTTTTTCGTTGCAATCGGCTGCACCAGTCCTATATAAATACATATATTCCCATTCTGTTAACTGGCTCTGCAAGCTTGGATTTTTATATTTATATATTGGTCAATAGTGCATTTTTTGCTTTAAAAGGGATTCAATTATATAGCTTTTATGTTCCTTCGTTTTTTTTTTTTTTTTTTTTTTTTTTTAGTTAATCTGCATGCAATAGTCGCAGAATATCAACAATTTAAAACTTTAAAAGACGAGTTAAACCTAACGAACCGCTATTTGTTTACATTTGAAACTCAGTAGAAAATGAATTAAGCCATTTTCTGCACCTCTAACGTCTTTTTGCCGAGTAGGACCAAAAGTAAACTTTCCGTTTTGTGCACCGAAAGATCTGTCTTCTTGCCCTCTGGTCGAATTGTTTGTTTTTGCGTGCAAACACTAATTTTAATTGTAAAACTTACTTTTTCACTGTTTTAACTATATCTGGCGTTTTAGTCTTTTTCTGTATTTTACAATTTTTAATGAAGATTTTTTGAGTTTTTATGTATTTTTGCTTTGCCGCGAAGTGAGAACTGAATTAATTGAATGAGAAATATATCTCTATTGAAATTCTAAGAAATAAGTTTAAATGTGTATAATTTAATAGGCAGCAAAAAATTTGTATAATTTAATAGGCCATACAAGGAAGTCATGTGATGCCCACATCAGAATTTTTTAACTAATTTTCCACTGGGGAAAAAGCCGTTCATAATAAATGCATTCCCGAACAAAGGGATTATTCTTAGTGCAAAAATTCGTACCATTGTCAACGCTTAGGTCCCAACAACGCTTAGGGCCCACCTCTTTGTCAACGCTTAGGTCCCAAATCTTTTGCACTTGATGAACTAGCTCCCCATGAATCATTATTGGAGTCTTGAGTTTCATCATTTCCATTATCTGGCACGAATTAAATAGAACGTGTATTATTTTTCCGTCCCAAATCTTTCACACTGAATGAACCAGTTCTGCATGAATCAATATTAGAGTCCTGAGTTTGTTTAGTTCTAACATCTCTCATGAATTAAATAGACGGTGAATTAGTTTTCGGTTGCAAATCTTTCACACTGAATGAACCAGTTACGCATGAAGCAAAATTAGAGTCCCGAGTTTCATTACTTCCATTATCTAGCATGAATTAAATAGAAAGTGTATTATTTTTTCGATCCCAAATCTTTCACACTGAATGAACCAGTTCCGCATGAATCAATATTAGAGTCCTGAGTTTCATTAAATCTCATTACTTGTCATAAATCAGATAGAAGGTGTATTATTTTTTTGGTCCCAAATCTTTCATACTGAATGAACCAGTTCTGCATGAATCAATATTAGAGTTTTAAGTGTCATTAAATCCATGATTTGTCATGAATTAAATTGAAGGTGTATTATTTTTCGGTTCGAAATCTCTGATACTGAATGCACTAGTTCCGCATGAATCAATACTACAGTCTTGAGTTTCATTAGTTCCTTGATATATCATGAATTATAAAGAAGGTGCATTATTTTTCAGCCATTCGTTAAATTACCAATTTGTCAAAAATGTATTTATAACATTTGCTTATCAGCAAGGTAAATAGTTTTTCTAAAGACATACCTGCTTGCAAAAATCTAATATCGCCGCGTTCATTATCACTGCAGAAATTAATAATTAATGCTGAAATTGTAATTTGATTGTAACATAGTCTTTAGAAATATAGCGTCATAACAGTGAAACATAATATTCCATTAATTATTAAACGTCTGATGCTTTATTAATGCAACGTGAGAAGTCTTAAGTGCAGACGGTAATTGAATAATTCGTCGATTTCTGAATCTATCAAAGCTGACACATTACCATCACCTGTACATTTTATACATGTCTGGTTCGAGTTGAATGTCGATATCAGTTGTTCTCTGTGGCTGATGTGGAAGGTATGAAATACGACTATATATTTGACTGCTTAGCCTTAAATGCTCTGTTTTCAAAGAACTCTTCAAAATCATCAATAATTACTAGTTAACACATATTGCGAAAAGCGTAAAGCAAACTTTGCAAACCTGGGAATAATTTTATGTAAATATTTTTTCTTACATCGCATTTTTATTGCAAATTATAAGAAGTTCTTGTATATTTAACATGATAACAAATATTTATTATTTTCTTTTCAAGATGTGTTTTCATAGAGCAGCCAGCTAAGGGACCACAGCTGCCACCGTTCAGCTTAGATGAACCCTTTTACAATCATATTGTAAAAAAGAACTTGCTTATGAATGTATGGAAGAATGGAGCATGGGGATCTTTCAGGCACTTACGAATTCATGGAGGTAAAATTTCTAGTATATTTCATAAAATTTTTGTTCTAAAATTTTAATTTTGTTTTATTTAAAATATTGGTTAAAATGTTCAAAATAGTGAAAATTTTTTAAATTACTGTATTGTGTGATTTTGAAAACTGTATGACAGTTATTAGTCCAAAGGGATTTAGTCCCGAAGGACTATTACTTTCGTTTTGCGATTTTGCGTCGGAAACACAAAAACGGCGTATCACTTTTCAAATTGTTGCCACTAAATGTTATCGCTCTGCATTAAATTTAAAAAAATGAAAAATCTGCATAAATGTATGCATGTTT
>KK113029.1:247863-301729 GCA_000611955.2 Stegodyphus mimosarum | reverse complement strand
ATATATATATATATTACTAGAACTGCTATAATATGTAGTTGTGCACCTCCCTTTTTGGTTGCATTCGGCCGCACTAAACGTATATATATATATATTTCTAGTTACAAAATTTCAACGTTCTGAGGCCACTCGTTTTTGAGTTATGCGAGATGCGTACATACATACGTACGTACGAACAGATGCCACGAAAACAGGCGACATTTAATTTTCCAAAATTTTTGAAAAAATGGAGCTAGTAATATCTCTGAGTCACAACATCGGAATAAGTGAAAAAAATCTCACGAAAATTTGCAAATGGCTTAGTCCTGATTAAGAAAGAAAACATTCCACCTCTTTAGTGGAAATTGGATAGAATAATTCGTGCATGTCTCGGACCGGATAACAATGTTCGAGTTGAGAACACTTGAAATGTAGATGAAAAAATTAAAACACCTGTTGTCAAGCTCTGCCCTTTACCTCTCAAACACTGTGAACAGTCAGTATCTTAGAACCATTAGCTTACTACACTTTTCAGTTTTAGTTATTCGCAATTTTTTCATAATTTGTCACTAATATTTTGTATAATTTTTCATGGTTTTTTTTGGGGGGGAGAAGAAGCTCTTGAAATGCTTCAAAGGGCTGGGTATATTATTATTAAATTTTATTTGATGTAAATGGCACTGCTATTACGAGCGTGGTTTAGTTTAGTTGACCACGTGACTACTTGCGTTTTGGCGGTGACAGCATATGGTTTGTTTTTCACTGTTATCCGGAAGTGTTTTTTAATATCTGAGAATAAAAAACGCGAATTTATACACTTCATTTCTTATTATTTTATTTCACATCGCATCGTCAATGGTACTAAATTAAGGGTAACGCTCTAATGCTCTTGAAGATTAGATTTCCCATTATACACTGACTACCAATAAGTATTTGGACACCTACTCAAATGACGATATCTGTGGTCCTAAGGTACGTCATGGACTCCGCCGGTATATATCGTGTAGGAAACAGCATCGGCTTTAGAAACTTACCAGCATTATTAATGCCTGTTTCACTCAAAACTACTTTCCAGATTCATGGAAACAAGCCAAAATCTTTCTCCTGCCCAAGCCTGGAAAAGACTCTTCCAAACCAGATGGCTACAGACATATAAGTCTGCTTTCGAGCTTAGGGAAAATTTACGAGCGGCTTATTCTCACAAGATTAGAACCCTATCTTCCTCTCCTTCCTGATGAGCAGTACGGTTTCCGGAAGAATCTTAGTACTACAAGACAACTTGTACGCATCGTCGAATTTATTGGAGCTGCTTTTCATAACAAGCAAAGTGTTGCGCTCCTTATGCTAGACGTAGCAAAAGCTTTTGACCGCGTCTGGCATGAGGGGCTCATTTTCAAACTTATCAACATGGGTCTCCAACGAGAGCTGATTCTCCTTATTTACTCATTTCTCCAGCATCGTACTTTTTACGTTATTCAAGGCAACGAAAAATCCAATATCAAGCCCATCAGGTCAAGTGTCCCTCAAGGAAGTATTTTAGGACCTATTCTCTATTTATTCTACATCTCAGACTTCCCTAAACCAAAACTTAATCATTATTCTCTTCTTGCCTGCTACGCCGACGACACGGCAATTGCTATTAAATCCATCCAAGCGAAACAAGCCATTGCCAAGATGCAACAATATCTTTATTTAGTTGAAGACTGGTGCACTAATTGGAGAGTCAAAATTAACGCCACCAAGTCGCAATTACTTATCCTCAATAAATCTAAAAAGCTCAATAACCTTCAAGATCTTCTTTTGTTTCAAGAACCGGTTCCCATTGTATCTAAAGCTAAATATCTTGGCATCATTCTTAATAGAAAGCTTACCTGGTCTGATCATATACAAAGCGTCAAGAACAAGGCATTAGGCATCATGATCAGATTTCTACCAGTTATTGGAAAATATTCTAATCTCAGCTTACGCACCAAAAGACATATCTATACTTCCTGTATTAGGCCAATTCTTTGTTACGCTTCTCCTGCCTGGAACACTGCCACCTGTAAACAACTTTATCACCTGCAAGTCGTTCAGAATAAATTCCTTCGAATAATCACAGATGCCCACTTTTTTATAAGAAACGAACTTCTTCACAGAGATCTCAAGCTTGAATCTATACAGGACTATATAAAGAAATCAAATGATAAATTTTTCAACAAAGCTGTGCAGTATTACTTTGTGAATTACTCCCAGATATTCAACTATGAAATCCTTTCAGAAGACAAATTTATTCGTCCATTAGCTGCTCACACAATCATAGATGGAGTCTGACAAGAGCACTCAAGACAACTCCTCGTTGGTAGTTGCTTAACTTTCTTTCACATTTGTATATAGTTGTTTTATTTCTTCCTTGTACCTGTGTAATTATATCTTAGTACATATTAATTATTGGAATTTTGTAGCACCTTTTGAACTATTATTCGTATGTTGTCAAGATTTTCATTTCAATTTTTGTCTTCTTTACAATGTCAGATGAATTGCTTGCTCCACAGATCTGGTCTTGTCGTTTCTCTCGCGATGTCCTAGGCCTCCTTTTCTCTCTTCTTCTGCCTCCATTTTCTCTTCCGAGATTCACCCACGTCCGGATTCTATTATGTCATGTGCCCTAGGGCTTTATTTCAAGAACCGGCATCGCTGCCTAGGCAGTAGCCCGGTATAGCAGTTATCCAGGTATCCAGGTATCGGCTTTAGTCGCATGCAAGATGCCTCGCAGTTCGGAGCTCTCTGATTTCGAGAAAGGTATAATTATCGGGCATCACAAATGTGGCCGATCCTTAACGGACATATCTAGCGATCTGAAGTACCCAAAATCGACAGTGGCCTATGTGATTAAGAAGTGGAAGGTGAGCGGTGATTGTCGGAATGTGCCCCGAGTCGGCAGACCAACGAAACTGAGAGATAGAGACCGACGAGTGCTGTCCAGAGAAATTCGGAAGAATCGCACCCAACCAATGGCCCTCATCTGCGAGGAGTTTCAACAGGCATCCGAGAGTATTGTTTCAATTAATACCATCCGTAAAGAAGCACATCTGCTTAGTTTTCATGGTCGTGCTGCTGCCCATAAGCCTTTGATCACAAAGTCCAACCGCGCTGCTCGGTTAATGTGGTGCAAAGCACATCGAAATTGGACCGTAGATCAGTGGAAACGGGTTCTTTGGAGTGACGAATCAAGGTTCACCCATTACCGGTCGGATGGCAGGGTCTGGGTCTGGCATCTACCTGAAGAACGTCTCCTGCCAGAATGCATTGTGCCAACAGTCAAGTTCGGCGGAGGTGGAATTATGGTCTGGGGTGTTTCTCCTGGTATGGGCTGGGACCCTTGGTCCCCATTCATAGTAAGCTCAACTCGGATGCCTACTGCACTATTTTGGATGACAATGTGCTTCCTACGTTGTGGCAATTTTACGGGTTGGACCCCTGTTACTTTGAGGACGGCAATGCCAGTTGTCATGTTTCGATGTTAACCAAGGCTTGGTATGGTGCCAATGGAGTTCATCGAATGGACTGGCCTGCTCAGACTTGAACCCTATCGATAACCTCTGGGACGAGTTGCATCGTCGAATTCTCAGGGGTGCACTACCCGTGCAAAATCGGTGAATGAACTTCTGTGTCTTCTCCAAGCCGAGTGGAAGAAAATACCACTAGCTGTCATACAAAGACTTGTGGAAAGTATGCCCCGGAGGGTCCACGCTGTAATTACCTTTCGTGGAGGCTCTACCAACTATTGATTTTGAATAAAGTTAGTTTTTCTTTTCTATCACAGGTGTCCAAACACTTATTGGTAGTCAGTGTAGATGAAATATACGATTCTTTCGGAATTATTCTTTTAGGAAAGAAATCAGATTCTGAGAGCTGATAGAAAAGAGCATTCAGTTTATTATATAAGATCTTAGCTATTACTTATCTGATCTTAGCTATTACTTACTTATCTGATCTTAGTTATTAGTTTCTGCTTACTATTTTTGAGGAAAAATGTTAAAATTTAGCGGAGATTAAACATTCAAATTACAGATGCAGTATCTTCAATCAGCTTTGCTAAATATAATGGACTACACTGAAATGTTGTTTTCAAATTTAAAAACGAATCCTGAGAGCATTGTTTCAAGTCTCAAACCGAGATCTTCCTTAAAATTTATAAGTTTGGTAAAAAATTAAATTAAAAACGAAGGATTCGTAATACATTAAATTGGAACGTTAATTTAATTAAAATGCTATCCATCGCAGAGTTATCAGCTTATTCAATTAATGCATATAATATATATATTTCAATATTCTGGCAAGGAATAACAAAAAATATTACAGCAGCTGTCTTGGGAAATATTATTTTAAATATTATTTTATTTTCGAGTAGACTCTAAGTCATTCTTGCGAGCAAAATCAGTTTTCTGATGTTTGTCATTAAAATCATCATCTCTAAAATTCAACAATATATTGTTGCGTGCCCACGGCCTTGTGAAGGTTTGAGTGTACGCAGAACCGATGATAGCTTGATAAAATTTATTTTATCAAAAGAAACACTTTAAAGCTCTAGAACTCGCACAAAAATACTCGTATAGCTCTTCTCAGTATCACAGAGTACGATCACTAGTTAAACTATTCAGAACATTAAATATAGCGCAATGCAAAGCGCATCTAAAAGGCGAAGCTGTCGGGGAGATTTCTCAATACTCCGGACTCAGGGCTGAACTAAACAGCTAAGAGCTAAATTCCAGCTCCAAATATGTGCCGCGACTAGCATATAAATTGCATGCTGTGTTCCAGTTGTCATGAATTATTATGCCATAAACAGCGCTTCAGTAGGCAAATGCTGAATCATGCGTCCAGAAGGACAGGCTTGGATCTAGTGAGAGGTATAACCAGATGTCACATGTGCGACGAAAAGACATTCGATTGGTTGCGATATTCCAGAGATGTTACCTGAAAAATACATATTTACCAGATTTATAAAGTACAGTTATGTCAGAAAAGGGTGCTGGAACATGGCATCGGTAAAAGGATCCAGGTCTTGTTGCATGAAGTGTGGGCAAAGGCACAAATAAAAGTTCACAAAAGTGAGATCAGTGTCCGTTCATCTGCGTGAACATAACAAAATGCTGCGAGTTTTTTAAAACGATTGGCAGTCCATCTGGTACAAAACACAAATACAATTAGTAGGCTGAGAGCTAATATTCTCTTCGGTCTTACACAGTTTCCCCAGGCGCCGAGAAATCTCCACTACCTTCCATTTCTTGAAATTACCGGAAGGCATTTACGGTTAAGTTACATATAAGGGTCGGATAAGGTTATAGTCACATATAGCGATCAATTACAGTACCAATTATAGTTATACAGGGACAGGACCAACATGTCGCCAAATGGTCGCTAGCAACTTTTAGAGATATTTTTCCAAATTTGGCGACAAAAATGATTCGCCAAACCATTGCCAGCTTGGCGATATCTCACCAGTTTAACGAGGTAGCAGTTTACTTCATTGTTAAAGAGGCTTAATAGACTTGCCCCTGTACTCTTCAGACATTTCATGCTACATTACACAAAAGATCCTACCATTTCATATATAATTTCATTAAAATTATTTACATATTTACTTTCATTAATAACAAAATTTTCAGATTAAAGTGCTAAAGAAAATTAGAATCCTGAATCAAACCTATGGGCTTTAATAACTCCAATTAGTACAATTAGTCTTTTTTATCCGCATAAACCTTTTTTATTTAAATATGTTTTACATTAACGAATCAGTTACATTTTAATACTAATTTTATTGTTATTTTTACAGATCCAGAGGGCAAAGATGACGTTGTAGTAGGTATCGAGTGCTCTGGAAAAGATTCAAATGGTCGTAGATTGGCTGGCATAGTCCGAAACCGAAGTATCGGAACATCGAACAAAGTAGAAAGCTTAATTTCACTCGAAGTGCCAGATAACTGGACTTTAGAGGATGCTGCCACAGTACCAGTGGTCTACATGACATGTTATTATGCCCTCATAACACGTGCAAATCTTCAGCACGGGGAAAGCATTTTAATTCATTCTGGAACAGGAGGTATAGGTTTTGCCGCAATTTGTATCGCATTAAGCCTGCAGTGTGAGATATTTACCACAGTTGGTAAGTTAGTGATTTTAATTCCTTCTATAAATTCAGCCCTTTCCAAAGGATACAAACGCAAAAAGAAAAGATGGGGATTTTTACACTTCATCTTCCTTCTATTAAACAGGCGGTCGAGATTTTCTTTTCAATCAGCATTCTTTTTACATTCGACATTTTATGTTTCATACATTTGTACTAGAAAATGAAGAAACATGAAACTGCATTTTTGCGTAATGGCATAGCTGCACGGTTTTTACCCTTCGGATTTTATAGAATTTTCTAGAATAAAGTTTAAAAAAATATTACTAAATTAGATAAAAATCAAGAATTCTGACTTCAATTGAACTTCAATTCAATTCACTCATATTGAAAGTACACATAATGTTTACTTTTAAACTGTTTACTTAAATGTTACGTAAATGTTTACTTATCTAATTTATATGTACCTAGAACGTAAACCAGTCATATCAAAAATTAATCGCAGAACTTTATGTAATGTTAGTCATTTGTCACTATGCTTGGTTTCTCCTATTATACTTTAAGAATATCATTTAAGTTCTTATTGAGGTCTCATTTAACTGTTCACATATTACTCTACTTAAGGAAAACCAGAAAGTGTATGAAATCTTAAAAAAGCTAAATTTACATAATATTAAGCTAAAATTCATAATATTACTTAGGGGTGTAAAAATCTTTTATTGATGTACATATTATTAATCCATTATTTCGGAGAAAGATATGTAGAAGACTTAAATTTTAAAATGTTTTTAAATTAAAATTTTAAATTTTTTCGAAAATGTTTATGCAAAGATTAAACCATTTCGGCAGACAGAAAGCAAAAATATACATTTAAGCTAAAAATCTTAGTTCGTGCTCAAAAACCATCGGAACGTTTGATTTGTGCCGAATTTATTTATCAATTTTTCGCGTTAATAGTATTGCATTTTTAGTACAATGTGACCAACCAGACACAATTTTAATAATTAACTAATGATAGGCTGTAAAACTGCTAACAGAACCAGCTTCAAAATGAATTGTTAACAAGTGATAAGTTGTAAAAATGAGGACAATTGTTTGTCTGGAAGCTCTAAGTTTTATACTGTTTATTAATAAAAATGAATTCAGTAAGGTGCCAAATGAAAATGGAGAACTAATCTAAAAATGACATATTGTAAGCTTTGCGAGAGATATATTGGTTTGGAAATGGAAAAAAGAACACTTGACAATATTTCAGAATTGCGTTATTCAAACCTTCTAGAAACAAAATATGTATAATACTAACTTGTTTAAAATCTTCGAAATTTTCAAAAAATATGTTTGTCGTTGTAATAGCAATTTGGTATCTTGTATGTTCAGAAAGAAATAAGAGTGATTCGGCATTTACGTTTGCTATTAACTTTTGAAAAGTTCCAAAATTAAACTTATGGCAAAATTGCGATAATTTTTTAAAATTTGGATGGAAATAAAGATAGCTCGCCATTTCCTTTTGTTGTCATTCAATTATATTATTTATTTAGCTATTCGACATTTTTTCTACGGTTTTTTTAGATAATAATTGAATTAGAACAAAGATTTGATTGTTAATTACGTTATAGACAATTCTGTAATTTTTGAGCGTTTCTTTAAAAAACAATCACTAATTATTTATCTTTAATAATGATCTAATTCTGTTTATTACTAATTGCCTTACAAAAATTTAAACCCCTTTAAAAAAGTTATATTTTACAGCAATAAAATGTAGTTTTTCTAAGATGGCTACAAAAAGCTTTGAGTTTTGTTTGAAGCTACGAAGCATCAATCATTTCTAAAAACTTATGACGAATCAACTGAAAAGCTTAAAATATCGATATCGATATCATCTTTAAAAGCCTATGTCCACCTCGCTTTTACTCCCAACAAATTCTACAGTGTAATAATTATCATGTATGCTTAATGAATTAAAAGAAGCTAACTGTATACTTTGAAAATATTTCAATAAGCAAATCTTCGGAAGACGTTTTCCAGTAAATTTAAATCGATTCAGGCCTGTATGCAAGATCGTGAGCAAGATTTCCAAAACCTTCCATTAATGCGTTGCCTAAACACAAAATGACTAGCCGAACACTTCGCTGATGTACTAATATTACTAAATATTTCAAAGAAACCCCACTGTATGTTTTTCCCACTGTATGTTTACACAAAAAGAATTCATTTCGAGACGCCATGAATTACAGCAACACTAACGTAATCCTATAATTCATGGCGTCTCGAAATGGAGTTCAAACATTGCACATTTAATAATGATTTAATTAGTTACTCTACTTGAAAAGCACAACGAAAAAGCACAATCTTCAACATTATTCCTAAACCAATAGTAACGGACGGACACTCAATGTTTGTGCATACACTTGCACACCGATGCCAGCACTAAATAACAAAACCTTGCTTGATAATTTCAATTCATATTATTTTTTTAATTCACCATACGATTTTCATTTATCCCTTCTGTAATAAATAAATGAGAAATCAAAGTAAACTTCTTGATTTAAGCGCATTGACCTTACCAGTACCATTTATGCTGAGGCTTCATTACAGAGGTATTCTCCACAGCGCACGTTGGAAAACCTTCAGGAACTTTTGATACTTAGTCGGTATACTGGCATGCAGCAGATAACAGTTAGTCCCGTGCATACCAGTTCCTTAGGAAATCTCATGCTGAGCCTGGCTTTTGAAGAAACCTAACTTCATTCTCCAGGTGAGAAGTAGCTTAAGTGAAGAAAAGAGAAATATGGCATTTTGCCACTGTAGAAGTTGTCGTAGCTGAAAAGCTGGAAAAGGCAATGAGAAATCGTCGAGCAGGTGGTCAGTCCAGAAGCGACATCAGATGCGATCGAGCGCAACTTAGGCTATCACGGAATCACAGAAGAAACTGATGACTTGTGGTTGAAATGATCAATGTATAAGTGAGCTGGTGCTAATCTTACTTGTGAACATCTGATTTCACTCACGGGGAAACAACAATAATGTTTTGTAATGTAACAGTAATGTCACAGACGGTGTAGAGGCGTCTTTCCGTTTTAATTTGACTTTTACAGAGAAGCAGTTACCGTATTCTTAAATTTGATAATATAAGCAGCGCAACTGTATATTGTACATGAGTTTACATTTATACTGTGAGTTATAGGATAAATAAGCTCATGTTAAATGATAGTCAGTTATTAATAATCTTAGCACCTGGTGCGGAAGATAATTTACATTAGCTTATATAACTCACATTAGGATAGTTTCCATCTAGGATAGCTCCCATCATAAATACGATAGCTCACATTAACAGTTAGTTACATACAGAGAGTTGCATTTTCAGTTTTTTCAAAGTTGTTTCATTTTTAAAAAAATTACAAAAAATACTTTTAAGGAAATAACATATGCACATAAAAAAGTAATACAACAAATTTGTAAAAAAGAAACAGTTTTTGCTTATTTTGTTCTAATTTACTGTACTTGTCTACAGATTTATTCGTAATGTCCCATTTCAGCCTTTCCGACTTCAGACTTCCCGAAGGTGGCAATAAAAATTGTGCCAGATCAGACTTCTTGTTTCCTACCACAGTATTCTGAGCAAAAATTCCACCTCAAGAAAGTACTTTTTAATAAATAATTACGAAAAAATATCAAAACGCATATCAAACTTAAAATTTTACTCTGCACGTACTTCACTGAATTCATTTTGCTTTCACATTACGTCTGCCTGATTTTTTAAGCATCGAATATTTATTAGCACAAATTCTCTCAATGTTTGCTTTTTAAGCAGAAATTCAAAAATAAAATTTATGCATTTTAAATAATTCCTAAAAAAGTATCTGTCAAACAAGAAAAGCAAAAGAAAGAGAGCTTTTAAAGATACTCATAAACATACTTTTCTACATTAAAAAAGACATATCTTTTATCTGAACGTGATTAACAATATCACTTGCGTACTTTTATGAGTCTCTAGAGTGTTATAGTTTACAAACAGATTTGATTTTAGCTCAATCCTCAAAAATCTCATTTTTTCGTGTCATTCAAGATGTACAATTCTCAAAATATTTTAAATGCAATTATTCTTTAGACATCGACGTGTGCCATATCTCAAGATAACAAAACCCCCCGCAAGTATTTTCATGTTTACTGTACTAGGTATCATCAGCAGTGACATTAATATTATATCTGAACTCTATCTGAACTGAAGTTTACCGAATGGAGAGTTTCTGTGACATAATTTTATACATATTTCAAAGTGACGTGAACTTTCATCGTATTTTGAGATATCTAATAGGATGGCTGAAATGGAAATCCCACTTAATCCATCGAAAGAGGCTGAAACTGGACGATTTTTCAGAAAAAACTTTATCTGGGAATGTCTGAAATAGGATTTATCAATTTATTTACATCTGAAAATATGGCATTTTTAAAATAAAGTTCAGAATATAAAAGCATAAGGTATTTCTCCCACCTTCTTTGCAAGCCTTCGTGGTGAAGTGGTCAGCACATTAGACGCGTATTCCAGAGTTCCCTGTTCGAATCCCGGAGAACGCGTTACTCATTTTTCATCTCTCCTTCAAAAATATCTAATGTCTCTTCAAAAGTATGGCATTGCACATATTGAATAAATCATAGTTCACCATAATTCAGTTTTTTTTTTTTTTTTTTCAGAACAACTTTTTTGTAAATCTCGAGGAAAAGCAAACCTTATTAACATTCATAAAAATCTCTCTCATTTGTCTTCGGAGGGTTATATAGACCCACGTTTTCCCTTCACTGTATTTTTATGTTTCATAAACAGTCATTAAAAATAAAAGTTTGAACTATATTATTCTTAATTAAATTTGTATAAAGATAGTGTTTTATATTTTAAATATTTTCGTGCTAAATATACTGTATGAGCTGCAATAAATTTACCAAAAAGTACAACAAAATTGAGCAAAATAAATAATAAGTTGCTTTTCTTAAAACTCTTTTTGTGGTACCTCATATTTTGTGCGCGTTCTTCCCTTAAAAAACACTTTTCATTAATAAACGTTTTTAAAAATTAAATAATGCTAAAGATCGTTTCCACTACTTAGATTCGAACTGCGGTCTTCTTGGTTTAAGCGTTGCGAACTGCCTATAAAATACTTGCTTGTGTCGAATGGAAGAACTTAAATAATCTGGATGCTACTCAGTATTCATCCTAGGTTTCCTCTCTTATTTCCAAAGAGAGAGCTCTAACCACTTGCAAAAGCATTCATTTTAGTCCTGTATAATTACGCACAGATTAGGTAAAATGTGCCGCGCCTTCATCTTATTAAAGACTCTCCAACTCTGTCTTTCATATGTTCCCTGAGTCAAGGAGCTAAAGTTTAATTCTAATGAATTTAATATAAAAAAATAAATGAAAGTGTCTTACGACTATGTTTTAAAATGAAAATATGTACTGTTAGTAATGCAACAAAACAAAAAATCGGAAGTAACCAGTTTTTTTATGTACAGAGGTTATATTGTTTGGTATTTGATAGTTAAACATAATCTCATTTCTTTAGCTCAGGGATTGTTCCGAATGCTTTAACGAGTTATTTCTGCAGCCACTTGCTTTAATTTTCCAATTCGAAATTTCCAAGTAAGAAAAATTAAAAATCCAAACAAACTCAAATTTATTACCATAATTCCAATTTACAAATTCTTATAACAGAAACTCAGCAAACAGCTCCCACTTGCAGACTAACAACACAACTGAAAAGCTGCAGTTTTAAAGTAATTTAATATTCCCTTTTAGTGTACAAAGAAATTAATTATTAGCCTAATTAAAGAAACCCACAGAAGAAATGAACTCTGGAACAAGGTATCCTGGAAGAAAACTTTTACTTCTGGCTAAAGAAATTAATCTCACGGCTTATACACAAAGGTGATTAAATTAAAGATGATTCCAATAGCAGAGGCTATCTTTCAAATCTCAAGTAAGTGTTGGCAGACAGGATCGAAGCATTTTAGATGCTAAAGCTCATGCCGGGATCTCTCAAATGGGGTGAATTTTTCCAAGCGAAAGTTTTCGCACCTTCTATACTATCAGCCAGCTTAAGCTGAGAAGGCTAAATATGCTCTAGCATATGAGTCCGCCCAAGAATATAGTCCTGTTTTCTAGCAGTTGCAAATCGGGACAAGCACGAGGCAATTTTACTGGTGCAGTGTCCATATCTCATAAATTATGTCGCCCTAAATTCTAAAAATTTTGCAACCCTTACATTCTCCTCCTTAGTGCAAAAGAATATATTTACCTCATATCTTATAGACTCAAACGGTAACGGAAGACTCACGACAAAGGCTGAATACTGCGCGGTTGAAATCCATTATACAGAATGCTGATTAAATACAGGCCTAGTAAAAGCACAAAAATTGCTAAAAATGTTTCCATATTTATTGATAATTGTATAAATAATATGTAATTGTTAAATAATACAATATACCTAAAATTTGTATGGGAATTAATAGCATGCTAAAATAAAATATTTCCAAATTTACGCAATATTTGTACTGCAACACTTAAATAAAAAATTCTTAGACGGGGGAACGATATTAAAGCAAATGGTGAGAAAGATGAAAGGGAAGAAAAAGTTGAGAACCGTTGGTACTACACTCGAAGTATTCCAAATAGTCCTATCTTTATAAGAAATTTTACATTTAATCTCTCACTTGCATTTTCTAGGGTGAGTTGTTAATTAATATAAAAAATTGAAATTATTTTAAAATATTATAAAATAGCTATTAAATTATTATAAAATAGCTAAATCTTCGAAAATGATAACGCAACTATATAATTTAAGCAAAGACATTCATTGACAAAAATATCATCCTTTAAAGAATGAAATTTTTTCATCTATATAATTAATATAGTATTTTTTATTTATTAATTTTAAGTAATATGAAATTTGCAATTAAATTGATGAAATATAAATATATTCATAATTCTCTCTAGTCTGCTTTAAGTTCAACGGTTTACTAGAAATATCCTTTAAAAACTATTTGCATTTTACGAGGCACGTCCAGAAAGTAAGTTCCGTTTCAATTTATCTCCGCTGCAGCTCTGCGATCGCAGTTCCGCACATGCGCAGTAGACGCTCTATCAAGGAGAAAAGAAACGCGCGCCATTTGGAGATCGCTGTCAGTAACGTATGCTTTGTTGTGCTTGTTTACGATGTCGGTGTTGATTGAAAATCCCACCGCTTGTAAAATCAGATCTGTGATTCGTTTTCTGAATGCGAGGAAAGTGAAACCTAGTGAAATTTATCGGTAAATTTGCGATGTTTACGTACCAAAAGCGATGAGTGATTCAATGGTGAGAAGATGGGTCCGAAATTTCAATGACGGACGTAGTGATGTGCGCGATGAAGAACGAAGTGGGCGTCCATCTTTGGTTACAGAAGAACTGGTTCACGCGATTGATGACAAGATCCATGAAAACAGAAGGTTTACAACTAGTGCTCTCGCTACGCAATTTCCCCAAATTTCACGATCACTAATGCATGAAATTGTTACCGAAAAACTGAAATTTCGTAAACTTTGCTCACGTTGGGTACCAAAGATTCTTACTGAGCAACACAAATCAAAACGGATGGGTAGTGCACTTCAGTTTTTGACCCGTTATGCTGAAAGCCGCGAAGAATTTCTGACACAGATAGTCACAGGAGATGAAACTTGGGTTTCTTACGACACCCCTGAAAGTAAGCGGCAATCAATGGAATGGAGGCACACTTCATCCCCAGCAAAGGTTAAGCCGAAGCAAATCTTGACACCTCGAAAAATGATGCGCACAGTGTTCTGGGACTGGAAAAGCATCTTACTCATTGATTTCTTACCGCGTGGTCAAACAATCAGAGCAGATGCTTATTGCGAGACACTTCGGAAATTGCGCCGTGCAATTCAGAATAAGCGCCGAGGATTGCTGTCAAAAGGTGTTGTTTTTCTTCACGACAACGCACGACCACACACTGCAAATGTGACGAAAAACCTCCTACAGGGATTTGGCTGGGACGTGTTTGACCATCCTCCGTACAGCCCTGACCTCGCTCCTAGCGACTTTCATCTGTTCTTACATCTTAAGTCTTTCCTTGGCGGTCAACACTTTAACAATGACGACGAGCTGAAAGAAACTGTTTCCAACTGGTTGAAGACACAGGCGGCAAATTTCTATGAAGAAGGTATACAAAAACTTGTGCCACGCTATGACAAATGCCTGCAATATTTCGGCAGTTATGTGGAAAAGTAGTTTAAGAGTTGTTGAATTTTGTGCAATAAATAACTTTTCTGTAGCTGTACACAATTTACTTTTATTACCAAACGGAACTTACTTTCTGGACGTACATTGTATTTCATACCATTAAGACCCTTATTTAAATTCTGGCTTTGCCAGAAATCTAGTGGTTCATCTGTTTAGCAGAATTACACGCAAATTTGCTTTATAAAACGGACCTGAATTCTATTTATACATGTCTAATGAGATCTGATATAAATACCCAAAGCTGGAAAAAAACTTGCAAAGCAATTGACGGAATGTTCTCCATTCCTTTGGAACCCAAGATGCTTTACAAACAATGTAATGTAACTGCACTGTACTAAGTTGTATGGTATATACCAGAAAAATTGAAAACATAAAATTCTTCGAAATTGTCAATCGGGAAACATCAAGGAATGATTCGATGGCGATTCGATTAAGCCGAATTTTCAGTTCTTGAGGGATACGATAGTTAAGAAGCTAAGAAGGATACTGAAAGTACAAGCAAAAAAAAGATACTGGCAATTACATCAGTCCAGAGACAGCAATATCTTTTACTCGTATTGAACCTCTGCTCCACTTCGTCGATCAAAGAGGATTCATAATACAGTGATAAAATAACAATATACAATAATAAATTAGCACTTTTGTCTAATAGTGGCTAAATTTTTGCTGCCAAAACTTTAATTCAGTCGATGGACCAAAGTGTGAAGTATCTTCAGTGAAACGATTCTAAAGTTCTAGGAAGATGATGATTTAATGAAGTTTTTGAAAAAGTTGAATGTATTGCATGCCATATATAGGATAGCCAAAGCCTGGTCGAAAGTAAAACAAAAAACATTAATTTGATTTTGGAGAAAGATGTTTCCTAATATTCCAAAATTTATCTAATTGTTTAGAAGTCGAGACAATAACTGAAGCTGTATGCCTAAAAGGATAAAAATATTAAGTTCTTAGAAAATACAGACCTTGAAAACATCGAGAAATGGCTCGATGGCGATTTGACTGAGCCAGGCTCTCAATGCTTGAATGATGCGGGTATCATTTCAGATCTAACAAGAACAGAAGAAAGAGAGAATGGTACTGAAAATACAAGCGGAGAAGATGCTGACAAATGCATTGTCCTGAGACAGCAATGTCTTCGACCAAAAGGGATTCGAATACGATGATAAAATAGCTCTTCTAAAAATACGCAGTGAAATTCGACAAATTTTAAATCTTCTCAAAAACAAAGTAAAACTATTCAATTTTTTAAGAAATAAACACGTACGATTTTCATGAAAATTGAAAGTTTGGATTATCCGTGTTCTTCAATTATCCGGACTTGCTTCCCTCGATATTAACACGAACAACCGAGAGTCAGCTTTCTTTAGAAAGGTTTTCTCGAAATAATTCCTTTCCAGAATATATAGCCTTCACATACGTTTTCTTTAATCAAATAAATTTCAGAATCAAAATGTTACGTAATTAAGAAGCAAGATGCATGCGAAAATTGCAGCGAACGAAATTTTAACTCTGTTGTTTCACCTAATAATAATATATTATTGTAAATTATAACCAAATTAAAGATGCAGTTGTATTTTTACAGGCACCGAAGAGAAAAAGGAATATTTGAAAAAAACTTTTCCACAAATCAAAGAAGAAAATATTGGCTGCTCACGCGATTTGTCATTTGAGGTCATGGTTAAGACAAGAACAGCAGGAAGAGGTAAAATGACACATAACCTTTTATATATAATATGAGTATATGAATATGTGTGTGTATGTAATTTTTTGAATGAATTCTTTATGTTTTAAGAGTTCTTTTCAGACAATATTTATAATTTCAAGGTTTAACTTTTTACTAATTATATGTTGCAAATTGCTTTTTATTAATAGTTGACCTCGCAAAAGTGTAAATACTGACATAGGGTGTACGGCCACTTAAGATTAGTTAGATATTGCAACAAAATTAATATATATCGAATTATCGCTGAATTGTACTCGCCTGTTTAGTAACTGCAACTTCTGATTTAATAACGATCTGAACTTGCGTTAACATCAACTCACAAATAAAAAATAGATAGATAATAAACAAAATCAAATTTAAATAGCAAGACGTACAACCATTCATCTTTCAAGACTGTACACATAAGCGAGAACTGATCGAGGACCCAAACACTTCATTCAGAACCCTGTAACGGGACCAAAGGGATACATTTCTGAGAATCTCTTAAAAAGGATTTGTATGTAAGTTGGATTCGTCAAGAGTAGTTGATATTGCGGTTAATAACAATAATTAGGCCCAAAGGGGCGTTTTTTCCACTTACACATACACACAAGTTTCGAGAGCCATTTTGAAAGGATATGGACTAACGCTCCTTTTGGTTAACTATATTTAAAAACAGCGTAGCTTTAGAATTTCCGATAAACAGACTCTCGCGCTGGAGATAAAAATATTTTATTTTGTAAAGTTTTGCAAGTGCTCTCTTTGAAATCGTTAAGTTTTTTAATCGGAAATTCGTTAAAGTTTTACAAAATATGAAGTAAACAATAAAACAAATTCCAAATTCGAGCTTCCAGGGGCTCATATTTGAGTGGAGGAGTACGTTATTCGAAATTTGATGGCTCTAAGTACCGTTGTTTTTTACACCAAGAGAAATATACATACATTCATGCAGATTCTTCATTATTTAATTTCCTTAAATACAATGCAGGACGATAATATTTGGTGGAACAATTTGGAAAGTGAAACAGACATTTATAGTGAACCGACGCAAAATGCCGTTTTGAGACTAATAGCTCTTCTGGACTAACGCTCCGTTGGGCTAAAAAATAAAATGGATCATATGCGGTGCTATAATAAGAAAAATTAATGCTGTAATAATAATAAAAATGTAATATTAAATTACAGAAACTATAGTTTTAGTTGCAAAAAGGAATATAAATTCTTACAGAAAATACCGCTAGAAGAAATAAAAAACATGGACATTAACCGATAGGTTGCCACGATTTCTTAACTTGATGTCATTTTTGAGACAAAAAGATAAGACTAACATTAATAAGATGATCATAATTACGATCGAACTTCAGAGGACAGAATGAATGCTAGGGATTCATAATTACACTCACGTTTGTGAAAATTGCAACACCAAGAAAGAATCGTCATAATTGAATGCAATTTAATACACAGTTGAGTGGTAGTGGTACAAATAAATGATTAAATGTTCAAAGCAAACAAACAAGAACAAGAGATCAGAATCAGTATTTTGTGTGGCCACCACGCGCCGCAATAAGTGCTGCTACACGACGTGGCATGGAGTCAAACAAAGTTTGAATGTCTGACTGAGGAAGAGCATTCCATATCGTTTGTACGCGTACCCAAAGTTCGTCTGCAGACGCAACAGGACGAGGATCACGAGCAAGACGCCGACCAATGACATCCCACACATGTTCAATTGGCGACATATCCGGGGAACACGCAGGCCAAGGAAGAAGCTGTACCTGCTGCGCTGCAAAGAAGGATTTAACAATCCGAGCAGTATGAGGGCGGGCATTGTCCTGTTGAAATACAGCGCCTGGCAAGCTTTGAAGGAAGGGAACAGCTTCGGGCTGTAGAACTTCACGGATATACCGGTTGCTGTTCAGATTGCCCACAATTCGTAGCAATTGAGATCGTCTATGATATGCTATGGCGCCCCAGACCATAACTCCGGGTGTTCGTCCACTGTGGCGTTCGATAATGCACTCCGGAAGGTGGCGTTCACCGGCATAGCGTCTGACACGAATGCGGCCATCATGGTACCACAAATTAAAGCGGGATTCGTCAGAAAACACGACATGCTGCCAATCAGCACGCCAGTCTCTATGCTGATTGGCCCATTGTAGCCGCAGGCGGCGATGGTCGTGCGTTAGGGGGATCCTGTATAAAGGAGTCCGTGCGCGCAGTCCACACTGCAGCAGACGTCTACGAATTGATGAAGCACACAATGAAACACCTGTAGCTATTGACCACAGTGCTGCCAATTGTCTAGAGGAAGCTGTACGGTCCGTCCGCGCCATGCGGACCAGGTGTCTATCATCGCGAGCTGACGTCACATTTCGGGGTCCACTCCCGGATTTCCGAGTTGTCCGACACTCGTCCGTCCACTGCTTCCAAACGCGCATCACTGTGCTGCTGTTACGCTGCACACGAGAGGCTACTGCACGATACGACAATCCAGCTTCACGAAGGCCGATGATTCTCCCTCGTTCAAACTCTGTAAGTTGTTCAAATCTCGCTCTCTTTCGTCGACGAGGCATAAGTACAGATTGAGTTAACGTTTACCACTAGCTGATAACCACCGATAACCATACACGCCTCGCTACAGCCGTCTATTTATTCGGATCTATCAGCCGTTCAGAGGGCGCTGCTCAGCATACGCATGCGCTACGGATTTGCAATTCTAATCATTTGCATATCATGCGCTACTTTGCATTTCCTGAAAATTTCAGCTCACTCGCGTAAGTCCTTCATGGTGTTGCAATTTTCACAAACGTGAGTGTAGATTCCCACAGAAGCCATGCTCGTAAAAGTTTGTACAGACCAGCAAAATCAGATAGGAAAGTTGCGGAGCAGTGTTGTTGTGCATAAACGACCATATTAAATTAAGTTTAGCCACTAACGTACAGAAGCTATGTGATACAATTTCTTGTGCCACGCGGGTTTACTTACATGCGTGGAAGATATTAATTCTTGAAATATGTTTTTTAATTCGTCAGTTATTAATTACTTATAGGAAGACTCCTGTATTGGATCTCTTTGCGATAACAGAAATGGACAGGCTATTTCATACATCTTAGGCTGTCTTGTAAGAGTCTAAAACCGATATTCTTCGTATGATTTCCGAATTATCGTACTGGAAAGAATAAGGAATGTTAGAATCAGCATGACCTCTCAGCGTATCATATATCTCTATTCACACCTGGGTCTTCCAATAGCAAGCTTTTAAGTCTGTAAAAACTAAATGTTTCACAGACCTGCCTGAACAGTGCTTAAAGAGCTGGATTAACGATTGAACAAAATAAGCACTTGCTTAGGACATCAGAGGCACCACAAAGAAATACTTAAGGAGACTCAGCAAAGAGGATGCTATCAAAATTCCCCATTGTCGGTTATAAAATGGAAAAAACCTGCAGCCAAACCAAGACTGAGAGAAAAAAAAGGGGGAAATTAGCGGAAATATATATATAGGAGGGCACCAAATTTTTTAACTGTCTAGGGCAGTGATTCTCAAACTTTTTTTTTGTGGCGGCATATTTGTAACGATTTCAAAATTTGGCGGCACGCAAAGAAAAAGATAAGTAGTTTATTTACCTGTAATACACTGTGTAAAATATTTTATGATAATGATTTTGAATGTAAAATAAAATAATACGTACCACAGAAAGAGCGGTACGTTTATTAAGGGATTCATTACAAGTTAATAATAAGAGTACTTTTAATGAGAAATTTGAGCTTGATGTTTATTGACAATTTCATTTATATTGGGTCGTAAAAATGGCAATGCTACTCTCATATCGTCTTCTACATTTAACAGTCTTGATCTTTTATTCGTTTTTATGTTGGTTAATACTGAAAAGCCGAATTCACGCAAATAAGATGGAGAAAATTGTAATAATATTTTTAAAGCTTTTTTGGCGATCATGGGATAATCGCATTTAATGTTAATCCAAAATGAATTAATGCATTCTTCCGAATATTTTAAAATTAAATCTCTGTTATTAGAAAGCGAAATTAGTTCTGCTTCTTCATTCAAGGTTAATTCAAATACAGAAATATTCGTTATCACAAATGGATTACGAACCCTATCAAATTTTTTTATATCTAAATTTGAGAAATAATGAATAATTCTCTCCTCCAATATTGTAAAATGGTCAACAACAATTTTATGGATAACAATATTAATTTCATCAAAATCTTTTGCGACTGACTCAAGCTTTTCCAGATTGCCTTCCTGAGTTTTATCCTTTCATAAAGTTATTTGTTTTTGGAATTTCACCAGTTTATCTGTTGGGTTTAATACATTTTCTCTCGGCCCTTGCATACTTGAATTTATGTTATTAAAAATAACAAAAATATCTCATAAGTAACCTAGTCTCCAATCAACTTCTCAATTTAAATTACGTACTGAACATGAGCGAAATTGCTCCGAAATGCGCTGTCCTCCAGAGCACCAAAATTGGTTTGGATAAAACAATTGGCGCGCTTATTAATGTTTTAAAAACGGAATTTCGCCAATTCTCATCTGCACCGCACACTAGGATTTAACTCATTATAATTTTTACTACATACATTTCTAAAATTTGGCGGCACGCTTGAAGAATTTGGCAGCACACAAAAGTGCCTTGGCATAGTGGTTGAGAATCACTGATCTAGGGCCTCTAAAATCCGGTTCAGAGTTGCTTATCATAGCTGCAAGATCTGTTGTCCTCCCAATGTTGTTACATCGTTCAATGATACCTCTTTTCCGAATTAAAAGGACTTAATTATCATGGTATTGTGTAAAGTGCTTGCCTCAATAATCACTGAAGAACAAACAATTGTTTGAGAATTAGTTAAATACGATCTGACTGTTATTCTCAGCGAAACACTTTACTTACTCAACCGTGCGATTGCAAAGTTTAACACTCCTAGACGGCGCACCAATAAATGATGCGAAACTTTGGCTTATACCAGTAATCAAATACACAAACACATTATACAAGTAATCAAACACACGCTTTCATTTTTCTTTATTTTCTTACCAACTGCCATGGTAACTCAAACATATCATTACGCACTAATTTTCGGCTGCGCAGGCATTTTCTCAGAGCGTAAAGCTTGGCACAAATAAATAAATTTCAAACAGTAGCTCTTTGTATTATCAGTCACTATTGCTATAGTTGTGAGATTCTTCCAGCATGACCATGATTTCTTTTTGACAAATAATAGCTTTATTCTGTTTGCGAGCATAGATGATGAAAGTCTTGAGTATCACAGTTTAGCGGCATAGTAATAATGCTGCTACCTTATATGCTTACATAAAAACTTTGGATATTATTACCTATAAATAACAATATAATATTGGGTTGGCAAGAATGTAGTTTCGGTTTTCACATATAGATAGCGTTATATACGTTTTATTATTCTTCTGCAAATCTTATATATATATATATATATATATTTCAGATATAGCAGTTGCCACTTTTAGATCGTTATAGAAACAAATTCCGTGTATTTTTAGCTTACAATTGTCAATTTACAATCATTTTTAGCATGGGGTGCAAAAAGAAACATTTTCGACGTATTTTACTTTTTTATTTTCATAAAGCCAAGAAAGTGGCTGAGGTTCATAAGCAGATATATGAAGTTTATAGTGTTGATTGTTTAGCAGAACGCACGTGTCATAATTGGTTTTAAAAATTTCTTTCTGAAGGTTTTTCACTTGAAGATGACCAACGTCTGGCGTACTATCTGAAGTTGATGATGACGGAATTAAGACCATGATTGAATCGAAACGTCGTATAAACTGCGAGAGATTGCAAAAAAGTTAAATGTATGACTCACAACAATGCAAAATTACATGATGCCTTGAATTCGTTAAGAAGCTCGATATTTGGGTTCCACATGAACTTCACTTAACACAACAAATCAAAATTTCTGATACGCATTTCAAACGTAATGTGTAATCGACCCTTTTTACTTCCTTGTACGAAACAAAAAGGATGTATTGTAATCGCGAAGAATTTCGGGTATCATATTTCAACGAAAATATCCATTTTAACCGCTGTCGAATGCAGTTTAAATATGTTTTTGCTTGGTATCCTGAATGTAAGGGCAGAATAAAGGAATCTTTTTCCCCAAAAAAATTATGAAACAGATTTTAAATGGATTCTGAAGAGATTTTTCGAGGCGTCTGTGCGAACGTATGTATGTATGTACGTATCTCGCATAACTCAAAAAGGAGTAGCCTCAGAAAGTTGAAATATTGTATATAGGACTGCTATAGCATGTATATGTGCACCTCCTATTTTGGTTGCAATCAGCAGCACTAAACTTATATAAATGTATACATATATATATATACATCCACTTTGCATGCCTTTAGTAAATCTGCATGCAAGATTTGTATAATTATCAACAATTTAAAAGTTGTTTAAGTGCGGCTAAGCCTAATCATCTTTCATATGGCATCCTTATTTGTTTACGTTTAAAACTTACTAGAATAGTGGATTTATTGTCAATCTAGAGAAACTAAGCTTCGCAACAACAAAGATAACGCTTTCTTTTATTATTGCGAATTAAATCATGCTTAATCCATTCTGGAATTTATTCGAGGAAATAGTTAAGTGCTTAAGATTTACTTCGTAATTTTTAATATGGATATTTTGAGTTTTTATATATTTTTGCCTTGTCCCGAAGTAAGAACTGAATTAATTGAATGAGAAATACTGAATCGTCTGTGAAAAACTGTTTTTTGTTTTGTTTTGTTTTGTTTCATTTCTTTTATGCATCGTTTCAGATTTATCACAGTATTTGAATAGAATATGTGGCAGCGATTAGATATTTCTTCAGATTATACACATAATTTTTGTGCATTCTGAGTTATAAAATGAATGAGATATAACTCTGTTAAGTGAGCCTAGCTCCAGAGTGGAGCTGTGTTAAACAAATATAGTGAATTTTTAAAGAGCGCATATATTCTATTGTGGTTTACGCACTATCGACGAAGTACATTTAATTCAATCCAATAAGTTTAAATAAAATGCAAAATGCGCATAATTTAATGTTATACAAGGAAGTCATGTGGTGTACACATCAGATTTTTTTAAAAGAATTTTCGAATGTTGATGAAAAATGGATCTTCTATGATAATATACAAAATATGATAATATTAATAAAAAATACCAGGATGCAATGATAAATCAGCAAAACTCATATCGAAAGCTAAATTGCGTCAGAAAAAGATCATGCTGTCAGTTTCGAGATGGCAAAGATTTCGCGTATTCTGACTTCTTCCAAGCAACCAAACGACCAACTCCGATGCTTACTGCCAACAACTTATGAAATTGGAGAAAGCAATGAAGGAGAAAAGGCTATAACTGGCAAATCGCAAAGGAATCGTGTTCGACCACGCACTAGGAGAATGAGAGGATTCACATATCATTAGCAACACGTACGAAATTATTGAAGCTTCGTTCGAAAAATGGTATCGCATCCCCCATATGATCCTTGTACCATCGAATTATCCTCTATTTTTCACAAAACTTCTTAAGTAGTAAAAATTTCAGTAATAATGATGACCTGAAATCGAACTTGTTTGAGTGCTTTCCTGATAAAGATAAGTTCTATGAAGGCAGAATCGTGAAGTGACCAAAAAGATGGCAAAAAGTCACCGAATAGAATGGAAGATAATTCATTGATTAAAGATAATTTTTTGTACAGAAACCAACTGAGTTTTATTTCACACTAAAACCGTTATTACTTTCTTGCCAATCCATAAATTTAAAAGTATGCATATATTTAACAGCATATAATGCGAGTTAAACATATATAACATATTTGGGGAATAATTAAAACTCTATTATTTTCTTTTTAGGCGTGGATGTTGTTTTAAATTCACTTGCTGATGATAAATTTTTGGCGAGTATCCGTTGCGTAGCAGAGCATGGAAGATTTGTAGAGCTTGGAAAATACGATTTATCTTTGGACCGAGAAATTGGTAAGTACCAACCGAATATAAAATTTCTCTTGGCGTAAAATCATAAAGTTGTATAAATTTTAGAATAGTTTTAAATAGAGGAAAATATCTGAGAAACGAATAGCAACGTTCTTTAAAAAGCGCATAGCTACTATTAACTGTACAAAGGAATTTATTGACATGAAACAGATAGCTCGATAACTTTCAAATCAGCAGCTAATGATCGTCATAAATGTTGCATTTTCTAATTATCATTAGTGTATAATGAAATTTGGTTTTAAAAATATTTTCAGTTCATACACCGGAATCGTTTATCCGATGTATTATTGTTTATCCTATCCGGAGCTATGGAAGGATATAAATGGATTTAGGTTTAAATAGAAAGACGATTGATACAAATTCGTCTGTACAATCATTTCTGAAATAATTTATATACAATCAGTTCAAAAATTATTGTTCATTTTATAAACTGTTAGACCTATATGCTACAAAATCCTTTTAAGACCGTCTTTGACACTGTTATCAAAAAAAGTAATGAACGGAACAGTTTTTAATTTCTTGATGATCATTTTAAGCACCCACAAAAATGCCTATTACTTCGCAAAAGAAAAACACTTGATATGAAAGCTTTATGCAAGGATAAACTCTTTCTGTATTCCACTTTCTCGATTACGAAAGAATTCCGATCATACTATGCCAGACAGTGTTTGTCTTACAGAAGACATCATATGAAGTTACAGCTGTTCATTTTTGAACTCTAATTAAACTAATAATAGGATCATTTTATGATCTAACACATATTAAATCACGATCTAGAGACCTAAAAACGAATAATGCAGCAAAATAATCATTCTTGAAGAGCGGAGTTATAGAACTGATAGTGTCATTATTCGGGTAGGAAATAATTTTTAAGAAAGAAATAACATACACGCAACACAACCAGTAGGTACATATCTAGTAACAAAGCGTGTGAACATAACTTGTTGTGGACTCAAAGTAAATTGCTTTATCCTTCAGATAGCTTGAGATTTCAGTGTCGTAAGCTGAGAACATGAATCTCTTGAACAATGATGTGGCAGGAGTGAACTGAACTGATGAACTGAAGACTGAAATGGATTCTGAAGCCAGCTGTCATATTTACTAAAATGAAAATAAGAACAGGGAATTTCAGTATAACAAAAAGACAGAACGTCGATACACTTCAGAATACTATCCTTAGAGTACCACATTATCGACCACAAAGTAGGAAAATATAACCAAACCAAGAGTCCGCGAAATGATGTGATAATATTGTCTATAACAACAGCCTCTCTAGGATATTATCTGTAGCTCGTATTGTAAAGACGCTATTTTATTCTAAGCAATTATTTTTAAATTCAGAAACTTTCCTTTCCCTTCTGATTTCAGTTTCCTGTCAGAATGTAAATTTTAATCACGTAGCATGCAAATCTAAGTGAGTCGGGAATCCGTATTTAAGCAGCGGTTTCCGAATTTATGCCTCGCATTTAAAGTACCGTTGTACGTAAATAGTTGGTGCTTAGCCACTCTCTTTAGATTATACTAGCGGAAGTACCCGATGCTAGTTAAGTTAGATTCAGAGTAATGCATCTAAAGCAACAGGGAGAACGATACCGCTGTAATCCTTCTCTAATAACGATGCAAAAAGTACGATTCATAGTCATACATTTTTCAGTTGTGTACTATATGAAACCTACATAAAAAATTTCGATAGAAAAATAAGCTAATTCTCTCTTATTATATCACCAACAATGGCACGCATTTTTGAATGATTTTCGTTTTTCTAATCAAATGGTAAGCTTACGTTTCATCCAACATTTTCTATATTGAATTTTAGTCGATTAAATATGGCAAAATATTTATCATAATTGATCAGAAATCAATAACGCGAACAAATAAACAAACACACAAACAGGCATTCTTCTTTATATGTATAGATTTTGGAAAACTTACAAATTTTTTATTAACAAACTCTACGATTTGAAAGCGAGCAGTAGCAACAGATTTCGAAATGAAGGATTTTTATCTCCAACGCGCGAGACTGTTGGTACTCGGAAAAATGAGGGCAAAAATGAGTGTTTTCAGACTTTTTAATTAATATCTCGGCTGATTAAAGTCGTATGAAGCTGGGAATAGTAGAAATGGCTTCCCGCGAATTTTTGGAATTGGGAATAATGTATTTAATGTTTGGCAATGCTATAAAAATGAGGGCGAAAATGGTCGTTTTTTCGAGTTTTCTATTACCATCTCTGATTTTAGCTTTTTTTTTTTTTTTTTTTAAAGTGGACATCGACCTTTTTCCAGGACCCAGAACTGTAGAAAGTTTGGTGACGATAGCTATAGTAGTGACTGAGTTATTAGGGGATAAACACACAGACTTTCTTCTTTATAGATAAATTGTAGATAGATTGATCTTCTAGGTTAGACTTCGCTTTCTGCAGCCAATTTAGAGGTTTAAATAAATAAGGAGCCAGTCGTGTAGCCCATTTTAGTTTATTGTGATTCTACATCTTATTCTTCTGTTAAGTTACTTGGCCACAAGAGGTGGCAGGTTGTGAGCACCGAGAGAGTGCATTTTTTGTTAAGTTCAAATAAAAAGGTTATTTAAACCTTCTTCTGCAGTCATCTGTACTTGCAAGACCTAAAGAGAATTCGCTACTCAGTCTCTTCAGCTAGGGTCTATAGTGTATACTTCCAAAACATACTAGCAGAGTCTACAGTACTTTAGATTACCTTGCTTCTATATTTCTGTTGCTGCAACAAACGTTCAGTCGATAATGCTAACCTGCGCAGTTGCTAACCCGTACTATTACAAGTCTTTGCCTTTTAAGGGCAGTAGAAAAATGAGATACGTCGTTCTCATTCCGGATCAAAAAGATACGCTCGTGTTCATCTTGCATTTAGACTGTTTAAGTATAGTGGGGAGTAAAACAGAGTGCGTTTCCACATTTTTAGAATGATTTCTGGGTCGTTTAATTAATTTTTTAAATGTTTAAAATTAAAATAACATTTTTTAAATTTTCGATCTGATAGGCTTTTTTCCGAGGATTACAAAGTCTGCGTCGCGATTTCCATGATAGAAGGACTTTTTGGAACCTTTCCAGAAGTATTGATTTCCACTCATCTTCCATTACTTTCTACAGTCCATTACTCGTGTTGGGTTTGCGCTTAGAAAGAACTACTTTCAACAGACCAAAAGCAATATATTGAAAAGATACATATGCGATACCTGTGTATTTAAAACTTAATTTTTTTAGGGAACGCAGTGTTACTTTCAGAAGTATCTTGCTGTTTTGTCTTAATAAAGTTTTACACTTTGTAAGTCATTGAGATAAAGAAAATGAATTTCTTCTGTAAATATCGGACGACAGACTTTTTGTTGATAGTACGTTGTGTTAAGTTTAACATTTTTTCCCATTCTTCTTATTTTCAATTTCTCACTGTAAGAAAATTCTGCTACAGTCTTAAACCCCTCAATAAAACTTTGCATTGACGGAACCAGGTTTGTACACGTTTTTTCGCTTTGTTTTCGATAATAAATAGATCTTTTAGTCATTTAGATAAACCTATGCTTCATCAAGGGTCGCAATGTGTTTCCATTTATCTCCTGCTAAACAGTCTTCATACAGAGTTCAACAACTTGCTCTGCGTTGAGACACATACCTCGGTAAAAGCTGGTGAGCATTATGTTCTTTAAGTGTAAATCTTGGTTGTGTATTTCATTTATTCTTGCTACAGAGGTATTTCAAGGCTTTGCAATTGTTTTCTGCGTCGGGGGATTTTCTGTTGTTAAAAACAATTTAACTTTCGAAACATTAGAAATAGAACATACCTTTTTCAAGTATTCGTTTGAAGTCTTCTTTCCATGTAGAAGTAATGATTGACGGTTTTGCTTTTTCCGATTAATAATGTTGCTTACTTTGCACTTGGAAATTTTAATCACATGCATTTCACAACGTTTTTGAATTATGGAAAAGGATTATTTCTATTCGAAAAGCGCAAAAATATAGCCTTCAATTTACAGCTTGTTTACATGCGACATTTTAAAAGGAAAATAAATTTGTAAGTTGTAGACCATATTTATCATTTTCCATAAGGTGTTGGCAGAAATTTCTATTCCAAATTTGCTTTTTTTTTTAATTTTTTTCACCAAACTCATTTTAAAAGTATGTAAACACTCTCTGTAGATCCATAGGCCTACGATTTGACGGACTAACACATTTTTTGAATTTATATCAAAATTTTAGAATCTAAAAATTCAGTTAAAATTTATGGCCAGTCATGCTTGAGAAGTCGCGTGAACAAACAGGGACCTGGATGACGTTACATGAATGCGTTTTTGGTGATGCTCTTGGGCGCACGTTGCCGTAACTCTTAGATACATCATCAAATACTAATTACAACCTAACTACATTAATTATACACATACATACAAAATAATAATAATACATGAAATACTAATAATAACACTAATAATTATAATACTAATAATACTTAAATGCATCAAATATGATTCGTCAAATAAGTACATCGGATATATGATTAAGTTACATGAATACATTAGTTATGTACTTGAGAGCTTGATTACATTTAGACACTTCATTACATGAAACCTGTTTATTCATTATTTGACCTGTTTATTCATTATTTGGGACGATGGCATTTAACTACGAGGTAGACCGCTTACTGAAAAGCCCACTATTTGTTTTGTAGGCTAATATGAGAATTATCTACCGTAGACAGAACTTCGGATATGTAAAATAAATAAGTCCTCTCTCTAGCTTTTATTACCTCATAGTGCAATAGTTTGTTCCCCATTTTTCCGTCTTGCTAGTGATAATTTGATATAATCATAACAAATAAGTATTTTTGGATGAAATACTACGAAGCAGCAGTAGTTCTACATTAAACTTTGAAATACCGGAGGTTTTTCATGCGTTGTTGCGTAATACGGAAACAAATCTTCTGTATTTCCTTCCACTAGTATTTAATAGATAAAATTTCAGTTCAAATATTTCATAGGCACGACTTTTTTTATAGAAATTTAGGTTTGTTTTAAAACTGCATAAAATTACATTTCTAAACTCTGAAATAAATTTTCAACATCTGAATATAAATATAAATGTTTATATGAATAATACACATATTGAAGAGATTAATCTTCATTCAAATACTTATAATAATTAATCAATTGTGTGTATCAAAACGGTGTACGTTATTAAAATGCTGATAATAATTAGTCAGTTGTTAAAGGAAAAAATTCCCAAAGAAAGTATATAATTAAGAAAGGAGGGTAGGTATTTTTATTTTATTTTCTTACTTAATCATTTTTTTTAAATGCCGTTTTGACAGATACAGTGATTAGTGCTACTAGCTTACAGTATCGTTAGGCCTGGGTTTGAGCTCAGAAAAAGGTTTGGTCATTTGTAAAGTGCGTAGTACCTGTGCGGCATGGGAGCATTTAAAATGGCGAACCAAAGACAATGCTAAAGAGATTTCGTAGCAGAGGAAGAAGGCTGACAGATCCTCTGATACGTCTCAGGCTTGTCTTCATCAAAATTAGCATTGAACTTCCATATTCTCGAGGATTCAAAATTGATCGCCCCATGTGGTGAAACTTTAGCAATGTTTTCGAAAGACGAGGAACTTTCGTTGATGACCGGTGGGTATCGGCCATTCCTGACGAATACTTCAAGTTGCAAGTTTCCGAGTTTTTAAAACAGCCAAGACATTATTTAAGTATTACGTTTCGAGATTATTTGTATCAACATGATTTTATCAAATACTATTAGTTATCCACTGCAAGTTTGCTATCAAGCACATTACAGCTTTTATTAGCTATATAATACAAGTTTCGCAAAGGCAGTTATTTTTTCTGACTCTCGCCCAGCCAATCAATCAATTAGTTCCGTTGAACACCCATTAACACCTAAAATTTTGCAATGCTAAAAATTCCTGAGAACTCTCACTTCAAAGCGGAAACAAATCGTTTTCCAGCTTGCCCATTGTGGCCTTTGGGGCAGTGAACAAGCGGACTTCCTTGCAAAAAGAGATGTCAGCTTACTACAACATCTTAATTCAGCCATTTCTTATTGGGGGATTAAACTGTTCTTAAAAAAATTATTTACATCTAATATCTTACGAGATCTTCAGACTCATACGGCCTTAAAAAGTTGGAGGGGGTTAAGTCCTTCTCTTATTTCCGATAATCCAAGACGCAATGCAGTTGTGGCTTTCCGTCTGTCTACAAGACAGGGATTGCCTTGCTGCTCACCTGCATCGCATAGGCATTTCAAGCGATCCTCTTTACCCACTTGAGATTATGGAAAAGAAGTGGACAGGAACCACCTGCTCGATGTAGGGATCTTCTTTGTCTTACAGAATAAAGAGAAGAGTCGAGGTACTAGGAGACAAGAACGCTCTTTAGGCAATGACTTCGGTCTTTTTGTTCTTAGTTCTATTTGTTTGTTTATAAGATTTGGTTCTATATTACTTAGTTTGTAAGATTTTACTTTTTCGTAACTTTTTGCCTAGCTATTGGAAATTTAAAAAAAAAATGTTAAAACTGTTGAGTTTTATACATGTCAGAATTTTTATTGCAGGTCTGAAGCGCTTTTTAGACAATATTACATTCCATGGTGTGTTCATCGACCGCTTCTTGTACGACTTAAAGAGCTCAAAATTTTTCATGCAGTTAAATCGATTAATGCAAGAAGGTATTAAAAATGGAGTTGTCAGACCTCTTGATCGAACCGTATTCGAGCGAGAAGATATAGAGAAAGCCTTCAGGTATATGGCTGGAGGAACGCATATTGGAAAAGTATTAATCAAAGTAAGTTTTACATTTCCATAACTTATTACTTCTGTGGGGTCATTCAAAGGATGGGATAGGAGAAATAGAAACTTACAGAGGTTATGTTAATACTTTTTCGTAATATTCTTTTCATGTTGATTTTTGATATAACAAAATATGAGATTACAAATAACTTCCTGTTATAAATGAGTTAGATGCCGCTGATAATTTTCCTCACCAATATTCAAATTTCAGAAAAGGATATATTTTGTAGAAATAAAAATTACATCTTCACCATTCATTTTTCCACTGTTATTCCACTGTTACATTTGTTATTTTCCACGCTTTTCCAGTTGTGGTTAATAATGATCGCAAGAGCATTCCACGTTGTTACCATATACAGAAGTATCTGTCTAATTCCACTAAAACTTATAGTCTATGTACATAATTTTATGCACTTTACATTAAGTAAAATTTATAGAAATAACTTTAGTGTCGAGTTACGACGTCCTCTAAAGTATTTTTGTTTATTAACTGTATTAATTCTTGATTTTAGTTTCACTCTTGTCCTGCAGCTTTTTAGCTGAGTATCTTTGTTGTATTCATTTAGAAGTCAAATAACAAAAATCAGCGTTATATTTTCAAATTGGCCGACAGGCCTGCCCTTTAATTTTTGCAATTTTTATTATAATAAAAGAATTCAAAAATTTGCAAATGTAACGCTAATTTTTGTTGTTTGACTTCTATATTAATACTTATTCTGCGTATTATTTTATCTTAATTATCTTTGTTGCATCTAGAATAAAATATTACCATAACAAATTCTTTATTATAATAAAAGCTGCTAAAAATAAAGGGTCTCCGCCAGTGGCGGAACAGTTAACATCGTTGAAAACTGGAAGTTTGATTCTGGCTCGAACGGATTGACTACGCCATTGGTCTTTTGTGGTTTTCCCGTCATAACTCTTGTGCCTAGGAGACTTCTTAACAGCTCTCTTCTTCGCTCATAATGGTGTTCTTTCACTTTCTTTAGCGAATGCTTAATCTTATTTTAATTAATTTTTCTAAAGGACGATGTTTAAGTAATTACAATTATTTTGCAAAGGTACAACGCCTTGGTCTATGGTCCTATGTGTAAGATGTACGCGAACTAGTTTCTTTAAGAAAATCCTGCACGAAGTCATTCCTCCCTTAGATAGATAGCCCTTGTGTGCTTTGCCATATTCAAATAACTTAACCTTGCCGAAAAGGGAAGAAACAAATAAAACTTTTATTTGTAATTAAAATTCTGACAGTTATACGAAGTAAAAGTTTGTGAAACTAAGCTGCATCTGGCATGCATATAAACCATTCTGTTCAAATTCATTATGAACGGTGAAAGTTCGAAAATTAACAAACGTTCCAAATTCCCTGGTCCCTAAAAAATTGCTTGAATAAACTGTTATCAAAATTAATATTTGAAGGCTAAAATTTTACTTTCTTCAGATATTAGCATTCCTTTAATTGTAAGTGCGGTTTCGCGTACAGAAATCGCTGCCTTTGTGGCTCTAGTAAAGTCCTTTGCTTATGATCTGCTCGCGCGATTTGACAGGTTTCGATATAAAACGGTTCTTCTTGTAACAGACCTACGTATCCGTAGACATCTATAGATACCGTATGCTGCAATGTCCAGCTAAACATCCATCCTTGCTGAAGTCATTACAATATTCTGCGAGTAATACGAATATTTTAGAAGGCAGAACAAACACTACTGCGTAGTTTCATCTAGTCACGAGTCGGTCTACAATTATACCCGGCATAGCATTTTCGATAATAAACCGCTAATCCAGGTTACTGAAAACATACTCTGTTCTGCCACAGGTGATAATTTCCAGGACAAGTTCCTATGATTCTTCGTAACATAATCTTTGATGAATAGTCATTATTCAATATCTGGTGAAACAGTATTTTATTGATTTCAAGTAGTAGTTTAAGAAAACTGAAAGCATAAGATATGTTTTTAAAGCAGTAAAACAGCAGCAGAATAAATAACCCACTGAGTGCTATTTTTTTGCAATGAATTCGATCTTCCGCGATTGAAGAGACTGAATTTACTGAGTTTCATAACTACTACGCAGTCTTTGAGAACGTTCTTTACGAAGCCTTTTTTTTCTAATTATTTAGTTTAGAACGCTTTGCAATAATATGTTCTTTCATATCGAATATTTTATCGTTAATTAAGCATACTTATGTATAACAACAAGTATAATAATATTTTTGCCTGTAAAACGTAGCTCGGGAAATAAAATTTGGTTTCTTTCTTCGAGCTGTACGAGAAAGGGAAAAAATTTATCTTCAGAGGCCATTTTTTAATATTGTAACATTTTTGAACCAGTATTTAACGAAACAAACTGACAAGCTTCTTAGTAAAACATAAATTTTATTCTCAGTTCACGGAGATAGGTAACTTAAAATACAATTCTATCTGTTACAACATCACACTCCAGCTTACTATTACAATTTCTTTCTCTAAAACACTTTTCACACATTTGCAAACGGTAAATTTTCCGAATAACTTTTTCAAACATTTTCTGACGTTGCTCAACAACGGCTACATGATACAAAATATAGCGTTGCCATTCTAGTGTCAAGGACAATAAATATAATTATTTGTTAAATAAGAAAATATTAAAATATATTCCGAATCATGTAAGATGTATTTAATATTTAATGAAGAAACTGCGGACTATGATCAGATTGCGAGCGCAATCAAAAGAACTCGAATTTTCATTCGAAATAGTTGAATATAATAATTACCGTCTTTAACTGTCACATAATCGCGTATTACCGTCTATATCTCCAGTGTTCCATATATATACTTAATGAATTAAATTAAATATTACACTTTCAGTGTAAAAGTTTTTTAATTTAGGAAGTTAAATTTATACATAGAAAAGAAAAATGTTATGAAAATATCCATACACATACGAAAAAATATTAATAGGTTCAACATGTTAGAACAGTTTCCTTGATGTATGGTTACTTCAAGCTAATGTATTTTTACAAGCAGAAATAAAGTTTTAGTTTTCTAATGTTATGGCATACGGCGCCCATAGTGGTTAGGGGAGCCGACTGCGTTGCCAAAGCGCCTGGGTTCGAATACCGGAGAAGGCATGATTGCAACTGTCCGTCCCTTCATAGGAGGCAAAGGTGGCCCACCTATTAGGTGCCTATACAATAAAGTGACCACCACTTCTGGCCTTAGTAGTGGCCAAGTCGAAGTCGGCTGAGGGCCCGCCATTGGAAAAAGAAAATATTATAGAGTACAATGCGCTTTCGACATCCATATCAGTATCATTCTTCATTCCTATAAACGGTACACGTTAAATCCTTTGCATCATCCGTCTTTGCAGAAAACAGAAATTAAAACAGATCTGTTCAAACTTGACATGGTTATTTTGTGAGCTATTACTTTTATCGAATTGATTTAATATATGCAAAGCTAGCCAGTTCCCATCTCTGTCTTCCAAGAATGGTGGCAAGCTCTATCTGAGCCTTTCGGTAAATCATTACATTTGTGCTTGCCCGCGAAGAAACAGTAAAAAGAGCTAATCATTAAAGTTAAACGCTTCTTGCCTCTGAAGATTAACGGTGTTATGCACCATGTTGTTGTTGTTGTTTTGTCCATATAATTTCATGGAAGAATGGTTCACAGGCCCTCAATTTTGAGGAAGAGCACCTGGGGGGTGGCTTCGGGGTTCTCCCACACCTCTCCTTTATCACCAAACCAAAGGAGGGGGCTTTCGGCTCTCCATATATTTAGACTCTTACCATGCTGCAAAGACTCTAGACATTTACAAACATCCACGTCTTCCCCGGGATTCGAACGCGGGCCCTTCGGAGCCGCAGTAAGCTATCGTAACTACTATACCGTCTGGGCTGCATACACCAGTTTGCCTGTGTATAATGCACTACCACTTCTAAAACCAATGAAAATTTCGAAATTAATTCCTAGACTAACTTCGAGGAGCCAAGAGCAATAATAGATATTGAGAAGATTAACTTTAATATATATATATATATATATATATATTAATTAAACATCGCAAGAAAGCTGTTAAGCTGGTGAAGACAAATAGGAAAAACCATGTGCCGGTAGTAATAATACAAAATACAAAAATAAGAATGCAAAATTCTAAGAAGATAGACAAAGAGTAACCAAATACATAAAGTATGATACTATTCGTTGAAAATCTGTTGGTTTCAGATGTATATAGGTCGTTTACTGTTGTTAACATCGTTGTAATTTTAACTGTAGACTTTAATTTCTGGATTATAAATAATTCTTTTTTAAAGTTTTTTGCCAGATGATTAAAAATAAGTTCTTAATGGAACAAGTTTGAGTGCCTCGTAGATTTTACTGTTTCGAATATACCATGGTGCGTTTGTTATCTTCCTCAAATCACTGTTTTGGGCAGTTTGTAATTTTTTTTCTGTTGGTCTTACATGAGTAGGCCCAGACTAGCAGGCGTAACAAAGCATAGGACACTAAATAGATTTATAAATGACTGATTTGTTATGAATAGACAGAACGCTATTTCATGCAGTTAGAGAAAAGAGTTTGGCCTAAGTGCACGAAACTGTTTGATCACAGATGCAATGTGTGGAATCTATGTGAGTGAATTAATGAGGATCACTCCAAGGGACCTGCTTAGCCCTGGGCAAAGGAACTCCATAAAACTGTAGATTGAAATGCTTTCTGTACTGTTAATGCTTTGTCTTCCTAATATATCCTGTAAAATTTCCTTGCATCTTTCCTAAGGCCGTGTCAGTAATTTGACTAGTCATATAGATTTAATTTTTTCTCGCACTTAAATATAACATTTATCCGCATCGAGCATAACTGCAGCAACTTCGATACCTTATCTTGCTGATGAAAAGAAACCATTTGCTATTATACTACAACTATAACAAACAGTTTCAGACAGCCATTGGTACACAGCTTCATGTTTGCATAAAAACGAAATATGCGCCTATACGTACTAACTATCGATTTTTTTTTTTTGCATTTTTTTAAATAGATTCTTTTATCTAATTTTTAGTTTTGAACATCACAGTGCACTTATTTCATTCACTTATGTATTTCAGCCGTTCTCATTTTTGCCTTGAATTTTATCTGTAGATGCTATTAGTGCCTAAGTTTCTGAGATAAAGTGTAATAGATTATTTTATTTTTACTTACGCAGATGCCGCACGAACGTGATAGTGGTAAGTGATTTTGACTACCGTACCCAAGCCCCGGGTTCAAATCACAGAGAAAGTATGTCATGTTTGTAAATATATAGTGTCTTTGCGGCATGGGGTACTCTTATATGTGGCGACCCGAAAGTCCTTTCGTGTGGACTGGTGGTAGGGGAGGAGGGATGGGAGATCCCCTTTAGGGTGCTCTCCCTCAAAATTGGTGGAACTGGACAAAATCGTACGCAATGAATTTCGTGGATTTGTTCTGATGTCAGACAAGTGAGATTAGTCACAACAACAACAATTTATGCAGATATCGCCTTTATTAACGAAGGTGTCGCATTCATAAAATTTGCGCCAGTTTGTCTTCATTATATCAGTAAACTCGTGTCTTTTAGAATGTTCTATAAACTTCGACAGCCTAGTTGATATTTCAGTTTAGATCTCAGATTAAAATTTTTTGGATTACGAAACACTGTTTTTGCATTAAATCTTGTACCCTTAATTTACCTATTGTTATTGTTACATTTCAGATACGAGATGAAGAAAAAGAAAGATTCGTAAAGCCTAAAATATTAAAACTGCCCGCCATACCTTACACCCAATTTTACGACACCAAAGTGTACATCATTATTGGCGGTCTTGGGGGATTTGGAATTGAGCTCACGAAGTGGATGATTAAGAGAGGTGCCCAAAAAATCATTCTAACATCTAGATATGGAGCCAGAACTCCCTATCATTTCTTGTGCTTGAAGAGATGGAAAGAAAAAGGTTGTTTAGTTCACGTATCCCAGCTGAACGTCGCCAAAAAGGATGAAGCTAAACAGCTGCTGGAATTGGCTTCCCAGATCGGCCCAGTTGGCGGAATTTTCAATTCTGCTGTTGTACGTACATATTTTTTTCTTTTTCTTTTTGATGAATATGAATGTATTGCAGACAATATAAGTTCGGATTCCTTCTCAGATTAAAATATACTGATTTCAAAATTATTTCTTATTTCGTTTGGGTCTTAAAATAGTAATACAAACTTCAATGAATGCATACGGCAGAAGAGGTTAGGATTTTATTTCATTCACATAGTTTTAAATCACTCAGATTACGAAGGTTTTTCAAGTAAGAATGATATGATTTTAAAATGAAATGAAATAAAAGCTGCTTCAGATACAACCAAATTTTTGTATTATTTCAAAGTATAATTAATAACATTATGTTTTGAATAAAACATGATTTCATTGTCCACCTCGATTTACCGCACAAAAGCAAAATCGATTTTGACAGTTTATTACGATTATGCAATAACTCGGGCCTAATGTCACGAATGCAGAGCTCGATGTTTATTCTTAATGCTTCAGAGGTTCCTTTCTTTTTAGCACAGACCACTGATTTCAAATAACTTCCCAAAAATTAATTCGAAGGAGTTAAATCAAAACACCTCAACACCAACTAACAGTTGCAGTTTGTGAAATTATCATTCACCGAACTGTTTCTGCAATATATAGTTATAATAGTGGCGTTAGCAGAGTGACGCATGCCCCGTCTTATTGGAACCAGCATGTCTTCCATATCTAGCCTCAAAAATGTTGTTATTATCAATCGGTATCACCAGTCATTATAAGCGCATCTCCTTCGTTCTGGGAGGGGGCAATAGTGCGATGATGCAATTGTGCCGTAAACCACACTATACAGTAACCTCGTATGAATACAAGGGTTTCTCTTGCATGTCTGGTGGTTGCCTTCACTCCAAAAATGATAATTGTGTTTGTTAATATCAAGCCTACAAGTGGTTGAGCAGTAAAGTCGCTGAACACTGGTAGTTAGTCAGGGCTTGAATCTCGGTGAGCCAATAATAATTTTAGAGTATCAATTAATTATTCAATTAAAATGCATCGAAACTGAAATTAACCCACTCTGAATTAAGATTTTGTCCTGAACACATTGCAGTTTGCTTCTGCGCCTCGCCTAGCCTGGCGCCGCGCTGCTTTATTCTCATCCCGACACTCCAAGAAATATAAATGTTCTGTAATCAGCACGACTAATGTATCAAGTTACTTGTGGCCACAAAATGTTTAACTGCAATAAAAGGAATATAATTTAAGACTGCTATGACTACTTCTTTTTGCATCTACACGACTTCCAAGTTTATTCTTCATTACGGACTATCTATGTGTGCTTTAACATCTGTTATAATCGTAATCGACATGAGTCTACGTAATCAGTATTTCTACATCGTTTTATATATACAGAAATGAGTCTGCGTGTAAGATAAAAATAGGTAAATCAAAATTTTAACTTAAATTTGCAATAGCCAATTAATTCTTCATTTTAATTTGGGAGTTTTCCCTTTCCATTCTAAACATAGTACTTGTTTATTATAAACTTTTATGAACTGAGTCATTTCCAGATTAAGCCACATCTTATATGACTTTGACGCTGGTTATAAATGGTTTGTATAAATATTTTGCGAACTAAAATTCAAAAACCAATAATAATTTTACAGCCTTATTAATTATCCAATCAAAATGATATCGAAATCAAAACTAACCTGCTCTGAATTACGATTTCGTCCCGAACACATCGGACTTTGCTTCTGCTCTTCGGCCAAGTTAGACTTCTGCTTGCTGCTTCTCTTCTAATCGCAAAGCTATCAAAAATATAAATGTTTTGAAACAGGCACGATGTGTCGAGTTGTTTGTGGCAGCAAGTGTTAATTAAAATAAAAATGAGTATTTAACTCTAACGCATCTGCAAGCTGCTTTTTATTGCATCTACATGACTTAAAAGTATTTCTAAGTATGGGTCAATGGTCAATATCTAAGCAATCAAAACTCGTAAATTATTAAACACACACAAACACACACCCTTAAAAAAACACACACACACACACACACACACACACATATATATATATATATATATATATATATATATATATATATATATATAAAGAGAGAGAGAACTAAGAATAATTAGCATAATCTTTTCATCTATCTGCGAAGGTTTATGTTTTGTTGGCACAGATCATTCATTAACAAATCACTGCGATTTCCATAGACCATTTCGGAAAATAATATATATTTTCCCCTTAAATATGTATTAGAAATATATTATGTATACATTGTGTATTCATTCATAGTTATAATAATCAATATGTATTCAGAGTATAATAATCAGTAGCTGTGCATATTTTAACAAACCTCCTGTAAAAGTGCGTTGAATAATAATTTTATAAGATTAATTTATTATAGCTTACAGTTTTATATTACTTACTGAGTTTTATGAATAACCTTATCTTTTCTGGTAGATTCCTAAACAAATTTTATTACTGTAGATAAAACAAATCTTTGTCCGTACATATTTGTAAAAAAATTTCTGCATTCAGCATACAGCTTGTCTAAGTTTTATTTCTAGTTTATATTCAAAATGAAATAATTTTCTAATTAATTAATGCATTATTATTAAAAAATTAATTTTTTCCTCTACTAAATAATCAGGACAGATGCGGTAACTTCTAATTTTGTTAAGCTGTAATTTAATTTACGATTTTAATTTATGAAATAATTCTGTACAGATTTCAAAATATGTTTACCCACGTAATCTTCAAAATATATTTCACAAATTTTCTAAGGTTTTGAAAGATGCTTTTATGGAGAACCAAACCGCACCCGACTTCCAGGACGTCAGCGCTCCAAAAGCTGAAGCAACAAAAAATTTGGATGAACTATCTCGGAAATTTTGTCCGGATTTGGATTACTTCGTGTGTTTTTCTTCCATCAGCTGCGGTCGTGGCAATGCCGGACAAACGAATTACGGCTATGCTAATTCGGCCATGGAAAGAGTTTGTGAGAAAAGGTCCAGCATGGGATATCATGGTATGAACAAAATTATATTCTTTCCTCTGCACCACACTTTTATATGTTAGAAATGTCTGTAGACGTTTTGTATTGTGTTACGCTGCGCTACAAAATCATTATCCTCCGTCTTTGTCTTATTTCGTTAAGTGCCCGAACAGCCAGACAAATTTTAAGAGTTAAACAGGATGCCTCAGTACCACGTTTCAGAACTTCTAGAAGGGGTATGGTGAACCCCAAGGACTCGGAACCATATAGCAATGCAGAAGATCTGATATGCTTTTCTGACGCGATAGATGGCGTTGCGCTAAGGTTCAGAGTTCTTGCAGAAAATCGTCATTTCGCATAAGGACGCAAGGTTAGCAGGACGAATAATTATATCAACTGGGAAGTAGCCGATATGCATTTGGCATATGGGGCTGCAGATTGTAGTGCGTCAGCCGCACAGCGCTTGCACGCAGTGGCGTAGCTAGGGTGGCACAAGGGAGCACATCTCTCCCCAGGCGCAGCATCTAGGGGGCCCAACTGATGTTAAGAAATTTTAGAATGAAATGTTTAACCATTCTTGTCACGCAGAAGGGGGCACAAAATCTTCAGTTGTCCCAGGCGCTGGAAACCCTACCTAAGCCTCTGCTTGTACGCGGAACGATATCTTATGGGACGTAAACCCAGCCATAACTTCTTTGCAATGCTGCACCGGAGGTTAGCTGAAACAGGTTCCTTTCAAAGAGCTGCCATAAATAGGGCACGATCAGCAAGGACTCCGGACTTCGAAAAGAATGTACTAGACCAGGTACAGGGGACTCCAAGTTTGAGTACGCGAAGTGTAGCGCATGCAAGACGCCTCTACAAGTTGCATCTACAATGCATCTGGAGGATTCTCAGAGAAAATGAAATGCATCCGTATCACATGCAGTGTATCCAGGGGCTTCAACCGGGCGATTATGTACCTCATATTGCTTTTGCGCAATGGTATGCTACAGATCACCGTTCCTCTGCTAATGAGTTGTTTAACGATGACGCATCCTTCACAAGGGAAGGAATATTCAATGCACATAACACCCATCTCGAGGTGTAGAGAACCCTCATGCAAGACGACGTCGTGCAGCGCAAAGTCGGTTTTCGGTTAATGTTTCGGCTGGCATTTGGCGTTGTAGAGGATCACCTCATCGAACCTTACCTGTTGCTTTTCATCTAACCAGTTGTAACTACTGATCTTTCTGCAGCAAGTCATGCCACAAGTTTTAGATGACGAAGAGATTTCTGCATCAATGCGATAAACAGTGCAATTCCAACACGATGGGGTCCCTGGTCACTTCACACACAACGTTCGTACCCACCTAGACGCCACATTTGGCTAACAGTGGATTGTACATGGTGGCCTGATGCGTTGGTCTGCTCGATCCCCCGACCTATTATGTCTTGATTGGCCATTATCGGCGAACGCATCAAGTTGCAAAAGGCTCGCAATTTTAAATAACAACATATTTTTCATAAATGTTTTAAATTATTTCCATTAGGGAAAAGGTTTTCGATTTTTTGAGATTATTTTCTATATACGATCCTTTTCCTGATTGAAAAAATACTTTTCTTGATTGAAAACAAAATCGAATAGTTTGCAGAATTCCTTGTTGCTTGAAAAATTGCTTTCATTTCCATGTTGTTGAGTATTTTCCAAAGTTTCGTAATAAACTCATATTTGCAAAAAAAAAAATATATAAACCACAATATAAGATTAATATTGCCTTTTCAGCGCTCATTTGTATTTATGTTATTATTAAAAGTGAAGTGAAATTTAAAGCCCAGTTAAATCTTCAGGTTTGGCCATTCAATGGGGTATTATTGGTGAAGTGGGTGTAGTGCACAGACACATGGGAGATGATGCTCGAATTGCTGGAGTATGTGCCCAGAGCGTTAAATCCTGCCTAGATACACTGGATACTTTCTGCACGCTCAAATACCCAGTCGTAAGCAGCTATGTTACAACAGGCTCATCCCAAATCAAAGCACAAGGAGATGTCTTACAACAGATTGTTAAAATGTTGGGTAAGTCATTGTCATATTTTTAACGCCATTAAAGTCATGTTTTCTTCTTTTTAATTCCTTTAAGCAACTTCGTTTATAGAACATTTATATCCTTCTGCTGTGATTTTCGGAAAATACAACACTTACAAAGTGAAATTAGTTGGGACAAGGTATTTTCTCCCTCCTTTCTGCATGCCTTCTTAGCCCGCTCTACGCGTATTCGAGAACTCCAGGTTCGAGTCCCGGCGAGGGCATTGCTTATTTTTCACGTCTCCAGTATCAAAATAACCTAATGACTCTATAATATAGCTACAGAATTTAAGCTAAACATGCTGCTGTAATTTAAAACGGAGTCATAAAATGCGATTTTAGTTAGAATATGAGTTACAGATAAAAAAGAAAGTATTTAAACTCTAATCCCAATCAGAAGAAAAAAAAACGAAAATGCATCTAAAAAAATAGTAATACTTAGCATATCATCTCGTGTCTTCTGCTTAATTAATTAGCATAAAAACGTGTGCGAATGCAAATATTAAATGTTGTTGTAACGTTCGTTACTATTATTTTGCATTAACCAGTTATTTATAATTTCAGACTTTATTATGACTTCTCCTTTAGATTTTCTGACCAGAAATACAAATGAATAAGAGAGTGTTTAAGCTGAGGTTTATAGATTGTAAGTCACAGCATGTTTCTGCTTCGAGGCCACATTTCTTAAGTTCTGCCATCTCGGTTTCGTTTGTAATTATTCGGCTTTGCGTTATAGCTGTCGAGATTGAAATTGTTACTCCGGTTAGAGTTTGAGTCAACTTCGATTTAAATTTAAATTGGATTGTTATTTACAACGCGATAAGTGATCGTCGATCCTGTTTGCACGAGAAATGCATTTGTGTTCAAAGTTTGTGTATAAATATATATATATATATATATATCAGATACGGGGATAATTCTCTGCATGTTTGTTAAGAGTTTGGATCTAGTTTGTATTCCCAAAGCAAGTCAAACTCTATAATGTTATATGTATAAACTAACAGCTCCATGATAAAATTCCATTACTTTATCTCAATCAATTTCCATAAAATTTAATGCAAACTGCGACTATGAAAATACATATTTTTATAAATATTTGTATTCAGTTTTCCCATTCGTAATTTCTTTTACTTCTGCTTATAATAGAAGGAAGTTTTTAAAAATATTTAGCGAATAAAATGTTTCCGGGGCAACATTCAAATCCAATAAAAGTATATTTCTATAATGAAATACTCAAGTCTCATTCCGCGTTTCTAGCTTTGTGTGATGAGAAGCTTCGAATTTCTAAAACTGTGAGTTTGGTAGCATGTTCTACGTAATTTCACACCTTAATTTGTAAAACTCGTGAAATTCATAGTAGCTTAAATGTAGAAAAAAATTAAAAGAAAAAAATTTTAGAATATCCTACCGAAGTTTAAATCTTGTATTCATATTGATCAATTACATTAGTAGTTATAATATTTGGTGTACACAATTACAAAGAACCTGCTTTATTTCAGTATATTTTTACACAAAAAAATTAAATATATTTCTTTGATATACACTTTGCAATAAAAAATATTCATCAACTCAATAAATTTTCAGCCATGATCAAATGGCGCATAAACATGTCGGAGTCAAATAAAAAAAGCTACTTAAAATTTGAAAGTACTGAGATTTATTTTTAGTATAACGTACAACTGCAAATGTATGAAAGTATTCCTTCTGGTATGGATTCCCGCAAGCCATGAGTGCTATATTTTTTAGTTAATTTGGAATGGCTGTTAAATTCTCACGTTTTATTACAAGATGGCTGTAAGCCATGTCTCATTAATTCTCCCACATACGCGGCTGAAAAAAAAAAAAAAAAAATCTGAAAGCTTTTCAGATTTTCAGATTACGCCCAAAGGGGCGATTTTTATCGTTTTATGGGTTACCTTTATTGATTAAATATCATGTTCTTCGCACCTAAACCATAAAATTCAGTTCAACAGCAATATCGCAAAAGAATTTTAAAATGAACCTAACTTTAGAATTTCCGATACAATCTCGCGCGCTGGAGGAATTTTTTTTTTTTTTTTTTTTTTTGTACTGTGTTACCATGGCTCTATTTGAAATCGTTAAGTTTGTTAGTTAAAAATTCGTTAAAGTTTTACAAAATATGAAATCGATAATAAACCAAATTCCAAATTTGGGCTTCCAGATGCCCATATTCGGGTGGAAACGTAGTATATTATTCAAAATTGGGTGGTTCTAGGTACCGTTGTTTTATCACAATGCGAGAAGTATACATACATTTATGCAGATTCTTCATTATTTAATTTCTTTAAATATAGTACAAGGCGATAATGTTTGGTAGCAACAATTTAAAAAGCGATTCGCCGTTTACAGTTTTCAACGCAAAATGCCAAAACGAAATGAATAGTCTTTCAGGACAAATTGGCCCTTTGGAATAAAAATTTCGATAACGACCGGCAAATCTAAACAAGACTAATATTCGATGCAAAACTATAATTCAGCATCAGTATTCTCCGATTATTTTCTGCGTCGTGAAAAAAAATCAGCAAATGCCCTGTTTGTTAAATTTATTGACGCTTAAATGTGAATTATTCAAGTAGTATTTAAATTTATTTATCTTTAAAGCATTCTAACAGCATAGACGTATTTTATCACTATTGTCAGTTTTATAATTGCTCAAGTTAAAGAAAAAAAAAGTGAACTTATCTTTATTTGAGCAAATCTAGAAAAGCGGCATTATTTAAAATACCATTCTGCTTTTTTAGGAATGAAGGACCTGTCAGAATTAAACAACTTCCGAAGCTTTGGTGAGATGGGTATTGATTCTTTAGTCGGAATTGAAATAAAAAATCTACTGGAATCCGCTTGTGACGTCACACTAACAATGCAAGAAATTCGAGAGATGAAATTTGATGACGTTAAACTTCTCCTCGAAAATGCAGAAAAAGCGAAGGAAAGTTCTGCTAATAAATCGAAAACTCTAGTGACCACTGCTCAAGTAAAACTTCCAGCATTCACTGTCCATACCGAACCTATTATACCTCTCAACCACACAGCTGCAGGAAAGCCAGTTTTTATAGTCACGGTAGGAAACGGAGATTTTGAGCAAATGCAAGCATTAGGGAAGAGTATTAATAATCCCGCATTTGCCCTGGTTTGGACGAAGGACATTCCATCTCCGGACATGGAAGCTCTTTGCACGTGGTATTTAAATGTAAGTTACTTTCATATGTACTTTTACTATGAAACTTCCGTATTACACAATCGAACCCGCCTAGGAAAATTCCGATAAGCAGATATTCCATTCCGAATCTCTACTAAGGCTGTTCGCACATTTTTTAGAGGATTTTTATTTATTTACAGAAATATTTTACCTGAAATTTTAGTGTTTTAAATATTCCATTTGATAATCCTGTAAGAATTTTAAGTTTTAATAACGTTTATTTCATTTTAAAACTGCTATCCTCTCTTGTTTTCCATTTCCGGCCAGAATAAGCGCGAGCAGAATTATTTATGTAAATGAGGTGCAAACTGTATAAGTATTTAAGATATGGCTTTTAGCAGGAAGAGAGACAGAGACTTCTGAGCTGCCTTACCACTCGCGTGCTTTTTAGTCAGTTGATGTCTGCCTTTAAGGCCAGAAAGTAGTTCTCGTTGATATTTGAAGACGTATTGTAGTTTTTTGCATTCCGCTCTCTACATACTTAACGTTAAAAGGTCAATCTTCGCGTTACTACTCTCTGTAAAGCATCTAAGTTTGGTTAAGTTAGTTAATTTCTTATTTTCTACGTTTTAGACCATAAGTGCTGGTTTCTATACCCCGACGTGCGAGAACGGCCGTGCGCTGTGAGAAATGGAGGGTAAATTTAACACTTCTTATCTTTGTTGTATCTTCTACCACACGCACGAGTAAGCTCCCTGTTCCTACTCAGGATTGCAGTGATGTTTCCTAAGTCAATTAGAAGGCACAACAGTCCTGAGAACCCTTATTCTTCACTATCTTTCTATACCGTAATTTCCAAGACATAAAGCATTGTTTTTAGTAGCGGAAGAGGTATTTTATCCCATTCCTCTTAAACAGCTTTCTAAAGTCCACGGAGGGTTGTAGGTCGACGTCTGGACAATTCACTTTTTAAAAGTCCAAAAGCGTAAAAATCAGTGGATGGTGGTAGATCGAGAGATTTATTATGGATAATAGTGAAGGGTATGGCCTTGAAACACGTTTCTTCTTCCATTTTTTCCAGGAAATTAACAATGGATTTTGACGTGCGGCTGTTTGCTTTGTGTTGATGCAGTTCTACTGATTGATAGCACTGCGCGTAAAGAGAAGGTATTTCCTATTTGAAAACTGGACGTAAAATATGCTCCTGACAATATGTGGAGTTGACCTTAACAGTTTTCTGCACTGTCTTCAATTTTTATTTGTCGTTATATCAAAAACAAACAACAGTTATTAAAAAAAACCTTTGCAAAACATTTTTTAGATTCTTTCAATCATGTTCTATGATTTTTTTTTCTCCAACGCTTTTCCATTTTCATCCGAATAATTGTTTCTCTTAGAGAATTCTGCAGCGGGTTTTGTTTTCGGCTATACGTCGTGGAGAAAGACGATGCAGATTACGTTTTTTCGCCTTTTTAAGATTCAAATCAGCATTACTCATATTGACACTGAGCATTTTAATGATTATGCAACTGTCCTGTCCTTTGACTTCAAAAATTTTCTTTTAACATTAAATTGCAGCTTTCGAAACATTCTGTTTTTTCCTTGGATATATATTTTGAACAATTTTTTCTCCTTGAAGCCAAACTTTTTCTTTTCCTTTTTTATTGGCAATACTATCTATCGTTGCTTTAGATACCGAAAAATCATAGCTTTCACAGCACTTTTTTAATAACTAAATAAGAATAATTTTCTTCGGAAAGAGCACAAACATAGCCTTCCGTCCACTGCTTCTTTAAAAGTGCCATTTTGCATGAAAACGAAATTGTAAAATAGCGTACGATTATTTACATTTTCAAAAATATAGTTGCAGTTAAAACAAAATTGAAGCAAGAGATTTTTTATAACAAAGCAAAGGGCTCCAAAAAATATGCGAACATTCCCTGTAAGTAAAATCATACATAAATTTATATAAGAAATAAAATAAACTGTGAAGGAGGAAAATGCAGATGGAAAAAACAAAGTTAAATGAAGCATTATATTAAAATTTACTCGTAGTGGAGAATGAGGATGGTAATTTCTTACTCACAGTTTAATAATTAATAATTACACAATTACTTAATTTTTTTTCTTTGTTGCCAACTGACATTATTAAGAATTTTTTTAACTGAAATAATACTGCATCTGTTCCTCTCAGAATAGTCTTGGGAACTACGGATGCGTTGATATCTCTTTAAATAATCGCTCGTAAGACAAGCAGCAAGAAAACAGCAATTTAAGATAAAAAATCATAGTAAAACAAATAGTTAAAAATAGCTCAATGAGAAAGCGGATATACAGCAATTCCTTCTTAGGGTAAGAGAAATATCATATATTTCCAAAATCATTCACATTAGTTAACTCTTGATCTCAATTCAGCTAGCTCTTTTTGAACCGCTAAGTCTCACAACTGATTAATACCTGATTAACTCATCCTAACTTTCAGATCTGTATAGTGTAGCACGCTAATATCGATATCACGCGCTTCACGAAGCTTTGGGAAAAATCAGTCGTAGGCCCACGAAAATCTGTTCTTTCGAGTATTTTTACTGTGTTTTCCAAGTTAGCAAGAAACTGAAAAATGTCACAACTTAGTATAAATACTGTCGCCAATGTCCGTCAGGAGCGTAGTTGGAATTATCACCGGATCTATTTTCTCTCGTCTCCACAACAGTTAAATAAGCAATATTTTTAATGGTCCTCTAGCTCCTATTCCTGTCCTCACCACGTAACACTCAGGTACCATAAAACTGGAAACTTTAAATGACACCCTTTATTTAACATCAGTATATGCACCTCCTTTTGTCCTCCAAGATGTCCTGCTAGAATTTGATTACCTGAACTTCTCCCCATCAACAAAACACCTCATAGGAGGTGAACTTAACGCCCACGCAGAAAATCATACAGGCAGAATACTACTTGAATTTCTCCAAGAAAAGAGCTTAATATTACTTAATACCACGGATAGCCAGCCAACTTTTGAATCCCTACAATCCCAAGCCTGGATAGACCTTACATTAGCGACAACCGGTATTGTACCAAATGTTTCTAACTGGAATGTCTTGGACCAAGAATCTTTCAGCGACCACCGCTATGCAACCATCCAGTTGCTTGACGAATTCAACTTCACTGTAAATAAACATTTTAAACAACATATGGAGGCCACTGCAAATTTGAAAATAACAGATTGCTTGCAGGATCTCATGCGCTGCTTTGAAATCGCAAACTCTAATGAAGAAGTAAATGCCAACAGACAGTTTCATTCAAACAGAGACAAATTGTACTTCAAGTTACAAACAAAACGTCACTTTCAAAAACTTCAAGCTACATTGCTGGCATTATTCTCTTACAATAGAACGGAGCAGAGTAAAGGCTCTTAAACGGTGGTACAAAGCCTATAGACTTCAAGAGAAAAGGCAGGAAGTCAAACAACAAGAGCCATCTACAAGCAATATACACGTTGAGAAAATACGACAAACTGGAGGAATTTTTGCACGGCAACAGCCTTCAAACTAGCCTACAACAAAACTTTGAATTTCAACCATCCCGGTAGCTAATACATCATCAGATGTAGTAACAAAAATCGTATCAGCCCTCTATCCCCACGACGAGGATAGGATAAATGCAGATCAGAACTCGGAAACTGTAATTAAACTCTTCCCTCTGAGATCGGTTCGTTCGGATTTTCCAAGTTCAGCAGAAATAGAACACATAATTCAAAATTGAAATAACAAAAAAGCGCCGGGTTCCAATGGCATGGCTAACATAACACTAAAATAAATCCATTTTGCCAACAAAAATAAAGTCACTTCATTTGTAAATGCTTGCTAAAGATCAGCAACATTCCTATATATTAAGAAAAGCAGAATTAGTGTTATTCTTAAAGAAAAACAAACAAGATAATCCGCACTCATATAGATGCTTAATACCTGCTCTCGGAAAGCTTCTAAAAAAGTTAATATTGGCGAGATTAAACTACCTTCTGAGCAAAAACAAACTAATGCACCAAAAACAATTCGGCTTTATGGCTAACAAATCCGTAGATCATACATTCTAAAATCTGCAACCAAATACTACAACAAAATAGAAGTCAGAATCTACATTCTCTAGTTACCTCGCTGGACACACAAGTAGCCTTCGATTCAATATATTGGAAGGATACATTGCAAATCTTATCAACGATAAACTGTTCAGATGGAATTCTGTGGTTATTAAGATATTACCTATGTAACAAATCCCTGCAGCACATCTCCAATACTGGTATCAAACCTACAAGATCACTAGAGGATGCCCACAAGGGTTTGTTTAGGACGAGTCATTTGGAATCTAATCGCCAATGAAGCGCTTAAAATGCATGATAACGTTAACCACACGCATGCCCAGGCCTAAACCAACGATTTCTTGTTAATCACGAAGGCAACAAGCCGCAGGGAAATAGAGGAAAACTCAAACAATTCACTTATATATATATTTTTTAAAGAATGGGCGGACAAATGTCAGCTGAAAATATCGACACAAAAATGCAAAGCACTTCACATTAAAAAACCAGGAACTTCGCTCAGAAATCCTAGATATTCAATAATACGGATATACACTGGTTATCATAAATTTTAGGAAAAGTCGCAAAAATAGCGATACCTCCCTCAAAAATAAGCCACGCCGTGTAAAATTTGAGTATCTTGCCAAGTAAGAGTAGCTGAGTAAAACTGCAATATGCAGATTAGTGGCGCTACACTCGGAATACGTCATCTGCGAGGAGCGTAAATGTCCATGTTTAAGTGCAAGCCTACATATTTCACTGTGTTAGTGACATCAGAAATCTGAGATAACCAATTCGTAACAATGACCTCCAGGCATCATTTGCCTGTAGAACTACCATGGAGAGCCATTGGGAGACCAGGGGCAGGACAAAGTCAAACAGAAGTGGCCAGATGGCTAAATGTGAGTCCTTCTGTGGTTTATAGAATTTGGAGGCAAATTCAAACCGCAGATTCGACATCCAGAAGGTTCAGCCAAGGACGGCCAACGACGTGCTACGACGAGCGCCAATGACCGATATTTGACATTATGTGCAAGCAGAATAGAACCGCTACTCCGACTCTTCTTAGATCCTCCCTTTCTGCAGCCACCGGAAGGTTGGTGTCAACGTCAACTATGCGTAGAAGGCTTCACAAAGGTGGTCAGTAAACGAGGCGACCAGCCATTTGCGTACCGCTCATGTCACGCCATAGGAGGGACCGTTTGCAGTGGCACGACAACATGTCCACTGAACGCCTCATCAATGTAGGGCTGTTTGCTTTACAGATGAGTCCAGGTTTAGTCTAGAAAGTGATAGTAGGTATTATTTGATATGGAGAGAACCTGGAACATGTTATCATCCATCAAACATTCATGACAGAGATGCATACGGGAGAGGTAGTGTCTGTGTTTGGGGTGGCATCTCATTGGGTGGACGCACAGACCTCCATGTCTTTTCAAGGGGAACCGTGAATGCTCAGGTTTGTAGAGATGATATCCTTGATGCTTATCTGTGCCCATATGCCGGGGCAATAGGTGATGCTCTCCTGTTACAGGACGATCACGCAAGATCACACAGGGCTCGCATCATAGATGATTGCCTTCAACAGGAAACAATGATGCGCATGGAGTGGCCAGCTCGATGCCCGGACTTGAATCCTATCGAGCACGTTTGGGATGCTTTATGGAGACGTCTAGCTGCTCTGAATCCGCCGCTCTCAGACCCTTGGCGCGCTTACAACTGCTTTGCAAGAGCAATGGCTCTCGCTTCATAGGGAACTGATAGACCGCATAATTGAAAGCATCACACATCGCTGTATTGTGCTGTATTGCTTGTAGAGGCGATCATATTCCATATACTACTTTTACTAGGTACGTTTCCTATAGCAAACTGACACCTTCAGTTTGTTCATTTTATTACATGTGCTAATTTCTATACTACCATCATTGTCTGATAATTTCTTTTTATGTTATTTGATACCTTACTATGTGCTGTATATTGTGGATAAGTTTTATAAAATTCTACATGTAACTTTTTCAGTAATCGTGATTTTTTCTTTATGATAACCAGTGTATAATGAGGAAATCAAAATGGAAAATATCCCTTGTCTCTAACAGAACAGACTCTATAACAGAACTCTATAACAGACTCTCCTAGCGTCAATACATAAAATATATCAGAGACAAACTCATAATCCTACGCAAACAACAGAAATTCATGGCTGCTAGCAACTGGGGGATATTCCCAAAGTAACAAAAACTATGATACCATAACAGTAAAAGAAAAACTTCTCCTACATGGCGTTTCAGCTTGGGGCAAAAAACCTCAATACGCATGCCCAAACGAAATCATTTTCTGTACAAAGACTTATTCTCCTAGCAATCACAAAGGTATATCGAACGGCTCCCACAAGCGCTTTAAATGTCATAGTAGGCATTCCACAGATCATCATTACAATAGAACAAGAGACAACAAAATTTAAAATAGCACGACTGCGCCAAATCAGCACATTCAATAATACGATGTACCATCCAATAGATTACGAAGAACATAAGCACAATTTAGATCTACATCCAAACGATCTATACACAGAAAACCAAATAGTGACGTCTCCAATAGACGATTTCCCAATCCAACTCTATACGGGCGGATCAAAAACTAAAAGGGGTGTTGGAAGTGCTTTCTGTGCCTACAGAATTAATTTGCTCTTTAAAACATGGCAACCAAAGCTTAACAGCACAAATTCAGTATTCCAAGCTGAACTGTTAGCCATCACATCAGCTGTGAAATTTGTCACGAAATGAAAAGAAAAAAGCGTAACCGCTGTATCCATCTAGTTACCGGATTTTTTAAATTAAGTTATAGGACTTCTCTTGATCTAGTAATACCATTTTAGTCCAATACCCATAACAGATGCAAAGCGAATTATTTCTATATAAGAGAAGAATGTATTTCTATATATGAGAAGAATGATAAACTCCTGAGAAGATTACAATAGCGTTTTTATTTAAACAGAATTTAGAAAATAAAAACCCTCTCTCATGCTACAATATAAACATAACTGCAAATAAATCAAACAGTCCAGTTTAAATCAAACGCTGAACAGTAGTCAAGGACTATACAATTAAACACTACTAGAAGTTGGCTCACCGGAGCCAACTTCTGCTGGAGCGTTAGAATTAAAGTGTGAGTAGCAAGAATCGGCAAAACCAAATATTTACAACTATCAGAATTGGAGCAGGAAACTAATCTCATGCATCAAACTCAGCTCAAACTAATCTCGCGCATGTGATGCTAGAAACAAGCTCTGTCTCTATAGAAAACCTCAGTTTAAATACTTTCTACTAATTTGCATCCTGGTGAGGAATACGGAAAGTAGAATTTACAATAAAGAGTGAATTATAAATAACTGGTTAAGCAATATAAGATTCCCTACAAAATAGCCGTCTAAAGAGGCATGGTCGGGCACAATAGGAATTTCGGCCGTAGAGATAATGGTGAAAATGTTCTATTGCCTTCACTGTGATTAACAGCCTTTTTTTTGTGGCACATTAATTTCTTTCTGGGTCTGAGAGGCTTTTTCTAAAATATTCAATGACGTAAACCTGATCATCAATTTCTTGTGCAACAGCAGTTCCAGTTCCGTCATTGCTGGTGTCTGTATCGAGAATATAGTCATTTTCAGTTGGGGTATACAAATATCTTAAAACCGGAAGACAAAGTGTCCATCAAAGCTTTACATTCATCTTCACCCTCATCAGTCCATGAAACCTTCTGCTTTGCTTCTGTTAGCTGACATAATGTCTTTGCAATTTTAGGGAAACCTTGTATAAATCTACATTAGTAAGTGCGGAGGTTGAGAAAACGTCTTAGCTCATGAATGCCTTGAGAGCGACAACAATCACAAATAATACTGATTTTTCAGGATCTCTGCATACGCCACTGGTGCAGATAATATGATCAAGATAGCTGACTTCCCCCTAGATAATTTACATTTATAAGGATTGAGTTTCAAGTTACCATCTCCGAGGTTCTGTGGTATTTTTCTGACATTTTCAAAATGTTCTTCAACAGGACGTCGTACCATAATAATGTCGTTAAGATGATATATAATGCAGGTTTCCTATGACAATCCTTTCAAAACTGTCACCGTTAGACGTTCAGATATCGCTGGATTCCTGCATAATTCAAAACGCAATACTTCAAACTGCTAAAGTCCTTGGCCGATAGTAAATGCAGTCTACTCCCAAACTTTACGACGGCCGATAATAAACGTAGTCTGCTCCCAAACTTTACGACCTATTTCCGCTTTCCAGTAGCCACCCTTCAACTCCGAAGTGGAAAAAACTTGCTCCTTGTTAGAGTGCCTAAGAGGTCACCGATTCTCAGCAAAGGTCGACTTTTTTCTCCTGCAATGTCACTTCGACGTCTGTAGCTGGTACAAAATCGCGCAGTGTTACCTTTCTTCCTAACTAAGACGACAGGTGATGGCCAAGGACTAGACGAAACCTCAAAATGTCATTGACTTGAATCTCCTTCAAGCACTTTCAACTTCCTCTTGTTTTGTGAAATTAAAATTGCGATAATGTTTCTTGATAGGTAGAATTAAGTCTATCGAGCCTATCAAGGTTTCTTGATAGACTTC